>JASEVX010000014.1:50748796-51158796 GCA_031761405.1 Serripes groenlandicus | reverse complement strand
AATCTTTGAATGAACACTCTCTGCCTTTAAAGAGAGTGTAAAGAACGACAACTCTGCAAAGAAGAATTTGGTTCACGAATCGGGTCTTTCGTACACAATTATTTCGTCCTTGACAATTTCAAATGTGTCATTAGATTCCCTACAGGCATTTTGCTTGTGATCTGCATATTGTTATGCATCATTGATACAAGGGCGCTCATCATAATATAACTTTGAAACATGAGAAGTTTATTATTATTATTATAAAAAAGGAAGAAAAGAATTATAAGAAATTAACATGCTGTAGGGTTCAGTTTATGTTCGAATTAAGTTTGAAATTATACAACAATTCAATGTAATTTAACTGTTTAGTTGATATTATATTTCGAGGGTGGTCTAATTTATAAATATTGGACTACATTTTAACATTAGTCGAAAGTGTGCTATAATTAAGATGCCAAGCAAATATTATTTTGAGAAAAATATAAAACTCATGTCTTCAGTGATTTAACCCTTTTTTCATTGATTTAAAAGTGGATTGCTGCAAAGGTGTTCAATGTTGACTTTAATAGTGGAAATGTGAAATGACGTGCTATTGCATGCAAATCCTAAATTGTCTGTTTTGTGGTTTTATTGATAAAATGTAGAATTCACAAATCTTATAATTATTCCACTAGTATGTATAAAACATATTAAGACTAATGATTGGCAAGAATACTCATTTCCATTACTGTTTATGATCAATAATTAGTTGGCTGTGTGTGTGGTCAACCTACCTTAGAACGGATATTGATCATAAACAAAGAAAGGCTTCAATTATATGTTAATGAAGGACATTCAGTTCGTTGACAATAAATTTAAGTTAATCAGGGGTGGGGTCAAGTGAAAATGTATCATAAGTTATGATACATTTTCACTTGACCCCACCCCTGATGTTCCAATATTCCCCTCAGTTGATGACTGTTTTCTCAACTGCTATAATGTAAGTGTTATGCCTAACTGCAGTTTGGATTTCCGGCGACATGGATACGTTGCATCAACTTTCTCTTGTCATTGTATACAATAGAAAACTTTATGACAGAAAGAGAAATTACTTGTCAGGATTTTCTGATTTTGCAACAATGTTATTTAAAGTTATAAGTCATTTGCATGTGGGACAGGGTTAAAGACTAATACATGCTTGTACATAGGTATGTGGGGTACATATATTTCATATCATGACAAATGATAACTTGATGTTATTCCAGAAAAGAAAATAATTTTGGAAAGGAAGAAATTCATCATTAGCAGCATGTTCTCCTTTTCCAACAATTTTCTAGAAAACATAGAATGCATCTCCTAATATAATCTCTGTCCATAGATAACTTTTCGAGGCAGGAAGAACTTTTCTAAACTGAGATATTTCTCCTTCCCTACAATTATTATTTCCACAGCTAACCATTACAAGTTTTAGTATTTTAGATTAACCTGTTACCAAATCATTTTTAGATTCTTTTTTATGTAACCCTTTTCCACATACATACACTACATCAGAAGTAGTCTGCAAGTGGTAAAGGGTTAGCCATTTTCTACATGTAGATGTTTTCTGACACCTCTGCAGCAAACACATTTTGAAAACATTGTTACAAATGCAGAAATTGCTAACTCAAAATGGGAAATGTTTCCTTTTGCCACAATGTTTTAAATTCTATTAAATTAATTGAGAATATCAGTTTTTTTATCTAGATGTTTTCAAAGTCATTTGCTGCAGATTTGTTGTATGTGGGAAATATATGCATATTGTACAAAATAATAAATTGCTCAATAAAGGCACTTTGTATTTTTTCTCACAATGTTTAAGTCAGCAATGCTTCGAAGGTCACCTGCATCATATGAAGAATTCAAAATAGAAAAGAAATCAGAACTGACAATAAGAAAATTAAAAGATGTTTAGCTTTCCTCAGCACGAATTGCTCAAGGTGAGCTATTGTGACCACATGTTGTCCGTCGTCTGTCCGTCGTGCGTCATCAATAATTGCCTCGTTAAAACTCTTCAGGCTGTATTTTACATCCGATATTCTTGAAAGTTTATCAGTTAACTTGAGCATGTTGAAACTGTATCAGAATGTTTGTCTTGATGATTTGAGGCCAAGTTCGAATATGGGTCATGTCAGGTCAAAAAGTTGGTCATTAAATTGTAGGAAAATCTTGTTTGCTTCAGCAGCTTGAGATTTTGTCAGAATGTCTAGTTCAAATATGGGTCATATTGGGTCATAAACAGGAAAATATTGGAACTTTGTCAGAATGTTTGTTTTGATGATATGTAGATTAAGTCTGAATATATGTCTTTCCCAGTCAAAAACAAGGTCACCAGTCCAAATTGACGGAAAATATTGTTAAAACTCTAGAGGCTGCACTTTTTTGTTCAGCAGCTTGAACGTTTTTCAGAAAGTCTGTCCTAATGATATCTAGGTCAAGTTTGAATATGGGTCATATTGACTTCCAAACTAGGTCACTAGGTCAAATTGAAGAAACATCTTGTTAACACTATGGATGCTGCATTTTTATCTTGAAAAAAAGGAAACTTTTGTCAGAATGTTTATCTTGATGATAGTGTAGGCCAAGTTTAATCATGGGTCGTGTTTGGTAAAAAAAACTAAGTCACAATGCTAAATTTAAGGAAAATCTTGTTAACACGCTAAGAGGACGCATTGTTTGCTTCAGCAGCTACAGAAATGTTGTCAGAATGTTTGTCTTAATGATACTTAATTTTTTGTTTCATTAGTTATTAGTTTGAGACTTTGTCATGTGTTTTGCATTAGAAATCTCATTGCATAACTCAGGTGAGCGATTTAGGGCCAGCATGGTTCTCTTGTTTAGGTTTTATTAATTATACATGTACATATATCTTGTAGTACTTTCTGTTTTCTTAACCCTATCCAACCTGCACAAAATCTGCAGCAAACCACTTTGAAAATATTTTGGTTTTATTTTAGAAAATGTCTTAATGAAAAGTGTAAAAACATTGTAACCAAAGGGGAAATTGCTCATCATGAACAATATGACCATTTGTCACAATGTTTTCATAATGTGTGTTCTGCAGAGGCGACAGAAAGCATCTACATGAAAAAAATTCAACCCTTTACCACTTACAGACTACTTCTGATGTATTCAATGAAATAAACACAGACATTTCTCATGATGATATGTTTTTAATTTTCAAACTAAGATTTGCATTAAATCTCAGAATTGCACTTTCTTACATTAGGATTTATTATTCTTAACTCCGGACTATGATAATTCTAAAAGTTATCATCTGCAAATTCCTAGTATGTGAACATTGGTTAATAAATGCTTCGGTTATGCCTTTGTATCAGAAATATTAGTTTATTTTTCAACGTTTTGTGTGTAAAACTTTCTTTCACAATATCTACAGCGATTAAAGTTAAGATTTGACCTTTAATTCTCAAGCCGAAGGCTCAATGTGTTCTGTTGTTATCACTTACTGTCCGGCGTACGTCAAACGGTCAAATACTCTTCTCTGAAACTGCTGATGTGATATTAATCAAACTTAACACGAATGTTACTTTGGTGACCCTCGTCCAAAAGTGTTCAACAAATGATATTCTACATATAAATTTGGTTGCTGTGGGATCAGAATGGGGTGGACATTGCCAAACTTTAAAATTGTTTTCCTATGAATCCGCTTGTTCGAATTCCAAGATAATTTGGTAGAAATGTTCTTTGAGTGACCTTTTAAAAAATCGTTCAAGCCATATTGATTGGGTGAAAAAGATAGTCGCCAGGTGGCATCATAAAATGGCAAAAATGAACGTCTGTATTAGGGAAAGGTTTAAGCAGAAATGTGACTCCCTACAATATGTGTTCCATCCGTATGGACCGGTTTAAAAAGGTAGTCGCCAAGTGCCATCAGAAAGGGACTGGAAAGAAAAAGTATACTATGACACAGCTTTCCACTCTTCACATTTGTTTTATCTGTTGACATACTTTTATGGAGTAAACTAATTTAATGATAATAAGAATAAGAAGAAATATTTTGATGATGTTTATGATGCTGTTTATAATAAATTGATTAAGAATTAAGATTAAGAATTAATGTATTGACAGTTCGTAATTCATTATATTATTTTTTTTAAAAGCTTATTTTGTAAATCAAGACGGTGATACAATTTAATCAAAGAAAATTTGCGCAGCAGCAGTTGAAAACTGCAAAACACTGTTTTCAAAGGACGGTTCCGTTCTAGGAATTGGTTTGCATTAAACGATCTTTTCGAATTATCTCATGTTTGAGTTATCACGAGTCCAGTTATTATTGTCATCATCATAGTATGATAATAATGAAAGTAGTTATGATAGCGTCAATGAAGATGATAAAATGTCATATTATCTTTTCAGATAAGACACTTTGGGTACGGATGAGTAAAAGCCCTCAAAAATGAAGATCTGCCTGACTTTAAAAATAATCGTTTGTGGATGGCTGTGTGTTCTCCCAGTTCATATCAAAGGTAACCTTAACCATTACCCTACGCATGACTTGGAGATGATTTAGCTACCTTATCGTGCGTCTGTGTGTCCATGTTGTGGGTACGTTATAGAGAAATACGTAGCACTGAGCATAATCATACTGTGATGATAACATGTTCCAGATTATGAGAAGATGAGCCCTAATAATGTCGGGGTCAGGGGGTCAAATGACATGGTGGTCATTGGGTTAAATTATCACATTATTTCATAAAAAGCACAGAAAGAACACCGTAACATTGCGGGTAAAGATTAATAATACTTGATAACATTTTCGTCATTATGAAAATATGTTCAATTGAGGTTTGCATGGTCACAGGTCAAGGTCAAGGTTACTTAAGTTAATTACTAAATTATCTCGTGAACACGAATTAGAGAAAACCGTAATACGGAGGATAATCAAACGTTTTCCCTTAGATAATACGATACAATACACATTATTTGATTAAATAGTTTTTTTAAACTGGATTAATTGCTCATCGTAAATGTTATCAAATATGTGCTAGTCTGAAGATTTCAATCTAAGACAGTATGGAAATAAAGGCAAGATGTGCAATAATTTCGTTTTCAGGCCAGATTTGCCCGTGTATATGGAATGGTGATAAATGTACGTCATGTAAAGTCGGATGTTATTTAACATCAAGCGGCAAGTGTAACGATTGTCAACCAAACTGTGCCAGTTGTTCCAGTATAAATGATTGTGATGTATGTAAGCCAGGATACTATCGACCGATATATTATGAATATGCAGAAGATGGTATTTGCCGACGATGTCCAAAGAATTGTGTTACATGTAACAGTAACTCTGATTGTACGTCATGTATAGCAGGACAAACTGGTTCCTACTGCCAACATTGCAATGGTGCTTTTTATCTTAACAATAGTCAATGCCATCAATGTAATACCAACTGTCTACATGACACATGTTTTGATAACAGTGGCGAATGCACAGATGGGTGTAAAAATGGCTGGGCAGGCTGGACGTGCAATGATGCGTGTGGTCCAAATTGTGCCTCGTGTGACCGTCGGAATGGAACGGTATGTATCTCTTGTAAGCCAGGCTATTACGGACCTAGCTGTAACATAGAATGTAGCGCAAACTGTGGTTATATGAGCGACACCGGACAATGTCAACAGGATGACGGTACCTGTCTAGATGATTGCGTGATGGGATATAAAGGTGATAAGTGTTCCAAAGATGGTAAGATTATAAGATTTTTCGACACTTTGTTTTGTTTGTGTATATGGTATCTACCCAGCTTTCAACAATCTTTCAATTTTATCAGGGCGTTTCCTATGTAAATAATTAGTACTACTTGTTCATTTATCCTAACACCAGAAAGTCATTCGTAATCCTATCCCATAAATCCGAGCACCAAGAAGGAAAAACCATTGCTTCTATTTCTAAAGTAATTGGTACGACCCACCAAAGGATGGGTTTTTGATACGTTAGTTCCTATTTATTGACCAATTTGTTTGTTTAAATGGTACTTTCAACAATAGTTCAGTTATATCACGGCGTTTTCTGTGTAATTTACCAATGCTATTCATTTCATAATCAAGAGTCTATGAGAAAAAATATGCCAGGTATATAATTTAAAAAAAACTGTTCCCGTTAACCACGGAACAGTTCTATAGATAACTTTTATATATGGTTTTAGTGATTATGCATTGATAAAGGCACTTTCTGTTTTCTTAAATAAACACTAAGGGTTACAGACAGGTCATGATTTGAAGTTCATTATAAAAAAGTACGCATGCAGCGGACTCACGATAACTTGAACATGTGATTGATGAATTCGACTTTATCGTTTAATTCGGTACCATTTCATAGATCGCCGTTTTCTTGCAATGATTGTTTATCACTGGCTTGATTGGCATGATGAATGCCGAATTATATATGAAATACGAAGTTTAAAGGTTGTTTTATAATTTCTCTGTTGTTTATTTGTTTCTAGGAGGGACACGTGGTACCCAGACAAGCGTTAATCGTGCCGTCATCGGTGGAGTAGTAGGATCTGCTGTTATGATTATACTAGTTGTAGCTGCTGTCTTGGTTTTCATATATCTCCGGAAAAGACGGTAATACCTAACATACACAAGGAATATGATGTTGCAGTATTGATACATGGCTTTGTATTGTACTATGAGGCCTGTGAACATTTTGATATATAGCGAGTCCAAAGTAGATGTCAATTTGACACCACCCGAGTAGACTATACAAAGTCAGGCTTCGCTCCTGCAACATCATTGTTAATGTATTATAAACCAACAATTACTTTGGAGAGAGATTAAAAATAAACTTTATAATAACTAAATAAGACAACTTACACATTAAATAAAATTTATGAATTATGTGTTAATATCACGCCCAACTATTTCATTTGGAATGACGTGAAATCCTACCACCATGACGTCACATCACATTTCAGTGACGTACCGTTACCATATTTGGAACCGTATTTGAACTTGACAAATACAGTATTTTCATTTTTAAAAAAGAAAGAGAATATCAATATTACAAACTCTTTTTAACCTGAAAAGATTTTGTTTTTATTGCTAATTGAATATGTGAAACTGCGTTTACAGGTATGGCCTGACAGGAGATATAACGTTAGTCACCCGCAACCAGCGCGGACGCTCTAACCACTACACCATGGAGATGGTCATCATAGATCAGTTAAACAGTTAGAGATAATATGCTTGAGGAATATCACATTGACATATCATTTGCTAAAAAATATTTTTTTCATTCTTTTTTTAAAGCAGATGCATCATAAACAATTGCTCATCAAAATGATCCTGAAAAAAAAAAAAATATTATTGATTTATTTATTATTTCTATTTTTGCTTTTATTTAAGAAGACAAATGTACGATCTTGAAGAGAGGGTAACCTATGGTAATAGTGTGAGAATTGAAGGTATGTATCAAAATTTACTATATCCGGAACATTCTGGTTTGTTGAGCGATTGGTTTTTAACAAATGGTTTCAGATTGATGATGGACAAATTGCTTGAGATTGTTGATACACAAATTATTTCAGATTGATGATGAACAAATCGCTTGAGATTGTTGATCAACAAATTGTTTCAGATTGATGATGAACAAATCGCTTGAGTTTCAGATTGATGCAAATTGTTTCAGTTTCAGATTGAATGATCAAAAAATTAATTCAGATTGATGATAAACAAATTGCTTGAGAATGTTTATAAACAAATTGTTTTTGAGACTGATGATAAACAAATTGTTTTGAGATTGTCGATAAACGGATCATTTGAGATCGTTGATAAATAAAAAAATTGAAATTGTTTGAGATTGATGATAAACAAATGTATTTGATTTGGTTATCAACGCATATGATTATACCTCCGCAATCGATGTCTAAGAGTTGTCAGTCCCTCATTCCGTCGGTGTCTTACCGTATAGTTTAGTAATTCACACTGTAAATTGTTTATCAGGCGAATCTCTTAGTAAATTACAATGTAAATTGTTTGAAAGGCGAATGACTTAGTAATTTAAACTGTAAATTGTTTGAGCGGCGAATCTTTGGTAATTTACACTGTTCATTGTTTGACAGGCGATTCTCATAGTACTTTACACTATAAATTTTTTGACAGGCAAATCTCATAGTAATTTACACTCTTAATCGTTTAAAAATAATAAAAATTAAAGAAATTGTACATAAATATAAGTCTAATTATTTCATAAAGTTGAACATTTTCTGCAAAAGAAAAATTGCTCCTACTCAGCAATTTATCCTTTGGCCACAATGAGTTTAAAAGTTGTTTGCTGCAGAAGAGTGATAAAGCGTTCGTATTTAGGAAAGAATTAAGTCTCGTTTTCTTTAAATTCACACAGACGATAACACAGATGATAACGTGTATTCGGTGCCGGACAAGAAGAGGAGTGTAAATGAAAATGTTGCTGAAATACAATATACAGGTGTGTTATCTAAAGCCAAATTCTCACTGTACCGGTTCTGATCCCGGTTTCTTCCGATAAAAAAAAATAGCCGGTATACTAGGATAATCCGGAACTTTGTTGTCTAAAAATCTATTTCATTCTCACATTCCCGGAGTTACCGGTTGTCAACGTTTGATTCCGGATTACCCCGGTTTAGAACGGTTTATCTGCGATGTCGTGTTGGCGTGTCCATTCCGGTATAACCAGGTGTGACAAAGGTCGTGTTCAGGTGGCCGCAGGTCCAACCCGGTAAAGACTCCCGTCATGCACCGGAGGACCCCGTTTGTATAATGTGCATGGAGTACTCCCAACGGACTGTCACGAAAAAGACCCGGTCCTGCAACGGCGTGTGCCGGCATTGTGCCGGACATGCCCGGATCAAGCCTATTCTTTGTGTTCTTTACGGTGATCCGTAGTTACATTGAACATTTTAAAACATCGGGAACTGTCTGCCGGTTCGAGCTGGGACAACAGGGTTCATAAAGGATCAACCCGAATGTCTACGGTGCCATCGCGGTCGTCTTCCCGGTTTGACACAGTTTCTCCAGGACCATCACACGGGATGTACCGGGATGCCAATCCGGGAAAGTGAGATTGGAGCTTATATTGTTCATTGTTTGACAGGCGAATCCCATAGCAATTTGCACTATAATTTTTTTGACAGACAAATCTCATAGTAATTTACACTCTAAAGTGTTTAACATGCGAATTTCTTAGTAAGTTACACTTTAAATTGTTTGACAGGCGAATTTCTTAGTAATTTACAATGTAAATTGTTTGACAGGAAAATCTCTAAGTAGTTTACACTGTAAATTGTTAGACAGGCGAATCTCTAATTAAGTAATTTAATCTTAGTAAATTACACAGTAAATTGTTTGACAGGCGAATCTATAAATAATTTACACTATATTTGTTTAACATGCGAATATCATAGTAATTTACACTGAAATTGTTTGACAGGCGAGATTTATAGTAATTTACATAGTAATTTGTTTGTAAAAGACGAATCTCTTGGTAATGTACACTGTACATTGTTTAACACGCGAATCTCTTAGTTATTCACACTGTTAATTGTCTGACAGGCGAATCTCCTAGTAAGTTAAACTGTAAATTGTTTGACAAACGAATAATTTAGTTATTTACACTGTTAATTGTTTGACAGGCGAATCTGTTAGTAATTTACACTGTAAACTTGTGTACAGATGTCAGATATAGGTTAATATTGTGAATCGAATTCCCGTGATGAAGACATTGATGTTAAAGAAAACGGAAACAAATTCATATTATTAGCTTATAAAGCTTAATAATCTACTGTAGGTATATATTGCGGTTAATTCACTTTTATAAACAAATTTAATATGATTACTTCACAATATTAACCTTCAGCTGACATCTGAACAAAGATTTATGTTTTATTATGTACAATCATTTAGTTTAGTTTAAACTTATTTATTTTATACCGATTGCGAAACCAGCTTTTAGCTTATATTAATCGCGCTCGATGTCTGCTTCTTGGAGAACTAACCAGTACATACGCCGTGTGTGTGAACAAAACAAACGCTTGAACCCGCTCATAACGGGATTCGAGCAAGGAACCTTTAGTATGAGAGGGCGACGCTCCACCATTGCAACACTTCACCACCCTCTTCCTTAATCATTTGTACTGTGTAAATGAAACTAGTTTACCTTTTGGTGAAAATACATGCACTTCATAATAATATACATTTAAGTAAAAAGCACAGGGCTAATGCAGGTTGCTCTAAACATACTCTGGCATGTGCTAGCCGAATCAGCCAATCAAAATCAGCTTTTAGCTAGCACTCGCTTAAGCGTTCTGTATGCTAGGTTAATATATACATACAACAAATCTGCAGCAGATGACTTTTAAAACCTTTAATACAAGTTAATGAAAATTTCTATAAATATAAGTCTAATTATATCATAAAGTTGAACATTTTCAGCAAAAGAAAAATTGCTCCTACTCAGCAATTTATCCTTTAGCCACAATGTGTTTAAAAGTTGTTTGCTGCAGAAGAGTCATAAACCGTTCGTATTTAGGAAAGGGTTAAGTCTCGTTTTCTTTAAATTCACACAGATGATAAATATGGTAATATGGGAGGTGTGCCAATACTTCTCTCTGGACTTAGTGTCAACGATCCTGAAGACAATGTTGAAGAACTCAGTGAAGATGAAACTACAAGTGGAGGCCTGAAATGTTTGAATTTATCACACATCTAATGAAGACTAGAATTTAAATGCATGATGCATTCCCAAAACCAATACCCTGGAAAACATAGTTACCACAACTACAATTATGATCTCCCTTGTCGGCCATTTCGATAGGCAAATATGATGAGTATTAATAGAGAATATATTTCAAAACATGATAATCAGGAAAGCACATAGAAATTTTAGTTTGACAACCTCTTATGTCATTGACGCCTTTGTATGATCTGATTATACCGAATTCTTCATTTAATTAGTTTGCACATGCAATCGTTTAATTAAATTATATTTGATATTTCTCTATTCAACATAAAGTAAATTTGCCTATCAAAATGGCCGACAAGAAATATAATAAATGTAGTTGGGGGAACTATGCATTCACTTATAACATTTTTGATATTCACGATATATAGATATGTAGATCAAGCTGTTCTGTAAAGATTGTTGATTGATTGTTTCTTTGGTGTCATATCACGGCGTTACCTGGGTAAGTTACTAGTACTACTGGTCCATTTATTCTGACACCAGAAAGTCGGTCGTAATGTTAACCCCAACCCTAAGCACAAAGGGGGACAGCCATTACTACCATTTTAAAAGTAATTGGTATGACCCGACCGGAGACCTCTCGCACCGAGGCGAACGATCTACCGCTACACCACCGAGATGGTCTGTTGAGACTGAGAGTATTGGAAAATATAAACTCATTCAGTATGAAGATCATTTCAGAGATAGTCATGATAACATCACTTGAGCCAATTAAATATAACTTTGAGCATTTGATATATGATAACTAGGGATGGCAACGATTAATCGGTTACCCGGTTAACCGCACGTTTTCCGATTAATCGGTTAGTAATTTCGGTAACCGAGTACTCGGAAGAAAAGATAAAATATATACACAGTTCCGTTTCACCTTTTGTTCTTTTCAATTTGTCTCACGTATCTGACATGAGAGGTTAATTATTCACACCTCGATCGGCCAATGTTTTAAAACAATACTGCGATAACAGCCGCACTCGTTTTTATTGATGATCGTTTGTGTGTGTAGTGTTAATCGAATAATTATCAATTAAAGGACGCTTTGTTTCTTTTAAAAAAAGTTTGATGTCTAATAAAGGCAGAAAGATAATGACTTATTAATTATATTCGGACGTTTGTTTTGATAATACATCTAATTGGAGTGAGTGTGATACATTTGCATTGTTGTTTTTGTAAATTATTATTTACCAACACGATTAGAAGATTTAAAGAGTAATTTGAAGTTTGTAACACATTTCCCCCTGAGTTGGTATTTAAAGATATACAGCTATGTGCCTTTTTAATTCGACATATTATAAGTCGTATAACAGTCACTTTGTTAAAAAAGATCTACATAATATCTACATCCTTTGTCTGGAAGTATTTAAAACGCTGTGTTGATGATAACAAAGTCAAGTGAAGTTTGTGTGGTAATGAACTGTCTTGGTCTGGTGGAACCAGTAACATACGCAACCATATTCGACTAAAACAGTGGATATATATTGTCTATAAATCTATACGGTTAACCGGGTAACCGGTTACAAAATTGTAAGAGTAACCGCATAGTAATAACGGTAACAGTTGCCATCCCTAATGATAACAGATTCGACTTATCTAGTTAACGAAGGTATTACTGGTTAATCCATGGACTTTCTTTTCCGAGGAAAATACGTTTATTTACAATAACTAATCAATCTACCTTGAGTCGAACTATTTTATAAATGTCGGCACAACATGTGATGTTCAATTGATTACATACTACCACACAGAGTCGAGTGTACACTGGACTCGTTGCATCGTCTGGGTGGCAGACAGTCTGTTGGATAGTTCGTCCTCAATATCACACTTGAACTTGATGTGGCGAACCACTAATTGATATTTTCAGACATTTTACGTGACATGTTTGTGGATGGAACAGAATGTAACATAGATCGAACTGAAGCCTTTGGTTGTCATGTGGGTTAAGGCCAAGCGCACTTTTACTAGACATAGATCACGTGCGTCGTGGTTACAGCAACATTGGAAACTATAAAGCACTAAAGACCGAGAATAACTACATTGTTGTGGGGTCATTTGGGTTAAGGTCAAGGCCGCTGTTACTAGATATAGACAAAGCTCGCCATGGTTACCGCTATGCCGCGTTTTTTGTATATCGAATGTTTTGCAGACGCCGACGCACCAAATACCGAGAACTACTACAATATATACGGATTGTCTAGGAGTCGACTACAAGTGGACACACTTAGGGAACACGTTGCATCGATATCAACGGAAGCCTTTGAAAAGGTGTTCAAAGTAAGCATATTTTGATATAGAATTATTCTTACCATGAAATTTTAACATTTATATTTGCGGCATTTGCTTTGGATCTTTAAGGGCCAAAAAGGTATATTTCTCGGTCCTTTTGACCTTCGTACAATGATGTATATTATAATGACTTACACCAAACTGGTGATTTATGTTATGATTTGGCATATAGTGGAATTAATAAACACATTTAAAGGTAAGCACATTTTAAATTTTATGAAAAAAATATGTATGTCATAATAATTTACATTTATGATTGATTGTTCGAAACATCAACACACCCACTTGCCCTGAATGATTTGTTGTAACTCACAGTGTTCCTCTGTGTTAAATACTTACTGAGTCGTGTTATAATGTATACAAAAGACAAGGCAGGATTTATGTGTATTTTTTTCTTAATTAAGATAACTGAATACATTTTCTTTCCGCCCGCATATTATACATCGGGCGAGAATGGATCACTTCTCCATCGTCCGTCTTTTCGTCGGCCAAGCTTCGACTGGAATTTGATACAGTTATCCTGGTATGTCTTCAGGCAAGCGACGGCAATGTTTCTTCGAACATGCTTCTTTGCAGTGTTGTACACTCCTTTATAAACAATAACACTGGCCCTATTCGCTATTTCCTAAATCATGACTGTCAATAGTTTTGTATTTAATATTCTGTTAAACTATATTTAATAGTTTGTTAGCTTACCAAGGTACAAAGTGCTCAATGTGAACTTTTGTGAGCATCCTGTGTAAATTCTTTTATAAAACTACAAATCAGATTTCAAGACTGATTGCCGGAATATTTTCGTAAAAGAGTTCAAGAAACCATATTGTTTGGTTATATAACATGGACACTAGACGGTAAAATTACAAATGTGTAAAGTTCTTCTGCTTCAAATTTGTCTTATTATACTATACATTTTGTTTTATGTAAAAGTTACCAAAACGCTTCACTCGTCCAAATGATGACGCTGTGCCAATGTACTGTACGTTTATTTCAATCTGTTTTAATTAATGTACCGTACGATATCTTAGATTAGTTTCATGTATGTACCGTACGTTATTTTAGACAGTGTTTGTTCATGTCCTGTACATTATTTTAAACTGTATTCATTTATGGACTGTAGAGAATTTAAAAAACGTTTAATTCATTTACTGTAAATTAGTTTAAACTGCATTCATTATTGTATTTCTGTATATTATTCAAAATTGTAGTTCTATACATTATTCCTTATTGTATTTCTGTACATTATTTATTATTGTATTTCTGTACATTATGTTTTATGTAGAAGCTCCAAACAGGGCTGACACGTCCGTATGGTGACGCTGTTAAACCAACGAATGTCTCGAAGAACAGATACAAAGGCATATATCCTTGTACGTATTGTGAAATGTATGGAGTAATTGGTTGTTAACCAACACATCTAAAAACCTTCTTTTTGTAGGTCGTTTAAATCGTGTTATACGTCCACTTTCAGCAGTATTTTAGTTATATCACGGCGATTTTGGGGTAACTTATTACAACTTCCGGACTAATTTATCCTTAGACCGATTAATCTAAATGTTATCTCCGCAACCAAGAGTGACAAGGAGGGAAGCCATACATATCATGTTTAAAGTCTTATTGGCGCAGACCGTATTCTGTCTGGTCTTGTGCGTAGTCTGATCAGGATGTATTTCAAAGTAAACGTTCAAGTAAGCAACCTGTTGGTCAATGGATAATGAGTTACAATTAATAATTGATATGCATTTCCGCATAAACAACAATTTACTTTCAAGACCATTACTATAGGCCTTCGTGTGAATTAGTTTTAAATTGAAATCAATGCAATATAGAAAGTCATCAGAGGCAGTACGCTTAAAACAAATGAAAAGAGCGTTTTGTTGCTGGTTCTGTTGGCTAAGGATACATTCAGGTGTCTGGGAAAAACCAGCATACAGAAAACTAGATAATCTACTTTAACTTACAATTTTGACCTGGTTACGACATTTGAGCAAATATTTGTAGTATATGCATATATTCTTTTCACATTTTTATTTTCAATTTCATGAAACTATAGAACCTTTTAAAAAGAGATTATTTTGGTGCAGCGATACGTGGAATTGTATTGTAATACTAACACATTTTACACATGAAATAAGATCAATAAATGCGTCACACTTTCACAATTTGAATGACATAACAGGATATGTCGATGACGTTTTAGCATATTTCGATGACGTTGCATCATATTTAAATGACCTCACATTACTTTATTTTGTATAGTATTTGTCAAATACGAATATCTAATCCATCGTGTTATATTTGCGAGTGACCTTTTGCATGTATTGTTCAGGAAAATGTCCAGGTGAACAATATATGATGGAACAATTCAATCTATTTATATGTCTCTGAATTCGTTAACACATATATGTAGTTCATAATGATAAACAGCTTTGCACAATGGTCAGGATCCTGACAAGTAACAACAAACACTTGATGTATTCATTTTAGATGATTCAACCCGAGTGAAGCTGACTGGGAATAGAGGGGACTATATAAATGCCAGTTATATTCAGGTATTACTATATAAAATTATCTTAATGTTTTGGTCTTGTTTCCTACCGCTCGTTCTGCGGAGGAAATTTGAAACCGTGCAAGGCATAACTGGTCAATCACATATTAATCTTGTGAAAAACTGGCAAAAGGTCACAAATAAAACCGACTGCTGGTGATATATTTACATTATGTTTGCCTTATGTTGATATCGAAACACATTTAATTTCATGTTGTCGTATAGTTCGGTAAAGAGTATTCACTGCTGCGTAAATTTCGGTCTTCGTTGTTTCAATATAAAAAGGCAATTATCGATGTGAGCGGAACTCGAACTCGGGACCCCTGTCACTGTTCCAATCTATGGAACGTTCTCACAGGATATGACTGAAAACTTGAATCATAATGTTGATTGATTACATATATATTAACACATAATGGATACTCTGAATAATTATATGAACTTATAATACATATATATTAACAGATAATGGATACTCTGAATAATTATATGAACTTATAATACATATATAATAACAGATAATGGATACTCTGAATAATTATATGAACTTATAATACATATATATTAACAGATAATGGATACTCTGAATAATTATATGAACTTATAATACATATATATTAACAGATAATGGATACTCTGAATAATTATATGAACTTATAATACATATATATTAACAGATAATGGATACATTTCAGTTATGTCAAAGTATTTGAGCGTACACCGATTAATCAGTTGCAACCCTGAATGCCATAATTTCAAGCAGTCTCATCACGTTCTTCCCCGATAGCCATCTAGTTGAAGACACGGCCATGACAGCTCTTAGTTATGACCAATAATCAAATATGCAATTTGCTCTGCCTTGTATCATCGAAATAAGACTAACAAACTTCGATGTTCGTTTAATGGCTGTACGAACTGTTCAATCAGATTTCGTGGTCCAATTCCAAGTCAATTATATAATTTCAGGGATTCGAAGGATATGAGAAGACGTACATAGCATCGTTAGGTAAAGCAATTTCTAAGCCTCTGTTTGTTCTACTCTGTCTTGTCTCCACTTTTGTCATAATGTTTTTTAAGTCAATTCACTCATAATACTTTCACCTTTAGATAGTTTTGCCACTGTATTCCGGAAAACCGTCGTCCCTGGTCTGATTTCACACATGTTAGTTGATATTCGCAATATCGAGACGACGTCATATTTGTCGAAACCCGCGTATGTATTGATTCACATTTAGAGTTGTTTCATGTTTTGCCAATATGTTATTAAGTCTTTTGTTGCCGATTTGTTTTATGTGGGAAAGCGTTAAATTCTTTGTTTTTGACTATGTTTCACCCTTCTTTTTGTATCGTTAAGTAATGATTGCTATTGTATTCGTTATTGGTCCTATTTCACTCTTAATAGTTGATATTCGCTATCTCGATGTCCTGTTTGTCGACGACCGCGTATGTCGTATGTGATTTCTCGTCGAATCACTTGTATACTTTCGATTTATGGTACCGAACATCAGTAAATGATATTCGATGATCATTTATTTGAATTGTGTTCATAGTCTCTTTGACTTTGAGACACTAAATACGACGGACTATATATATATTTAACAGGTCCCACAGAGAAATTCATGAAAGGTTATGTAGAATTCTGGGAAATGGTCTGGCAGGAGAAAGTTGATAAAATCGTCATGTTAACGAACTTCATGGAGGAATCTGTAAGCCCAGAGTTTGTACACTTATAATTTTTGATAATTTGGCTTTTGTGAACAGTTGAGATCCTGATCAGTCTGTGCATCCGTTCATATATTACCTAAACAAGATTGTTAGCAATTTCTGTGAACTTGTCTAAATTATGATAAGATGAAGCAGTTGCACAGGTTGACCTAAACCTACACTGTTCAGAAACCTTTGCAATTACACATGCCTTATTTTGTAATTTTACAATCATGGTAACAATTTAGGAATTGCTTAAAGAGAGCATTTTCTTCATTAGACACAACGATTTAAACTCATTTCAATAATTAAACTATCATTCATTAAAAGTGTCCACACTTTTGTTTTGATGATTTCAAAGTTTTGTGATGTATATTTGTTGTATGGGGGATATGTTTGAATAAATGTTTGACATTTCTGTGACGTTTAAACTTTAAACCATAGTATAAAGAGTGTGATCAGTCGAAAGTCGTTTGTATGAAATATATGCCACTACAATTGCCTTTTTAAATCAATATTGGGATAACTTACTGTTGTTGAAATGTCAACATTTTGAGTCCCTCTTTTTTTTAATTCGGATTTGATCGGTTGTATTTTTAATAAGGTAATTTACTCTGGCTTACTCATCCTGCAGAAAATGAAATGTGAGAAATATTGGCCTGATGTCGGAGAACATAAAACATACGGAGACATCAATGTACATTGCATGAGTGATGAAAGATACGCTGACTTTACCGTAACCAAACTTACCATGAAAAGGGTAAGACAATGGTATTTTTCTTCTTCTTCTTCTTCTTCTTCTTCTTGTTCTTCTTCTTCTTCTTCTTCTTCTTCTTCTTCTTCTTCTTCTTCTTCTTCTTCTTCTTCTTCTTCTTCTTCTTCTTCTTCTTCTTCTTCTTCTTCTTCTTCTTCTTCTTCTTCTTCTTCTTCTTCTTCTTCTTCTTCGTCGTCTTCTTCTTCTTTTCATTTTTCTATTTCTTCATAGTCTTTTTCTTCTTAAAATGATGTTTAAAGTCATCAATATGTGAACAATCGAATGTTTTTAATGGCTCTTATTGCGGGACAAGGGTCAAAGTTAACAACCTCTGTCCTTTTGTTTCATTCAGGACGCCAATGTATCCAGCATCCATCATTTTCATTTTACCGCGTGGCCAGACCGAGGGACACCGGAAAACGTTTTCTCGCTCGTGGAATTCCGCGAATCTGTCGAACACGTCCCGAAAATTACCGAAGGACCAACCGTCGTTCATTGCAGGTACTTACGTTGTAGAGTGGTGTAGTTCTTAACAAGTTTCCCTTGCAAAAACACATTTTTAGACAGCTAAAATACAAACCGCTAAAAAACATTATGAAGTGTTCACGGTTAACCCCCCTTTTCCAACATAAAGACGCCTCAGCAGCATAATACTTTTGAACACACTGTGACGTTCTTGCATATACCCGTTAGTCCATTGATGGGGGCCGAATAACGCTGGTCAAGATGATTTCTATCTATTACTGGAGAAAAGTAATGACAGAGCCAGGGTTCAACTCACGACTAGTCGAACAATATCCCTCGTCGTTACCGACTTAGCAATCGCGTTCGGCTATCCCTTATTGAATACATTGCAAAAGTTGTAAAACAATATAATGGTACCATATGGTCTGTGTCAACCTATATATATATCGAGGGCTTCAAGCAAAGCTAGATGTAGTTACAACCGTTTTTTGACAGAAACCATCGATATATCGGTCGACAACACTGTACAAGTTTACATGCAGTTTCTGGCTTACACGAATGTTGTTTAGGGAAATGTTTTATTTGCATGTAAATCTTGTGACGAACAGCGCTGAAGTCCTACGTAGCATTCATCGAATTGGATTAAATATATATAGCACTGAGCATTGGTACAGTTATGACTTATGATCAGTAGCATTGGAGTGGGAAGACGCATTCGCTGAATGGACGTAACGTAATATAGTATTTGACATTGTAACATTTAATACTTATTCATGATATACTATCAACAGTGCGGGGATCATTCGTACGTGTACATATATAGCATTGTACTTTCTAACCTTTAATACTTGCTTATGATATATTACCAACACTGCGGGGGTCAGTCATACGGGTACATATATAGCATTTGACTTACTAACCTTTAATAAATATTTATGATATATTACCAATATTGCGGGGATCTGTCCTATGGCTACATATATAGCATTGGACTTCCTAACCGTAACAACATATTTATGATATATTACCAACAGTGCGGGAGTCGGTCGCACGGGTACATATATAGCACTGGACATTCTCACCCGAGAAGGGCGGGGTGATAAGTATGTGGACGTGTACGGCTGTGTTCTCGGTCTACGGGGTCAGCGAGTTTATATGGTTCAGAATGTGGTATGATTCATTTGTTTTTTGTCTTTTTCTATAAATCCGCCGTGGCCAAGTGGTTAGTTTCTGGAATTGGAACCGGGCGTCCCGGGCTCGATCCCGAGTCGCGGCTATCATGGTTGAGTGCCCTTGTGTTAGGCACAATTCTTAGCCTAGTGTGTTTATCCAGTGATCATGAATAAGTGAACTGTTGACAGAATTTCACTGTAATAATTTTGAAAAAGGCGTAAAACAAAATAATAATATAATATTATTTATCTTTGAGCTCTGAGATCGAGTTTCGACTTTTGCCCTGAACCAGAATTTGCTGTATCAAGTTTTTGTATTTCGAGTGCTGCTGTTTGTCCTGTTATAATAGGGCGCTATTACTATTCGCAATACTACTTGTCAGTGTGTATTACGTGTGTAGCAGTTATATACGTCGGATCATATCAAAGACTTTAAGAATGATGGTAAAGGCTTTCCCTCCTTGACTCTCAAAATTGGTTGGGTTATCAGAATAAATTAATCAATCGTACACAACCTAGAACCAAAGACATGTTGTGATTTAATTGAAAACTTGTTGAAAGCGGCGTAAAACACCATATAAACAAAGTCATATAAAAGGTGATCGAGATAATTTTCTGTAAAATGTGTTTCAGGAACAATACCGGTTCTTGCATTACGCTCTTAGCCATTCACTTTCCAATAAATGTGACCAAATTGCCAGCAAGGACTTCTGTACTGTTAATACGGATGAGATTCAAGAACAATTTCAAGTAAGTTTTCTCATTTCGTAATGTTAAATAAAATGATTTATTTAATTTATATAATATTATAATATATTATATTATATTAAATATTATTTGTAATACTATAATGAGTATAGTTGATGGTGCTGTTGCCATAATTATTATTATGATGATGATAATGATAAAATCAACCTAATAGAATAAGAACAATATATGTCATAATTTGCAAGTAACCTCCCTTTCTAACGCACAATAAATCAGCAAACGACTTAAAAATAATGCAAAAAAAAATGAAAGTTAATTATTGAATAGAGTTGAAACATTGTGGCAAAAGAAGAAATTACTAGTTTTGATTGTCACAGTGTTTTCAAAAGTTGTCTGCTGCAGAGGTGTCAGAAAGCGTCTATATGTGGGTAAGGGTTAAGGGAAATATCAAAATGTTCATTACCATGCACAGTTTATGTTGTTATTGATTCAATTGGGTTGCAGCTTCTGGAAACCGTTCATGTTCTTAATGGTGACGAAGAAAAGAAGGCAATCGAGAAAAATGGGAAAGAAAAACACAAAAACAGAAAAGGAGCGAGTATTCCTGGTAGGACAGCTTGTCACCCTTACCACAAGTATCAGTTGTCACTTCTCATACAAGTATCAAGTATCAGTTTTCACGTCTTACACAAGTGTCAGTTGTCACGTCTAGCACAAGTATCAGTTGTCACTTTTAACACAATAATCAGTTGTCACTTCCACTACAAGTATCAGTTGTCATTTCTTACACAAGTATCAGTTGTCACTTCTAACACTAATATTAGTTGTCACTTCTAACACAAGCATAAGTTTTCACTTCTAACGTAAGTTTCAGTTGTAACTTCTACCACAAGTAGTAGTTGTCACTTCTAACACAAGTATCAGTTGTCACGTCTAACACAAGTATCAGTTGTCACTTCCAACACAAGTATCAGTTGTCACGTCTAACACAAGTATCAGTTGTCACGTCTAACACAAGTATCAGTTGTCACTTCTAACACTAGTATCTGTTGTCACTTCTAACACAAGCATCAGTTGTCACTTCTAATGTAAGTTTCAGTTGTAACCTCTACCACAAGTATCAGTTGTCACTTCTAACACAAGAATCAGTTGTCACGTCTAACACAAGAATCAGTTGTCACGTCTAACACAAGAATCAGTTGTCACTTCCAACACAAGTATCAGTTGTCACGTCTAACACAAGAATCAGTTGTCACGTCTAACACAAGAATCAGTTGTCACTTCCAACACAAGTATCAGTTGTCACGTCTAACACAAGAATCAGTTGTCACGTCTAACACAAGAATCAGTTGTCACTTCCAACACAAGTATCAGTTGTCACGTCTAACACAAGTATCAGTGGTCACGTCTAACACAAGTTTCAGTTGTCACGTCTAACACAAGTATCAGTTGTCACGTCTAACACAAGTATCAGTTGTCACTTCTAACACTATTATCAGTTGTCACTTCTAACACAAGTATCAGTTGGCTGTTGCATGAATATACTGCAGTAAAAGTATTATTGATGTATATAGCTTGACCATATTAACCCGATCCTGACCTTTCTTTTCATATATGATGACTTTAAATTAAAATTCTTCATTAATCCTATAATGTTTATATAAACTATCTCTAGTTAACCGAGATATTAAAATGGAATTGTCCAGCTATGCATTTGGAAGAGTTCATAGCCTTTTTCAAGATAATTGAGATAAACATGTTCAGTTGGGCCTAATAAGACGTCATGGACGCAATTTCTCCTGTCGTCAAAATGCTTTCAAAAATCGTCTGTTGCCAATGCATCAACATACTCCCCAAGTGAAAATAATTTCATTTAATTGCAAGACTATAAATAAATGCATGTGTGTTGAATAACAATTTCTTAGCCATTACCTCGCCAATGTATATCTCTCGAATATCGAATATCATCATATTGTTCAGAAAATTAGATTATTGGTTTTATTCGAATTTAACGCGGTTTTCAACGATATTTTAGTTATGACTCGGCGGCGAGTTTACCTAAGGTGCTTTTCCTGTAGTTCTCGAACCAGAATTTTACCCAAGAATCTTCACAGGCAACTTGTTTCCTTACCATATAGACTATTTAGCCCATTGGTAATGGATGAACTACATACCAATCTTCCCAGGCAACTTGTTTCCTTTTCATATATACTATTTAGCCCATTGGTAATGGATGAACTACATACCAATCTTCCCAGGCAACTTGTTTCCTTTCCATATAGACTATTTAGCCCATTGGTAATGGATGAACTACATACCAATCTTCCCGGGCAACTTGTTTCCTTTTCATATATACTATTTAGCCCATTGGTAATGGATGACATACCAATCTTCCCAGGCAACTTGTTTCCTTTCCATATAGACTATTTAGCGCATTGGTAATGGATGAACTACATACCAATCTTCCCGGGCAACTTGTTTCCTTTTCATATATACTATTTAGCCCATTGGTAATGGATGAACTACATACCAATCTTCCCAGGCAACTTGTTTCCTTTCCATATAGACTATTTAGCGCATTGGTAGAGGATGAACGACACAAGTGACTTAGACCTTTTGCAATAATCGGAGAAAGTAATGAATGACCGAGTTCCGAGTCGGGATAAGAACCAACGAACCAATGCTATAAACTAAGATATGATATGTATAACTCTACATAAAAAGTTGTATAACAAGACCTGTCTTAACATGTTTCATTGGTTTATCTTTACGTCTAGGCGATGCTCATAGACCCAGATTATTCAAATATAACCAGAGTTCCAAGTCAGACTATATCAACGCTATATACGTTGACGTAAGTATTACCAAAAAGGCATATAAAAAAACCCACGTTGGAAGACATGCGGATCCATAATTTAACTAGATGGCGGCTAACCAGACAGAACTATTAGGACCCAATTGTCAACACTTGGATTCGATCCTTCGATCTCCCGCTCTCTAAGCGGACGTCTTAGCCTCTAGGCTATTTATATTTCATATAGAAGGACAGTTAATACTTATTTTGGGTACACGCATATGCCATGAAATCCCTTTTCTGGTTGGCACATGATCAGATATATTTAGTTTTATTATAGAAGAGGATTTGTTTTGAAATATTGATTTTAAAACAAAGGATCATCCCCTTTAAACAATAGTATAGGTATTGCATCTGTATCTGTAAATGTTATGTAGCACGAGTTCCTTCGACTCAGTTGCCCGAACTTGAGAGGGCAGGACTCAGCCGAAAGAGCGATCCCCAACACTAAATATTCCAATATTCATGCAATAACCTTTCTATTGTATAATTTGATATTTACTATTTAATATTTGTCGTTTTGTGTGTTTTAAACACTTCGATTATTTAGAAAATTAACGATTGTTTTGAATTGTTTTGATAAATTAACTGTTTCGATTTAACGCGCAATTATCATCCGATGGTTGCTAGGGTCGTTGACAATATTATTTTACGAGCCGCCACTTTTGTTTCCAATTTGGTTTCGACTCGAAATTGAAACGTCGACAAAATACTGTGTTACGCTTTTTCTAACACTGGATTTAATTAAGAACTCGTATATTATCTTATTCTGGTATTTAAGCGTGGATATTTGTATTCTTTATTATGACTTAGATGCCCCTTTGACCTTACAGTATGTTCAGTAAAGAGAACACACACTTTCTAGTTTACGGTAAAATACTTCACATCGGATAATGACAAAAATAATCAGAAGACCTACCTTTAACCCAATGATTGGCTTATTCATCCTACCAGTAATTAAAACCCTCTTTATGTTTTTGGTCATGTGTAATTGAGAAACATTTATATAGATCGTCAACGACAATCAATACAACTATACAGCGTATGCCAAATGTGCAGCGAATCTACAATCCAGCAATATTATTGAACTATACGTCACATTATTACGTCAGAAGAAAACGTATGTATTTACACACAGCCAGTGATATAAATAGACCAGATTGAGTTTTATATGCATATTGATATTTCACTTTGTATCATCTACAAACTATGTAAACATTGTTAGCTGGTCTTTAAACTCATCAACGGTTGTAAGAGAGAGCTTTGTAACATTCCTATATGGAAACGCTCCGTCCTTAGCGCCATGTGAAAAATATCTGATTACAATATAAAACTATATAATATTAAATTATACAATATCGACAGATACTGCATCCTTTTATCAAATGGACAATAGAAGGAAAAATATCAAAGTATGCAATAAAAACGATGATATGCGTGATAACATAACAGTTGTTTAACAAATAAAAAGGAGAAATATCACCAATTTATGATACTCGATCTCTATTTACTGGAAACCTTGCAAGTACTCGCGACGTATCGCTACTACATTACAATACAGTGGAACCTGTGTATTAAGACCACCCATGACTAGACGAAAATCCGGTCTTTGTTCACAGGTAGTCGTTATTTACAGGGTTATTTATGCAGAAATTACTATTTGGGAAACTAAAACAATGGTCGCTATAGACAGGAAATTGCTATTCCAAGGTGATCTTTAGAACAGGTTAGACTGCTTTCCTAATTGTTCTCTTTAAACAGGGTTACAAGGAGAAAAATCGATACATTATTGCCCAGACACCATTGTCACAGACGGTTGAAGATTTCCTTGGACTCGTACTACAGGAGAACTGTTCCGGTATCATATCACTAGACCCAGTGGGAATTGTAATCAAACAAGTAAGTATCATATTGAAATATTAAGCGACGTTGAATTGTGTCCTTTAATTTGGTGATTAGATCGCCGGCGATAGCCACACATTCGTGCTGCAACCTATTATTCTGTTATTTAATATACAGCATCGATGGTGTAGTGGTTAAAGCGTCCGATTTGAAAGCGTTAAACCAGGCTTCGATCCCCTATCCGGTTATACCAATTACTTTTACAATGGTTGCAGTTGCTTCTCCCTCCGTTGCGTACAGGGTTACAGGAATAGTATTACGACCGATAAGCTGTCGTCAGGATAAGCTTACTAGCAGTACTGGTAATAACCTAGGTAGCTTCGTAATATGATTTAAAAGCGGTTGAAAACGGCGTAAAACACCATAAAAATAAACTGTTTCCTGCAATAGTCAATACAATATTATAGACACTCAGTAATTTATCTCAATGTAGGATGTATCTGTCATAGTGTAACGTGTACCAGGTAACACGATACATATGAGTTATCCCTGCTCGCGGGGTTCATGTATGTCATGGCTTTCTTTGAAAAGCTTACTATGGTAGCTCATACTATTGCATAGTGTTTAGACTTCATCCTATGCCATACAATACTGTACAGTAAGGACCGCAGTGAAAATAAGAGCTTTCATGTTAATTATTTCATTGTGACTTATCCTTTACATATAATTATAATTGATATGTCTTTACTAATGCATGCATGCATATCTTTTTACCCCTTTTTATATATCGCCATGTATTTTTTACATTTTATTGTAGAATAAATATATCTTAAACCATTTAAAACAAATAATATCATGATTTACTCTAATTTCAAAAACCAAGCTATGTATTGATCCTAAACATCAAGTTGTAAAGGTCAACTGCATCTGGTTTACGAAACTCAGTTGTATATTAACAAATGTACTATATTTGCGATAACGATAGTATAGGTTATTGCATCAATATGGGAAAATATTGTGTTGGACGAGTTCCTTCGGCTGAGTTGCCCGAGCTTGCGAGTCCCAACACAATAGATTCCCATAATCATGCAATAACATTTTAATTGTATAAGTTGATATTGGCTATTTAAAATTTGTCGTTTTGTTTGTTTAGAAAATTAACACTCGTTTTGGATTGTTTAGTTAAATAAACATTAACGATATATCGCACAATTATATTCTCCTTTCCGATGGTTGCTAGGGTCGTGGAAAATATAATTTAGGAACCGCCATTGTTGTCTACTCGAAATTGAATCGTCGGCAAAATAATGTTTAACGCTTTTTCTAACAGTGTTATCCATTAAGAACTCGTGTATTGTCTTATTCTGGTATTTACGCCTGGATATTTGTGGTTTTTATTACGATTTAGATGCCCCTTTTGACCTCGCAGTATGTTCAATAAAGCAAACACACGTCTTCTATAGGCCTACTGCGACAGCAGCGTTGATACACTTCACATCGGAGGATAACAAAACAAATCTGAAGACCTACCTTTAAAACAATCATTTGCTTATTCATCCTAGCAGTTATGAACCCCTCTTTATGTGTTGATTCACTTATAATAGATCGTCAACGACAATCAAAACCACTTTATAGCGTAAGTCCTTACAATCGAGCAATATTATTGATGTACACGTCAGATTATTACGTCAGAAACTACTTAGTTATTTACAAAGACAGCTGACGCTATAAATAGACCAGATATCTATCGATTTGTCACTACGTGTTATCTATTAAAGATGTACCAAACAATGTACTACAAACAGTATAATAACAGTTCTTTCCTAGGACTATCAGAGACTCCGGACCTTGCGCAGATCACGTCTGTGGATTGATTCAAGTCCCGTCTTTATCGTACTCACCCTAAACCAACACAGATGTTTTTTTATTTCATTCTTTATTTGTAAATATGCCTAATTAGATGTTTTTACCATGTTGATGGCTTCACTGGCCTGCGATGCACTGAGCCCTGGTAGTAACAAAAGTATCAGTAGAAGTAATCTTGCCTCTGAATCATCAAAGGTTAGATGAGAGCGCTTTGTAACGTTACTGTGTGGAATTAGTTCCGTCCTTAGCAGCACGTGAAAAAGATCTGAGTGCAATATCAATGCGTGCAATATCGACCCGTGCAATATCAATGCGTGCAGTATCAACCCGTGCAATATCAATGCGTGCAGTATCAAACCGTGCAATATCAATGCGTGCAGTATCAACCCGTGCAATATCAATGCGTGCAATATCAAACCGTGCAATATCAATGCGTGCAATATCGACCCGTGCAATATCAATGCGTGCAGTATCAACCCGTGCAATATCAATGCGTGCAGTATCAACCCGTGCAATATCAATGCGTGCAATATCAACCCGTGCAATATCAATACGTGCAGTATCAACCCGTGCAATATCAATGCGTGCAGTATCAACCCGTGCAATATCAATGCGTGCAGTATCAACCCGTGCAATATCAATGCGTGCAGTATCAACCCGTGCAATATCAATGCGTGCAATATCGACCCGTGCAATATCAATGCGTGCAGTATCAACCAGTGCAATATCAATGCGTGCAGTATCAACCCGTGCAATATCAATGCGTGCAATATCGACCCGTGCAATATCAATGCGTGCAGTATCAAACCGTGCAATATCAATGCGTGCAGTATCAAACCGTGCAATATCAATGCGTGCAGTATCAACCCGTGCAATATCAATGCGTGCAGTATCACCCCGTGCAATATCAATGCGTGCAATATCGACCCGTGCAATATCAATGCGTGCAGTATCAACCCGTGCAATATCAAACCGTGCATCATCAACCCGTGCAATATCAACTGATATTGAATCCCTTTATCAAATGGAAAATAGAAGGAACACTATCAAAGTATACAATAAAGGAGGTGACCAATCTTGTCGCCATTGTTGGTTCATGCAAGAAGTACAGACGTACTTATTTACAAGCGTATGCCGGGAAGAAGACTCAAACAAGGTGACCAATCTAGTCGCCATTGTTGGTACGCACTTTTTGACTCTCGTAAGCCGGGTACAATACTATAGCGATATATAAGGGGAGGTGACCAATCTAGTCACAAATGCACATACGAAAACGGCACCCCATCATTGCATCGGTCAATATGTTATATCAAGATAATATCACACAAAGATACATTAGGTTTGACAGTAACATAGGGTTACACCAAGCCCCATGACATCATTTTTTACAAATAGAAAAAATCATTTTCAAAGAGAATTGATTTGCGCCTGCCTCACCTTTCAATCAAATAAATGAAAAGGAAGATTGCCTACACGCGTTTGATTAACCAAAAGAAATAATATTTTAAATGAGCGACATTGAATGAAATTGAAGGGAACAAGATAGGTTCTCGGTTCTGCACAGCCCCTGTAAACGGTTTTGACCCTTAATGTTCAAAACGTATTACCATCGTACGCCGGGAGCAAGACGTAAACGATATATAAGGGAAGGTGACCAATCTAGTCGCCATTGTTGGGTCATATCAGACGCACTTATTAACTATAGTACGCCGGGTACAAGACTAGTGAGATATATAAATGAAGGTGACAAACCAAATCGCCATTGTTGGTTAATGCCAGACACTCTTTATTCACTATCGTACGCCGGGTAATAGACTATAGCGATATATAAGGGAAGGTGACAAACCTATCGCCATTGTTTGTTCATATCAGAATCACTTATTTACTAACGTACGCCGGGTATAAGATTATAGTTGGTTCATGCCAGACGCACTTATTTATTATCGTACGCCGGGTACAAGACTAAGCTATATATAAGGGACGGTGACAAACCTATCGCCATTGTTGGTTCATATCAGAATCACTTGTTTACTATCGTACGCCGGGTACAAGACTATAGTTGGTTCATGCCAGACGCACTTATTTACTATCGTACGCCGGGTACAAGACTAAGCTAAGGGAAGGTGACCAACTTTATCGCCATTGTTGGGTCATGCCAGACGTAATTAGTTACTATCGACTAATTGTACGCCGGGTACCAGACAAGGTTATCATGTGGCCTGATGAGACTCAATTTTAATTAAATTACAGGACATCGGTGATTATCTGCCTGACGTCAACCAGGAACTGTCTGTCGGAAAGGTCAATATCAGCTGCGTACAAAGGGAGAGCACTCCTGAGTATATACTGAGTAAACTAAATGTGTTCGTACAGGAAGTGGTGAGTAATTTGTAAATATATTGTTTGATCATTTTCTTCATGCCACATCGAGAATTTCACTTAATCTCATGACGTACAGGACGACAACTATTGTGGTTATTCGTATTCTCTAAAGGGGCCTTCTATATCTCAATACGATTAAAATCACAAATAAAATCAATGAGATAAGAATAAAGAACTCCACAGTTTCGAAATGACATTACCTATATCGTGATGATTAAGCGGAAATGTCTGTTTCAGATTAGCTATTTTAAGAACAATTCGCGTATTTTATCCTTTCGGTAGTTTATGGTTTAAAAGTTAACACTACAGCTGCATAGAAATACAACGTCCCATTTTCGATAAATGTTTTATGATGTTCAAAATAAATATAGCAGACGACATTAAAAGCTTATGCAGTAGACAAAGTTTGAAGTCTGTTTTCGAAAGGGATAGAACATTCGAAACTAGGAATTTCTTCTTTTCCTACATTAATATTGTAATTCCTTTTGACCAGATATAAATATTTAATTCGGCAAAAATGTGTATGCAAGCGAAAAAGCTTTAAATCCCTTAATTTAAAACATTTCAGAGCACTGAAGAACCGAAAACAATTTTACATTACCAATATACTGAGTGGCCAGAAGAATCACCCTTGCCATCGTCTACTGGTTCCTTCTTAAACCTGGTTCGGGATTCAAGAAGTACTGTTCGGGAACCAAACATGCCTCTGGAACCAGTTATTATACATTGTCTGTAAGTATTTTTTCATCGGACTATTTGACATGGCAGGGAGGGGCTTGATACGAATCATGTTTCAACATTTGAAACAAGAAAATGCAACAAGCATTCCATGGCTTTCCCATATTAGTATTGCATACAGCCTTCTTGCCGAAAAATTGACAACCTACCTACATTGACCTTTTAAACCATTGGTTTAAAACGATTTATTAAAGTGGGGTTTTACACCGTTTTCAATATTATTTCAGTTATATCACGGCGACAGTTCACATATTCATGATTCCCGGGTAAATAAACCAGTACTAGGCTAGGAAAATGTGCCTTGACTAAAGGCACTCCCCCACGACCGTCGTGCCGGGACTGGAGGTCAAACCCGGGACGTCCGGTTCGAAATCTCCGACACTAACCATACGACTACGGCGGATTCCTTGGTGTGAGACGAAAGACGCAAGTTGCATTGACTTTAAGTCAATCATCTGAACGAATAAATGGCCGGGTCGGGGTTCGAATTCATTACCATTGGTTTTATAACCCTCGTCCGAATCTACTGAGCTATCGTGGACAGAAACACTTTTCTCGAAAACGTATCACAGTGTATATTGATATTTATGTTATTGGGGCGAACCTATATGACTGTAATTATTTTGAAAACAGTGTAAACATTAAATTTCAGAACATGTTAAAATATTGAAACATGTATATTTACTCTTTTTAGAGAGATTGGGTGAGTGTGTAGTAGTGAAAAAGATCTTGCTTCAGTTTACACTATAACATTGTAAATAATCACTACATGATCAATAGAGGTAATGTATTGCCTGTTTTGCCAATCAATCATTCACTACTTCCAGGGCTGGGGGTGACAGAAGCGGTCTTTTCCCCGTTGTGGCCAATATTTTAGAGAAAATCGATTCGGAGCAACAAGCCAGCATTGTGAATGTCGTAAGTCAAGTACAAGCCCGAAGACCTCGTGCAATTCCAAATAAGGTACGGTATCAGATACGTATTTTTTCTCCATTACGTCATATAGGGTCAATATATCCATTATGTCAATATAGTGTAGATGTCTTCATAACATCTTTTAGTGAAAATAGCTGTATTATGTCATATAGTGTAAATATCCCAATTACGTCATATAGTGTAGATGTCTTCATAACATCTTTTAGTGAAAATAGCTGTATTATGTCATATAGTGTAAATATCCCAATTACGTCATATAGTGTAGATGTCTTCATAACGTCTTTTAGAGAAAATAGCTCTATTATGTCATATAGTGTAAATATCCCAATTACGTCATATAGTGTATATGTCTTCATAACATCTTTTAGTGAAAATAGCTCTATTATGTCATATAGTGTAAATATCCCAATTACGTCATATAGAGTAGATGTCTTCATAACGTATTTTAAGAGAAAATATCACCATTATGTCATATAGTGTAAATATCCCCATTATGTCATAAAGTGTCTTATGTCAAAAAATGTGTAAATATATCTATTATTGCGTAAAGTGTAGCTATTTCCGTTGTGTCATGTATAGTATAGTAAGTATCTCGATTATGTTACTTAGTGTAAATATCTCGATTAAGTTATTTAGTGTAAATATCTCGATTATGTTATTTAGTGTATATATCTTGATTATATTATTTAGTGTAAATATCTTGATTATATTATCTATTGTAAATATCTCCATTCTTCATCATACGGTCAAACAACGATTTTTTTCCCCGTCCATAGGTAATTATATTTAAAATTGTGTCATCAAAAGATTAATGGCGCAGTCACGATATTCCTACGTTTTGATTGGATGTAAAAAAAAATATAAAAAAAAAAAATATTTCTAGACAACATGATACAATAACATAATACTTAGTCGACAAATGAACGAAAACAAGGAATCTTATAGGATAATTTGCGCTTCTATTTTTAAAATGAATCCAAATATAACTAACTGATAAGGATTGTGTCCACCTTTGTTGAGGAGAGTTGCACTTATGATGTCATTTTAATGCAAAGGATCAATAAATGCCCAAAAGGAAATGGTAGGAAAGGATAGTGTGTCCCGTAAATTCTGGATTTTTTTCATAGATATGACTTTATGAAGGACAATTCGATTAATTGTTGTACCTGTGATCATGCATTTAATATCTTGGAAATATTTTAAAGTGGAATATATGCTTAAACAGATGGTATTTTTTAGTTAATTTGCATAGGACAGTAGGAGTGGTAAATTAAAATTACTGATAAAATATCTCTATGAGGTAACGATAACCGGCATTACCATGACGGCATATAGTGTACATATCTCCATGACGGCATATAGTGTAAATAGTTCTAATGTTGTTTTATTTGTGTGTGTGGTGTGTTTTTCAGGAGCAATTCAAATATTGTTACGAGTTAGCAAGCCTGTTTGTAGAGAACAACAGTGTGTATTCCAATCTATCATAATAAACGGAGCAATACTTCGAACTTCAAGAAAGAAGCTACCATTTGGACGTGTTTATAAATGCATTTATAAATGCAATTTTCATGGAGCGAATATAAATCAGATCGTCTTAATGACGTCATTTCATATAATCCAATGGGGGCTATTTCCTAGAGGGAATTATTATTTATATTCACATTCAGTGTATTTTTGTATAAATCTTCTTAACATACACATGTATGTATAGTGTTTATTAACCATTTGACGTTTGCTATAGGTGTTCTTTACCGAGTGATATCTACAGACGCTTTGTGTACAGATAGTGTTTATTTACCGTTTGACGTTTGCTATAGGTGTTCCTTACCGAATGATATTTGCAGACGCTTTATGTACATATAGTGTATATTTACCATTTGACGTTTGCTATAGGTGTTCTTTACCGTGTGATATTTACAGACGCTTTGTGTACATATAGTGTTTATTTACCATTTGACGTTTCTATAGGTGTTCTGTACCGAGTGATATTTACAGGAGCTTTATTTGTACGGTTTTTTAAGCCGCCTTCTACAGTATTTCGGTCATATAACGGCGTTTCCTAAATGCATTACCAGTACTGCTGTTAAGATTACCTTCACACCATTGCATCAGTCATAATGATATTTCCGGAACCACGAGTGCCAAGGAGGCAAGCCATTACTACCATTTATAAAGCCTCGTATGACGCCAGTGGGGATCTATCCCTGGTTTTCCGCTCTTGCGACGGACACCGAATTTGAGTTTTGTCTGTTCTGGTGTGGTCCTAACACTTTCCAACACACAACAAATCTGCAGCAGACCACTTTGATATCATCTCGATAAAAGTATGAAAAATCTCTTTACATGAGATGTTAGTTTTAGAATATAGTTGGAAATATTGTGGGAAAAGGAGAAATTGCTCCTATTGTCACAATTTTATTTATAACTCCTTTGCTGTGGATACTTCAGAAAGCGTCTGTATGTGGAAAAGAGTTAAGCCGTTTTCAACAGTATTCCAGTTATATCCCAGCGACGGAACACATTCTCTGAGATTTGGAGGTTTATTAAATACTTCACTAATAGAAATAGAATCGAAGTACTCAGGAGTTAACATGAAAACGCCAAAGATGTTGAAAGTACAATGATAAGAATTTGTGAAGGGTTACAACAATGATACGGGGCTGTATTCTGAATTAAGTATATGTTTGTTCGTATTTTCCTGGCATGTATAGTGTATGTATATATGTATGTGTTTAGACAATGTACTTTTGTTCACATCATTAATAAAATATTGTGTCGGTCTATGACATGTGCTTCAGAAAGGGTACATCACCATGACCGACACGAGCATGGATCAAACTGGAACAACAAGACCTAAATCCCACTAGTACGTCACAAGGCAATGGCGAAAAGGGTATTGGACAGCCACGAGCATGGATCAAACTGAAACAACAAGCCCTAAATCCCACTAGTACGTCACAAGACAATTGCCGAAAGGGTATTTGACGGCAATGAGCTTGAATCGAACTGGAACGCCAAGTCCTAAATCCCACACAATGCAATGGAGAAAAGGATATTTGACGGTCACGAGCTTGGATCGAACTGAAACAACAAGCCCTACATCCCACTAGTACGTCACACGGCAATGGCGATTCATACACGTGCTTTTAATAGAACATACAACATGGCTCGTTTCTATACTTTAATGAGTATTACAAATGTATTTAACAGCTTAATTGCTACATCTTTATCTTTTGTTTAAAAATATCTGACTTGTTAAATATTTTTTTACATGTACATTCATCTACAACAATAAAACAGCTATTGTACAATAAACTGTACTTCTCAAATTAATTGTTTTCTGTTAAAACCGTTTCAATAAAACCTTAAGACAACATATTGACAGTAGTCTCTAAGTCGAATGAGACTCATAAATTACTTCCGAGTCCTCGCTGAATTTCTGCATCAAGCTTTACTTTTTTTGTTTGATCAGATTCACAATTCAATTATACTTAAGTACTTTTTACGAAACAAGATAGCAAAGCACCGGTAGTTCTGAACTGCTGTTACACTGTTTTCAATTGACTAAATCGTTCCAGTAAGTGGTAAGAGTTATCATTAAAGTAAGTGGCAAGAGTTATCGTCCCAGTAAATGGTAAGAGTTATCGTTCCTGTAACTGGTAAGAGTTATTGTTCCTGTAAATGGTTAGACTTATCGTATCGTATTTTATGAGGGTTAAAATCAAAACTAATCTTCCGCGAGGCCCTCATTTGTTTAAGAAAAACAATGTGTATGTACATTAACTCAACAGAGTACAGTATTATAAAATGTTACAGTGAATTTTCTATGAAATGTTGAAGTAATTTAACTTAAATGCATTTAGAGATTCCGATGTTTTTATATGAAGAGGTAATTTGTTCCATATGTCTGATCCTGAATATGTGAAAGACTTTTTCCATATACTTATTGTTGGCTTATCTAATTTAATACTGAGATTAGAGACAGACCGTAAGAAATATTTTGCATTTTTGTTATTGGCTTGATTTAATCTGTTTGTTATGTAAGTTGGAGTTTGATTATTAAGGGCCTTATACATCATGATACATTTCTGATACTTGACTCTTTTATCAAATTATCAAATATAATTGACGACTGGAATGATTTATGAGTAGTCTTTGGGTTAAAGTCAATGTCATTGTTATTAAAACCAGATCACATTTGCTATGGTCACGGTTGACAATCGGGTTTAATGGCTAATCCACGTATCTTGTTTATCTAACACATTACAGACTATGAAGTACCAACTACCAGTAACTTCTATAATATATAAGCATGGACAATTTGTCGAATACAAGTGGACAAATTGATGGATCACGTGGCATCCAAATCCTGATCAGTGTGTGACCAGCTCTGTAGACTAATTGGTTAGAGTGGAAAACCAAAGTTCGATCCCCAGTCGGGTCATACCAAATACTTGTAGTAGGAACTTAACCTCCTTAACTTTAGAAGGGATTGATTTGGATTCGGGAAGTGTCGAAATTTAGTAATTTTGTAAAATGATTATATAATTAATTCTCAGTGTGACTTTTTTTTTTTTTTTTACAATTTCATAATGTTCCATCTATTTTCCACTTGAAATATATGATGTTTTATCTGTTGATATTGCCCGTATTGATATTGCACTAATGTCTTTTTTCTCGTGGATTGGCAAAACAGTAACGTTACAAGCGCTCCAATATAACAGTGGCTGTGTTAAAGACCAGCTTAAAATGAACACATCGTTTATATTATTGATTTACATGTATATCACACGCAGTGAATAATCGCTAGGCATACATAAACCCAGTCTCGTCTATTTATAGTGCTAGCTGTGTATATCATAGTGATATAAGACAATATATGTGACGTGTATATCAATGACATCGCTATTCTAAGTTTCGCTACAAAGCGCTCCAATCTAACAGTGGGGCATACATAAACCCAGTCTGGTCTATTTATAGTGCTAGCTGTGTGTATATCACAGTGTTATCTGACGTATTATGTGACGTGTAGATCAATGACATCGCTATTCCTAGTTTCGCTACTCATGTTGATATATATATGTACGCTTTTCATTAGTGACTTGCGATTGGAGTTGACTTTTCATATACATTTATCTGACTATTACATTACCAATAAAAAGAAGATAGATTTAAGAACTTCTTAGATGAATTAGCAAACTATTGTTTTAAATGTAGATCTTCTCATTATTGTATCGTACTCAACATGAATACGGATAACCGAACTAGTCAATACCAACACATGAATGGTTATGCCATCTCCATCAATTGATTAAAAAGAACATGCTTTCTTGGTATGTAGCAAATATAATACTATTCAAACTAAGTATGTATTCAATTAGTACCATGATGGAACACATGTGAGTGAGTTGTATACACTTTTGAACATTACTAGTTACGTATATCCCCATTATCAACACTACATCAGTTATCTCATGTTGTCTCCTGGTTATATATTATGTACTGCTGGTTATTTTATCAAGATACCAACACAACAATAGGTGTATAATCCTCTCAGCCATGAGCAGAAAGGATCGACGAAATGTTAAAAGTACCCGTGCTATTAATTGTCAGTATTGGTTATTTAAGTATTATCCTCTCAGCCGTGAGCACAAGGGATCGAAGAACTTTTAAAGGTGCACATTCTTTTAACTGTCAGTGTTGGTTGTTTGAGTATTATTCTATCAACCATGAGCACAAAGGATAGAAGCACTATTAAAGGTGAACATTCTTTTAACTATCCGTGTTGGTTGTTTGAGCATTATCCTATCAACCATGAGCGCAAAGGATATTAGCACCTTAATTTAAATGTACCCGTTCTATTAACTATCAGTGTTGGTTCTTTGAGTATTAATTTAACCTCTCAGCCATGAACACACATGATATTAATATTCGTTTGGCAATAGCTTCCATCAAATTATTGTATAGAGTTGAAAAGATTGTTGGAAAAAGAAATGCATTTGGTCGTTTAAATGCTAGATGTACTTCCTCCGTATCGTTTAGCAAGCGTTTCCGTGTGTATATATTGGAAACATAAAACAAGTGGACGTATAGATTGAATGGAATGCCCTAGAGGGAGGGCGAGACAGTCAGCAGACAGTAGTGATTTAACATTATACTGGTAGATTATTAAGAAGGTGTGAAACCTGCATTTACTCTTAACATAATGTGTGACACCGAGTTCAAGAAATGTGCGTATGGGCCCTGGGTGTAATTTGGGTATAAAGAGAATTGAGAAGAAGAATTTGGGTGTATTTATGAGAAGAGGAGGGTGTATTCTATCATCAACTGCAATACAAGTGAGGATCCAGCTACGGTTAAGCGTGTGTTCATTGGAATTATGGCGAATACGCAACTGTGGTTAACAGTAAAGCTAGCGCACTATTCTTGTTTCAAAGGTCTCACACTGCTATCTTTACTCGTAAAGCAGCAATTTAATTCAATGCCTCAAGGACAATGTACATACTGCTGGCAGGTTTTTGTGTTTGATTTTTTGTCAATGATGTTTTCTGCCACATTTCACAATTTGTCAGTGATATCACTTTGTCTTAACGGCCATGTACATGCTATTGAAATGTTGGTTTGTTTGTTTTCAATTGTGCTTTTTATGCCACATTCCACAGTTCTCCCGGTTTGTTTGTTGATTTTCAACGTTGTTTCATGTCACTTTCCTTAATTATTCAGTCATATCACTATGTCCCAGGTGTCGTGTAAACAGGTTGTTTGGTTTGTTTTCAATAGTGTTTATGCCACTTTTCACAATATATATATTATTAATCCAATGAAAAATCTCCCATGTATACTCTCTGTCTCTGTCACGTTCCTCGACATCCCAATTGTATGTATCGATCTTTTAGTTTTATGTCAATGTAACAAAGGAAAAGGAAATCGCTCAAAACGAGCGACCAATGATTTCCCCTTGTCTTACATTATTTTCACCTCTATATTTCAAAGGTTATCAGTTTAAGATTAGTACGTACCGAAAACACCACCAACAACAGCAAAAACACACCGTCAAATCTTTTCAAAAACACAAAAATATCAACCATGACACGCGGTACAAAAAACTTTGTTGACGAACGGTCATGGGACGAACCTAAAGCGCATACGTAGTTACTCCCCTTGTTGAAAAATCCTCCATTTACCTGCCGTTGAAAAAGATGCGTATGAAACGGATTTTCATTGCTAACGACTCTGCTTTGCAATACATTTATAAGCAAGTAATACACAACAAGAGGGCCATGATGGCCCTGGAATCGCCTCACCTGAAGATTTGTTTTAAGTTTTGACTAAGATACATTTCTAAAAATTATTTGAAAATCGACCATACACTTTCGGAGGAGAGGATTTTTAAAGTTTCCACTTTGACGATATAAGGCAAAACAGCCCGCCCCCTGGCGGCCATAATTTTTTTACCAATCAACATGGCTTTAATGAATCTGATAGAGGGTTACCCAATGAACATTTCTACAAAATTATTTGAAAATCGGCCTTACACTTTCGGAGGGGAGGATTTTTTAAGTTTCCACTATAGCAATATACTGATATAAGGCAAAAAAGTCCCGCCCCCTAGTGACCATGTTTTTTGACCAATCAACATGGCTTGAAGGAAATTGATAGAGTCACCCAAGGAACATTTCTACAAAATTATTTGAAAATCAGCCAAGAAGATCTTTTTAAGTTTCCATTATAGCCATATAAGGCAAAACAGCCCTGCCCCCTGGTGGCAATGTTTTTCAATCAATCAACATGGCTTCAAGGAACCTGATAGAGGATCACCCAAGGAACATTTCTACAAAATTATTTGAAAATCGGCTTGACACTTTCGGAGATGATTTTTTAAGTTTTCACTGTATAACCATATAAGGCAAAATAGCGCCGCCCTCTGGCGGCCATAGTTTTCGACCAGTCAGCATGGCTTGAAGGAATCTGATAGAAGGTCTTAGAAACATTTTTACAAAATTATTTAAAAATCGGCCTCACACTTTTGGAGGAGAAGATTTTTTAAATGTTTACTATAGCCATATAAGGGAAAATAGCCCCGCCCCCTGGCGGCCATGTTTTTCGACCAATCAACATTGGTAAACAGCTCAGCCTTAACTACAAGAAGCATTTTGAATGAATTTGTACCAAATTGCTCGGACCATCACCCTATTGCACTAGGCATTGAATGTGAAGTTACAATCAAGCGAACTGATGTATCCAACATCTCAAAAACTATAGTTAAACGTATAAATTGGGATAAAATAGATAAAGAAAGTTATCAACAAAAAGTTAATACAGCGATTCTCAAAAAAATTGAGATTTTTAGACATAAACATAAAAATATTGATGATAAGATAATTAATATGAATGAAATACTTAAGCATTCTGCGAGGGAGTGTGTTCCTAAAAAGAAACATTTGAAATCGAACCCAAAACTGGCTGTGTGGAACTCTAAGATAGCCAATTGTTTAGGGCTGATGAGACAATCAGTTTTTAACTGGGCACAAGATGGGAAACCATGTGATCCACATAATAACTCTGTGATCCAAAGGAAAACTGATAAGAAGCAATTCAGACAGGAAGTCCGTAAAGAACAAGCCCGACGTAGTGAAATGGATAAAGATGAAATTTTATCGACTAAGTTTAAAAATCCAAAACTCTTTCACAAACTCATCAATAAGGAAAGAAAAACAAAGAATTCATTCATAGAAGACCTACATGTAGGCAATGATACATATTCGGGTGATCAAGTTATTGTAGCTGGATTCCAGAAGCATTTTGAAGCATTGGCTCAACACTCTGAAAACATAAACTTTAATTCTTCCTATAATAATACAGTTAAGACTGAGGTCGAAAGCTTAGAACATATGGCAATCTCGCGGGATGTCCCACCAGTCTCGATAGAAGAACTGAATAAAGCCATGAAAAACATTAATAAAGGTAAATCTGCTGATTACAACGGCATGTGCATTGAACACTATGTGCACAGTGGTGAAGTTGTGTTTTTTATACTTCTTGACATTGTGAACGTTATCTTCAGCACTGGAGAGGTCCCGGCGTCGTTGAAAATTGGACTTGTGTCCCCCATATTCAAGAATAAGGGTAAACAAACAGTTTCTACCAACTATAGAGGTATTACGGTTCTCCCAGTTATCGAAAAAATTATAGAGGCTGTATTGAAATATAGATTATCCCACTTATTGGAGGAATCCCAGAGCGCTTTTCAAAGAGGGTTCACTTCCGGAACATCTCCGCTTCACGCAGCCCTAATTCTAGAAGAAACCGCAAGGATTAATATGGACAAGAAGACCAACTGTAATTACATTTTTCTGGACGCCAAGGCTGCGTTTGATGTGGTGGATAACGCTCATATGATGCGGAGAGTGTATTACTCCGGTATCACCGACAAACATTGGTCGATAATTAACAGTTTACATACAGATACTTGTAGTATAATTAAGTGGAAATCTATCAGGTCTGAACCTTTTAACATACAACAGGGAGTTCGTCAAGGGGGAGTAATCAGCACAGACTTGTACAAATCTTACATAGACCCACTGTTACACAGACTTGAAGACAGTGCCAAAGGACTATATGTCGGTAATCTCAACTGTTGCGCAAGCGCCTGTGCGGATGATGTGGCCCTTATTAGTAATGAAGACTCAGATACACAGCTGTTGATCAACATTGCTGAAGACTTTGCAAACCGTGAACGTTATGTATTACAACCTAGTAAAACCGAGGCTTTGAAATTTATTACAAGCAAAAAGAAGACTTTCTCTAGTGAACTATTCGTTGAAATATATGAAAATAAAATTCCAAATGTAGAATACAGTACACATCTCGGTATAAAGAGAGCCAAAACTTTGAAAGATACTATAGATATAAATGTGAATAATAATATACAGAAGGCGCGTAGAGCCTTGTACAGTTTAATGGAAAGTGGTCTCCATGGTAATAATGGTCTCGATCCGGAAACCTGTCTTCATCTCGTCCAAGTGTATGTGCAGCCAATTTTGTTATACGGCTTGGAAATACTACTACCAAAAAGTAAGAATCTTGATAAATTAGAAACATTTCAAAAGACGACTCTTAAACAGATCTTATCTGTCCCAGTAAATACAGCGGACTCGGCGGTATACTTATTATCCGGATTTCTCCCGATAGAGGGGCAAGTGGACAAGAAAGCACTGACTCTATTCCGTAATATTTGTGCACAAAACGATAATGCTTTGGAAAAGAAATTAGCGATCAGACAACTTTCATTAAACATTCAAAACAGCAATAGCTGGTTCATCGAAATAAAAAGACTTGCTTGGAAATACGACATCATTGATCCAAAAACTTTATTGAATGATCCTATGCATAAATTTAAATGGCAAAAATATATAAACCGTGCCGTAAATAAATATTGGATTGATAAAATCGAAACTAGAGTGCAATATTACAAAAGTCTTCAATACCTGAACCCGGAATATCTACCGGGGAAACCTCATCGGATACTGAGAGTACCTCTGAAGTCGTCCAAAGATATGCTGAGGATTCCTATACAGTTAAAACTCTTGTGTGGAGGCTATATTCTTCAGGATTCCAGGGCTAGGTTTAACCAAAACCAAGTTGACGCTACATGTCGGTTGTGTTGGTTAGAAGACGAAACACTGGAACATTTTATTCTGAACTGTGGTGCCTTGCACAGTCTCAGACAACAAATTTTATGTGATATCAGTCATGAACTTGAAGAATTAGGATTTTCCGACTTCAATGTACTGTGTGCCAAGCAGAAGATACAGTTACTTTTGGACTACACAAACTTCACAGTTAATGCATTCATTCGGTGGTTACTGTCCCACTCTATGTGTTTAAAACAATTTTTAAAAGTCTGTATCGGGTTATATGCAAGCTGTATAGCAACCTTCTAACTTGAAACTCAAAGTTTTGTAACAGGGGGGGGGGGGGGGGGGGGGGTGCAATGGATCTCAGGGATGGGAAGTTTGTGTAGTCCAAAAGTAACAAGTTAAACACAATCTTAATATAAACTCCTGTGAAAATATTAGCGTAGCGTATTCTCGGTGGTGGATTGGACTGTTCCATTATTCATATATATTCGGGTGGAGGAAGTATACTACGTCGACAGACGGTTCTCCTTTCAAGGAGGTTTCGAGAGAACAACAACAACAACATGGCTTGAAGGGATCTGATACAGGGTCATCTAATGAACATTTCTACAAAATTATTTGAAAATCGGCCAACCACGTTGGGAGAAGAATTTTAGTTGTTTTCGTTTGGTTGCCATGGAAACCAGAATTATGCATGGCTCTTATCTGGTGAAGTCATTGAGAGGATGCTTTCTGAGAAGACCCGCTGATTACTGAGATGTTCACGGACGACGACCAGAGGCGATCACAATACATCACCTAGAACACTTCGTGGTCGGGTGAGCTAAAAACTGAACAGAACAGAACCCTATTTATTTTGTAATAGACAGTCGTACGAGCTACGAGCCTTGCAGTGGGGCTACTTGTGTAGAGTAATGTACAGGATTCCAAAATGTTCAAGCATTCCTTTGTCTATGGCACGCACCAATGATAAATTATCTATAGGGGAGAGGGATGCCCAGAACAGGCTGGGGATGTCTTGTATTGGCGTATTCCTCGCGGAACCCACATTTAGGCCTTTTATAATTAAAGGAACCTCATGTCACAAATACACGTTTTACCAGAGAAGGCATCATTTAAAAATCGGGTTCCTGTATTGTTTATATCTCGCTTTGTTTCTGGTTTCAACTATAGTTCACTTATATCACGGTCTTTCCTCTGTAATTTACCAGTGTAACCAGTCGGTTTTATCCTAATACCGGTGCAATAGACGTCGTGCCATCCCTGCAACCCTTAGCGCAAAAGGTGGGAATTAATTACTACCATGTCCAAAGTGTTTGATATGGTCTGACCTGGGATCGAACCCCGATCCAAGCTCCTAAGGTCGATGCTCTGACCAGTTCGCCATGGCTACGGCTTGTTTCTAATAGAAATCGAGTCAATATGATTTTAAATTGATAACACAAAGACCGTTTCCCCCGCTTATGTCAGTAGGTGAAAGAGAGGTGGACGGAGAAGTGATCCCCATGTCTCCCTGTCAAGTCAGGTGACACAAAAATAGTATCGCGCAGGTCTTCGAATAGTAACATCATCATAGGTGGCTACTAAATAGAAAGATTACATCTGCAGGCATTGTCCGAGTCCAACATGTGTACAGCAGACGACATATGAAAAGAGTGTGACCATAGGACACATTGACCATAATGAGCAAGTTTCCCCTTCTGCCACAATGTTTTCAACTCTTTTCAAGAATTAAATATTCATTTATTAAGATTTGCCACATTCTTTGCCAATGTATTTTCAAGGTCACCTGCTGCAGATGTGTTGTATGTGGGAAAGGGTCATATCGAGTCTATAACTAATAAAACTAATAAAAAACAAACTCCCAATGTAATATATATTTTTGTTTATTTATCCAGCTCCAGTGTCACTTTAAAATAACACATGGAAAAATACGAGAAATTGTTCACTACTTGTTTTCCATAATACCCTGTCCCTAATTATCATCTACCTTAAAACTCTTGGCATTTTTTACAAATTTATATTATTCCTCATCTAAGATACGAGTTACAGCTACATCTGAACTATGCCTATCCGCAGAGGCAGACGACTTTTGACACATCTGCATTGGATGACTTTTGAAAACACTGTGGTAAAAGGAGACATTTCTCATGTGGAGCCATTCCTCCTTTTGCCTCAGTGTTTTTAAATTTACCTAATAATTATTCCTTCATTTGTTGCGATGTCTGCTAATTTTGCAGGCGAAGTCGTCTGTTGCAGACCTGATGTATGAGGGAAAGGGTTTAGCACACGGACTGCAAACTAGTTCAAAACTTGCTCGACTAAATCTCGAATCAAACAAGATGTGTGCACACCTCTTTCAACCCTTACCAACATACAGACAGACACATCTACAACAGACGAGTATTGAAAACATTGTAGCAGGAGCAATATCTCCATTTGTCACAAAGTTTTCAGTCATTTTCAATAATCCATCATTCATTTTTAGAGATTCTACATAGCTTGTCTATAAGCGTTTGAATTCGTCTGCTGTAGTTCGTTTCGTATGAGCTTATTTCGAGAACGCACCACTGTAAGAAGACTATGTAAACTATGCAGTGAAAATGCACTCATTCTCAGTTAGGACGGATTCAGCCATTTCTTCACAATGTTTTCACCGCCCAGATTATGTCTAAAGCATGTCTGTGCTTAAAACAGGGGAGAGGGTTTATATCAAAACATTATTCAATGAATGCATGAAACAAAATGGCAACCTGTTCAATACGTCAGTGTAAATTAATTGTTGATGGTTTTCCATTACAATGTATATATAGAATGGCAAATGACTTATTACAAATAACAAGGGTTCTGTCCCTTAGAAAGGTATCTGAAGGGTTTTGAAGCTTGTACCTGATTACATTTAAGTTAAAATCATCTGCTTTGAAAATATCTGAGGAATCGCGTATGAACTATAGTGATGCCTCTACAGCAGGCTTTCACAAAACATCACAGGAAAAGGAGATATCTCAATATAAATGATTTCACTTTACTTCTACAATGTCTCCAACTAAGTATCGTAATAACTCTTTACATAGTTTTCTCAAATATTTTCAAAGCAATCCCCTTAACATATAAGATAAACAGACAACGTACCTATTATATCGGGGTAAAAAAAACGCCCCAGTCAATACAACATAACTTTATGATAGATAAAACAGCAACAGTATTAGATCAACTAACAGACAGGGTACCAAGAGATAGAAATTTCACAACACTGGTTCCCAGCTTAGGTAAAAAAGAAAACCACCAATTTCATTAATAATTATTACCATACGATTTGAAAACTGTAAAAGATTGAAGCATGAACATGTCTCATGCATATTTATAAAACAAGAGTGTTCGAGGGAACACAAGTGTCTCCGCCCAATTTTAAGTGAAAGAATGACGGGCGGACGGACACTGGAAAGTGATCCCAAGGCAGACGACACAATGACGATTTGCTCAACATTCTCATGGCGAGTCTCTATAAACTCTTTCCCACATACGACACATCTGCAGCAGACGTCTTTGAAAGCATCTAGGCAACATTATAGAAAATCTTTGTAATAGAAAGATTAATTATTGAAAACATGTTTTCAAAAGTCATCTGCTCCAGAGGCGTCAGAAAGGTTCTGTATGTGGGATAGTGTTAAAGAAAGTCAAATCAGCAGCAACATTTATCATGGTTCTATTGATAGTATAAACCCTTTACAATATATAGAGGTATTTTGACACATCTGCAGCAGCGACAGTATGAGGAAAAGGCTTAACAAACATTCAAACACTTTCAACATTTCAATATGCCTGTGAAAGGGGCCATACCTTAAATGTGTCTAAGGCGATCTGGCTTCAAATCCAACGTTCCCCTGATATTACTGCCTTAAACAATATAACCAAGTTTGGTTTTGGATATGTATTTAACTTTTCAATTGTACAGATGTTACCCTTCCCTCGGATGTTGCAGCCGCAGAGGACTTCGAAAACATCTAGAACTAGGTAAACATTGGGAAAATCTCTACATATGAAAGTAAAACTATCGAATAGAGTTGAAAACAATGTGGCAAAAGGGGAAATTGCTCATCATGAGTGGTTTCACATTTTAACCATCGTGTTTTCAAATGATGTCTGGTGGAGATGTATCAAAATGCGTCTGCACGTTGGAAAGGGTTGGGAAATGCATTAACACACATAGGCAAAGATACAATGATTTAAGGTTACACAGTCATAACACTGCATGATGTCATTTTGGGTTTGGTTTGGGTTTTCTTTTGGCATGGAGAATAATACAATATTTCACTTTATAGATGGAAGAGCAGATTTATGACATGTATGTATAGCACTTCAATAATCAATTTTAATTAACAAAAACTTATTACTGTTGGAAGCAGTAATTTCCCACATCTTTCCGTCATTTATGGTTAGTTGATTGGATAAATAATTCAACACATTGTTTATGCAGAGAAATAAATCCACCACTAAAATTATGAACTACTTTCAAAAGGAGCATTTTAAATTTAACAAAAAGCTTCAAAACAATAGAATTTGAACACACAACATAGTGACCGTTCGCATCTAACCCTTTCCCACCAGCAGACGCCTGTTGATTCATCTGAATCAGACCGTTTTTGAAAACATTGAGACACAAGGAGAACTTGTCCATAGTGTCACCATGTTTTCTACTCTATTTAGTATATTTTTAATTTCTAGAAATGTTAGGTACTTCTCAAAGCCGTCTGCTGCATATTTGTTGAATGTGGGAAAGGGTAATGAAAATAAACTACGTCTGATACTTAATGTATTTTTCTTTGAAAATTCCATACCTTCATTATGTCGGAACTTAATATATCAAGTCCTTATGAAGAGGTCTGCCAGAAATGATTGAAATCAGTAAACAATGCAATTACAATCTACATTTTGATGTATGAGCCACTTCACCCAAAATACCAACTTTTGTAAATTGAATTTTAAATCAATGGATATATCAACCCTTTCCCACATGTAACAAATCTGCAACAGACGACTATTGAAAAGAATGTGACATAAGGAAGGATAAATCGCCCTTAATTACAAGTTTTTATTTCCATCCAATGATTCTACTTTTATTGATAGAGATTCCCTGTGTGTTTGCCTAGATCTCTTCATAGTATTCTGCTGCAGATGTGTTGTATGTGGGGGGGAAAGGGTTAATATCCAATTTCATATGATGTACTTGGTTTTGGGCTTTAACCATACACCCAACACCCCAAGGATACTCGTACTACTAGACGGTAAACATGAAAAAACCTGATCAGGCTGCACGGAAGCACAGGATGATCTGAATCTTCTTGAATTGCCTAAACCAGAAGGTTGCATTTCTTTGATGTGGCCCATATGATAACTCAAGTTACCCAGATCTTGGTCTTTCTAAAAGTTCAATGCAATAGCAACACAATTTTATGCAATACTTTTAAGCAGTAACTGTACACCGAATGACACATTAATTTCTATATAGGAAAATGATAACTACAGTAATAGGCAAAAGTATTGCGCTTTTTTGTTTAAATCTTTGTTCTGTATATTTTGTATTATCATGAAATGTGTAACTTGTTCAGTTTTAAAGATTTGCAGATTGGTATGATAAACTTTGGAAATTTAATGTATTTGATCGAACACACTTTTGCCATCCATACCCCAATGCCTAAACTGTATTGTTTTCCTCCCAAATATTTTCCTATATGCTAGTAAAGTCTGCAATATCCCTTCCTTTCACTTATTTCTTAAACATTCACATTGTTAGTGGGCAGATTTTGTAACTCTATAAAGACTAACTTCGTATACCTAGTTGAGAACATTATGGCAAAATGAGAAATTGCTGTTTCAAGCAATTTCTCCTTTTAACACCCCATTTTGTTCACATGTTGTGTGCTGGCAGCCGTATATAGACCTGTATGTATCAGGGAAATGGTAAAATGCTTCGTAATAAAGAAATATCAGGATATTGAATATACACAAAGTCTGCATCAAACCCTACGTTATGGGTACTCATCAGAATGGACCAGATCAGACATTTTGAATGAGCACCAAGAATATAGGGTTTAGTAGAGGAATAAAGGGGATGGGAGTAGTCAAAAAGACGTTAACCCCTTACCACATATTTATTTACCTATAGACACATTTTAACATCTTAGCAGCAGAAGTCTTTTGGTGAAAACAGTGTGGCAAACAAAGACATTGCTCATGATGAGCCATTTCCCCCTTTTGCCACAATGCTTTCGACTTTTCAATAATTTAATTTCATTCAAAGATACTTTTCGTAGTTTTGCCTCTATTGCCTCTAAAAATCCTCTGCTGTAGATTTGTTGTATGTGGGAAAGGGGTTAACACATCCAGTACAATGTCTTCAGTGGTATGCGCACAACGAAAATAAAAGAACATAGGACATGAATTGATATACCTCTAAACACAACATTGATATAGGCACTTAAATCATCTTGTCAGTTCTTTTTACAAATTAATTCTTCCTATATATACAGATAATAGTATAGTCATGTTAGAATAATAAACAAATATAGGACTCTACATAAGGTCCATGTGTTGTCATGTTCCAAATTCTTTCCCATATACAACAAATCTGCAGCAGACGACAAAAACAGCTAAGCTAAACTATGAACAATCTTTTTGAATGAAAGAATAATTAATGAATACAGATGAAAACAAAAAGGCAAAAGGAGAAATTGCTTATCATGAACAATTTGTCCTTCTGCCACAATGTTTTAAAAAGTCGTCTGTTACAGATGTGCAAAACTCTGTCTGTCGGTAAGGGTTCAATCTTTACCCGACCTCCAAACCCTGTGTTGTGGATACTCAGATTAATCGTCTCACAGAGCCCATTCTTTTGCGTACCAACAACAAAGGGTTTAAATGAGAAATGAGAAAGACAATGACAGAAAAGGCCCTGTTAGCCTCTCATTGGCATATTTAATACATATCTGGGTAAGAAAAGAAAAGTGATTCCTATGTGTCATCTTGCAGTTGACACACACACACAAAACACCAACATATATTGTCATGACAACGAAACTCTTCAAAAAATATGTGGTAAAAATGCTCAGCAGATCTATACGTTTTAAGTGTTACTGGACCTTCAATCCCATTAAAACCAGACCTAATCTTCCCTGCAGTAGCAAATGCTCTGACCAATAAGATGACTGCCTGTTACAGGTTGTCTCAGATTGACCTTTCATCAGCCAATCAAATTGTTGCTTTCAAAATCGCCATGGGAGATGACCGATATACATAAACGAGATAGAGAAGTAAAAATTGTGTGTGTAGCATATTTAAATGTATTGGGTCAATTCGAGACGACCTTTTATGCAGCATCATCAGATCAAATATACTTACAGGGAAGTATTTTGGTGTGATTTCAATGAGATTGTCTGAACTCTTGCCCGATACAGACAACTTTTGTAGACTTTGAAGATTTTGTGGAAAAGAGAGAGAGACAGATAGTTCAGACCAATCAATTTCTCCTTGATCCATAATGTTTTAACCCGAAAATATACAATGTTTCAGGCAGGAATATGAAGGAATCCAAATATATTACTCAGTGACATTAAGTGCTGACAGTAACAAACAATTCTACTTTTAAATATTAATATTCTTTTGGCAATAGCTGTCATCAAATCTGAGTGGCACAGACCAAAGACAGATTTTTTTTTTTTTTAAATTCTTTTTTTTCTTCTGACATCTTTTAACACTTTTCCACTTGCTCATTCTCAATTTCTCTTTTTGCCACAATGTTCTCAACTTTATCAAATACTCATGCTTTCATTATCAGAGCTTTGCCTAGATATCTTGAGTCATCTGCTGTAGATAGGTTGTATGCAGAATTACAAAATAATGGAAAAAAAAAAAAAAAAAATTGCTATAAAACAGCATTTTTCATTTTCGAACTTTGCAGTCATCCGCTGCAGGTGTTAAATACTTTCTGCATGTTGTAAAAATTTCAAAAATAAAGATGACATAAATAAAAGATATGGAAGATAATAACCTCCAAGATAAAAAATTCTATCAATCAATCATTCAATCATGCATTAAAAAAAAAACCACATTTACAATTAAAAGCAAAAAAAAAATCTTACCATAAAAATCACACACTAGTAAGTCAATGATATGAATAGTTTAAAAAGAACATTTACACTTTTTTTTCTTAGAAAAAATAATGAAATAATGACATATTTACAGTAAGAGTAATTAATGTAACAGCCTAATGAATGCAATAACCTTCATTTATGAATATATTACGTTTGACATTTTAACCTTTGGAGTACATACAGGACATGTGATACGTGGTCTCTTGTTTTTGGCGCTTATAGCACATTCCCATCTGTAGCAGACAACTTTTGTAAAGTAGCAAAATGTAGGAGAAATTGATCAAATTATCTCGGGTGTTTACAACTGTATTCAACGACTTTCATTAATTAAAATTGTCCATTACATTGCCACGATGATTTCAAAATGGTTTGTTGCACAATTTATTGATGTGGTTAAACAATGAAGGCATCTGTATGAGGTCGCCACAGCCTTCATTGTCTGTATGTATACATGAACAACAATCCCACTGTATGTGGGAAAAGGTTAAGAGAAACTGTCCCCCTAGTCATATTATCTACACCGTTTGATATGATGCGCAACAAGACCTGCTATTTTCCTGATGCGGCTACCATATGCCAGTTTATACTAGTTCTCTTGTCAGACGATAAATAGCAACAATTTATACAAAAGTCCAATTAAAATTGGCACAAAATATGTTCAGTTTTGGCTGATTGGGTTGACTTCCCTATCTCTCAAATGAAAATAGGTGGCATTTCAGATTAAGATCAAAACAGTAAACCTATTTTCTGATATAAACAAAATAGGACTTTTATCCACACTGATCGTAAATTTGTTGAAGGCTTACCCTTTCTTTGAGAGACATGTCTTCAAAATCATTAGCATCGAGAAAATTAACAAAAAATATTGTTGTGTGGAAAGAATGTTTACTTATCAATAAAATGCCACAGTGACTGCTTCATCCACAAGCAGAATATCAGGTCATTTATACAGAATGCTGGGAAACAACTCTATCCGTCAACTGTGTTTTAGATATGTTAAGTGTACTCAGTTCAGAGTGGAGAAGTACAACACAGGACATAATTCCAGAACCTCAAACCTCCGGGTAAACAAACATCACCCATCCTCTCTTTTCGCATTGCTGCATTTGTTTATTGTATCATAAATTTATTCTTAAACATTTAATCGAATAAAATTCAGTATATCTTTTGCATAACTCTACATTCTTTCTTATTGATTGTAGCTGAAAATCACCACTGATAATCCTTTGTTCAGATTGGGTCTCAGTGTACCTTCATAGACAAGTTCTTGCCTCCAAACCCTACAGTGTAGGTAATCGATACAATGCTTCTTGAGCTTCAATATCCTTCCTCCCCCACCTACAACTTTCAAATGCCCTGAATGCCTTTACAATGCACAACACTTTTTTGTTTTTCTCTCACAATCTTACTTCATATTTCTCTCTAAACGTATGTTTTTGCATTAAACCAATTGATATCCCCCCATTAACCAATCAGGCATAAATGGGGCGGAGTCTCAATGAGCAGGCAGAGTTCTGGGCTGGTCCTGACTCAATTTTAACCACTCCTCTTTACCAATAAATAAACCAGTGTTTGATGACCTTGGCATAATGTTCCTTTGACAACGTCATCTAGTGTATTACAAAGAAATGACCTTGACCCTCAGTCAACCATGTACATACACAATTCATATATCTTTTCAACATATAGAGAACATAAAAGTCATAATAGCACATAGAATCAGCCGGTGTTCTCTACACGCACTCATCAGTTTTGTCATTTTTTTAAAACAGTTAACTACTGTGTATCTCACTGGTTTATATGGTAACCGTTTCCAAGGCAACTCTTGCTACCACCATCCCCCAGGTTTATTGGGATCTGTGGGACACTGAAGAAGAGAAACAAAATCATGTTAAATGTCATGATCGGATTTGTTGAGGGTTTTACGATGTTTGAACAGTATTTCAGTTATAACACGCCGCTACACTTATCCCTCGTGACAAACCAGTCACTAGGCTTAGTTTTTAAAGCAAAGAAACAATATCATATCAGATAAAAGGTAAAGGGTTTCCCACCTATAATTTGTAACGGACCACTGAAAATATCATGCTGCAGAAGATGTTTCATTAATTAACGCTTCCTGAAGCCTCTGTGACTAAAGGAGAAATGATTAAAATAACGAACAAATTCTCCATTTGCCACATAGACTTCAACTCATTTCAATATTAAGCATACTAAAATAATTTGTAGAGATTTTCTATGCTGTAGATTAATTGTATGGGGGAAATGGATAAAAAAAAATGTGTTGTGCATGTTGGAGAGGGGATTAGATAATCAAATCTTATTTACACTCTGAGCTAGGTCCTCAGCGTTGACATTCATTGGTCTACCAGGTAGATCGTCTGTCTTCTCTTCCTCTCTCCGCTTTAAACACGCCGCTTTTGGGTTCAGGTTTCGTTCTGTAAGACAGATATAGAGTATAAGTACGTAACATCGAATGTATATTAACCCTTTCCCTCATACGACAATTCTGCAGCAGACAACTTTGAAAGTGGAAAACATTGTGGCAAAAGGAGAAATTGCACGTTTTGTGCAATTTCTTCTTTTGTCACTATGTTTTCAAAAAGCCGTCTGCTAAACCCTTTCCCTCATACGACAATTCTGCAGCAGACGACTTTGAACATAAATTGTCAAAACATAATTGAATGGATAACCTATGACAAAAAGTGGAAAACATTGTGGCAAAAGGAGACATTGCACGTCTTGTGCAATTTCTTCATTTGTCACTATGTTTTCAAAAAGCCGTCTGCTGCAGAGGCGTCAGAAAGCGTATATATGAGGGAAAGGGTTAAGTATATTTACCATTTAACTTTCAACACGCTGCTGATGGCGTATAATATGATGCCATTTAATATCATCCGAGTAACTGATAAAATCCAATGAAGGAAAGTAAATCTCACCCGGAAATCTAGGAGTTTTCCTTCTATAACTCTTCGTTGCACATTTAATACATAGACATAGAATATTCAAGCACTCTGGCCCGACTTCATGGTCAAACATAAAAACAGCTCTACAACATTCTAGGCATATTTCTGAAATTACCACCACACGCATCAATCCAATTGGGTGGGTACTCATGTCTTTCATTTTCAAAACCTTGTTTTGATGCTTCCATTATCCCTTTCCCTCATGTAGACGCTTGCTGACGCCTCTGCAGCAGACGGCTTTTTGAAAACATAGTGACAAAAGAAGAAATTGCTCAAAACGAGCAATTTCTCCTTTTGACACAATGTCATAGGTTATCCATTCAATTATAGAGATTGTCTATTTTTGCACAAAATATGTTCAAAGTCGTCTGCTGCAGAATTGTCGTATGAGTGAAATGGTTAAATGGTGTTGGTACTCAAAACAATTGTCTCTATAAGTTCCTGAGAAGAATTTCAGTTTTCATTTCATACAACTATGGCTAAACAGCCCTGGGCCATGTTTTAGGAGATGGACTCTGAAGAAACCATTTTTTTTTTTTAGTTTTTCCTTTATTAAGTTTCAGTGATTCTAGAGAGGTTGTTTGAAGCAAAAAGCTTATCCTTTCCCAATTGTGAATGGCTGACTTATTAAAACATTCTGGCAAAAGGAGAAATGAGCTATTTCTCCTCTTGTCAGAATTAATTCACCTCTCTCCAATTTATAATTTGCAAAGCTGTTTTGAAAGACGTCTGCTGCAGATGTGTTGTATGTGGGAAGGGCGGGGGGGGGGGGGGGGGGGGGGGGTGTTTAACACAGACTCATGCATACACAACAGACATTTCATCATGAAACTTCTATCCAAAGAACCTAACTGTCACAATATACAGTCTAAACTGTTTTAAGATAAAAGACCACCCAAAGGAAATGCTGGAAATGTTTTCCCTCATATACACGCTTTATGACACCTTTGCAGCAGATGGCTTTTTGAAAACATAGTGACAGAAAAGAAGAAATTGTTCAAAAGAAATTGCTCAAAACGAGCAATTTCTCCTTTTTCCACAATTGTTTCCGCTTTTAGTCAATAGGTTATCCATTTCAATTATAGAGATTTTCTAAACAATTAGAAATTGCTGAACCTGCTGGAGTTGCATTGAAACCAATGGTTCAGACCCATTTAGCAGACTCTTACAGTTCAAGCTGTCATTCTTTTTGAGATTCCTTCAACCACAGGGGCATTTGTCATAGGTGGAATAGGGATAATTAAACTCCGCCATGATGTTATGCCGAAAAGCATTTTGACCCAGTTTTATGAAGATTACTGCACAAGGAGTGTTCCCAGTAGACAGGAAACAACATTTTGTGGACGCAACATGTCTGCTTACCGCAGCAGTCCAGTCTTACAACACAAACCACCTACCTCGAACTTGTGACTCTAAAGTTGTGATAACATTGACAGCTTGCTGTAACATCATGAGCTTTGTGAGGGGTTGCGAGGTCCCACAATGCATCGTTACCATGGACCCCAGCTCCTTAAACGCCTCATTGATATCCCTGACCCTGACCCTGAAATTTATGGTGATATGTCCCTTTAAAAACACAAATCACCTACCTCTAACTTGTGACTCTAGAGTGGTTATAACATTGACGGCTTGTTGTAACACCATGAGTTTTGTTAGGGGTTGCGACGTCCCACAATGCATCGTTACCATGGACCCAAGTTCCTTAAACGCTTCATTGATATCCCTGACCCTCACCCTGAAATTCATGGTTAGGTGCTTTAACCCATCGATGACTTTTTGAAAAAATTGTAGGAAAAGAAGAAATTGCTCAATATAAGCAGTTTCGCATTTAGCCATAATGTTTTCTACTCTTAAACCATTATCATAATATCTTTTTTTTTTTCGTTTTATATGTTACAACTTTTCCCCCGTCACAAGCTCTCAAAGCAGGTGCCTTAAATATCAGAAGTGCGGTTTATTATGTTGGTTTTTTTCATATGTTAAAACTGCTAGCAAAGGCATGCAAGAGCAATGTACATAATCATAATATCCTTTCTATCTCATTTGGTCATAAATTAGTTTGAATAGCGTCTTATGCCCTTTTATAACGACATATCAATGGCATTTCCCGGGTTAACTTATAACTACTTCAATAAGGTTTGTAAGGACACAAGTTTGTGGAAGGCCACTACTAACGTTTGTATAGCTTTTGTTGCGACTCAACCATGTATTGAATTATTTGCTTTTTTGTAAGGTATATTTGTCACTTTCAAAAAGTTCAGTTATATGACGACATTTCCTCGGTTAGTTACGTTACCACCCATTATATCATGACACCACTGAGTCATTGTATCGCTAAATCCACAATCCTGAGCACCAAACCTTTTATTTTGTATATATATATATATATATATACCAAGTCTTTGATCCAGTCGGGGATAAAACCTGTGACCTGCCATACCCGAGGCGTCACTCGAACACCTCACCACTAATGCCCATCATGTGGGCACTGTACTGTGTTTGTTTTTCTTGCTGTGTTATGCCCCTTTCAGCAGGATTTCAGTCATATCATGATGTTTTCACAAATACTCGCTTTCTGACGCCTCTGCAGCAGACTACTTTTGAAAACATTGTTGCAAAAGGGTTTTGTCACAATGTTTCAACACTATATTCAATAATTACACTTTCATTAGTAAATATTTTCTATATTTTTGCCAAGATGTTTTCAAAGTTGTCTGGGCTTGGGCTTCAGATTTGTTATATGTGGGAAAGGGTTAAAATACCATTACTTCCAGTTAGTTCCTCTAGACACTGCTGCATCAGTCGTAAGAATTTTACTGCAATCTCAAGATCCATTAACTATTGGACATTTTGTTAACTGTTTTCCACTTGAAGATGCCTCAAAGCAGTCGCCCTTTGAGGCATCTGCAGGATAAACTCTTTAGTATAATTCTACCAGTGATAAAACACTTCCTCGCCCCCCTCACCAGTTTGAAACTGTAACCATTTCTGTTTAAGTCTGAAGTATGACTATACCAGGGATAACACCCAACACAAAGAGGCTGCTCTAACAGTGCCAATAACACGGAAACAAGTCCATCAATCAATCAATCAACCAATACGTTACCGTACCTTTCCCTTGCATTGTTGGCTTGACGACGAAGTCGTTCACGCTCAGCCTTTGTCTCGGGAGATTCATCTTCATCACCGCTTCTGCAATGATATACATTACGTTGAACTTCTTTTGTGAGTTGAATGGATTAAATTACAAGATGTGAGGCATATATAAAAGTTGAATTATGGGTCAATTACCTCTTTTCCCACAAAGTTTTCAAAATGGTCTGCTAGAAATGAGTTTGCATATACGAAAGAGTAAATAGCAATGCCTTTTTGTTGAAAATCAATTTTGTATTCAACCATTTTACTGATATGCCATTTTTGCTTGGAAAACAAGATTTGTTTGCTTGAATGGTGTATCAGGCCATGTTTCCAAGTTTCCAAGTTATTTTTCAGCATTTCCAGAGTATTACTGGTTTTATTCGGTCGTAATGCTATCCCCGCGGCAAAGTTAATTGTGTCAAAATTTGCTGTTAAGGTAAATTTCTATCTTGCAAGGAATTTTGTTGATCAAAAAAATCTTACAATCAAATATTCATCCTACACTCAGTAAATAACATAACTTCATTAAGCAACAAGGCTTTAGATAGAAACAACAGCAATAACAATAACAATAACAACAACAAATAAAACATGCAGAACATGCAAAATGATGTAATTTCTTAGTAATAATTCATTAACCCTTTCAAGTCTAAATTTGTTTATTGGATTTGTCCAGCTAAGCATTTTGGAAGAGTCTATTGGAAATTTCAGGAATATCAACATAACAATGTCGAGTAAGGTTGCCAAACTGTATAGAGCCTGATCACATGGCACAGATGGATGGCAGGTCCGCTGGTCTGGCACTATACTTGTGGCACTGACTTCACAAAACTGGTCCCACCAGTCACAGGGTTTAAGTTGATACCTCTTCTTCAACCAAGGTTTTTTTCCCCCATTTGGCATTTTGATACTCATGCTCGTATAGCGATCTACTCGACATTATAATTATCAAACAATGTTTTAAATGCCTTTCCTTAGTTAAATTTCTTGTTTAACCCTTTCCCTCATATAGACGCTTTCTGTTTTAACAAAATATGTTCAAAGTCGTCTGCTGCAGAATTGTCGTATGAGGGAAAGGGTTGAGGGGATTTCTCTTATTTCTGATTTCTCAAGTACATGAGATAATGCTAGTAAACATATGTATCAAGTTTCATAACAATTGGAAAAGAAACAAAGTGATCATTGGGACCCTAATGTTCTCAATGTGAACATGAACTCTGACATAGGTCACTTACATTCCAACTCATACTAGAGACGATGCTTGTGAACATGTGTGTCAAGTTTCATAACAATCAAATAAGAAATGAAGTCCCTTAAAGCGATGACATCTTTTGGACATGTACATGCGTATCCTTATATCCTCTCCACAATTGGTATTGAGGGGGGGATAACAAAAACTGTTTGTAAATATTCAATGGTCAATCGCAAATCATTTAACTGTTTTGTATAATTGGAAAGGACTAGTCACAAGGAATATACATAAAAGTTCAATCTTTGATTGGGAAAGTTATTGCCCATGTTTAAGGTTTTTTCCGCACAGACAAACATGGCAAAAATTATGGACTTTCAGATTCATGGGGCATAGAAAAGGGTTAACAATCGCAAGTGAAAGCAACAGAGGCATGCAGGCAAAGGAACTGTTAATAAGAAATATGCATATCAAGTGAAGTAAAGTGTAATGAGAGATAGAGGAGAAAGAGGAATTTGATCTTTCCCTACAATAACATTCTTATACTCAATGTTCACCTTTAGCCACAGTATTTTCAACTTAATTATTCCATAACTGTTATTTAACCCTTTCCCTCATATAGACGCTTTCTGACGCCTCTGCAGCAGATGGCTTTTTGAAAACATAGTGACAAAAGAAGAAATTGCTCAAAACGAGCAATTTCTCCTTTTGCCACAATGTTTTCCACTATTAGTCATAGGTTATCCATTCAATTATAGATATTTTCTACTTTTTGACAAAATATGTTCAAAGTCGTCTTTTTTTTTTCATATGAGGGAAAGGGTTAATGTCACAATGTTTTCAAAAGTAGCCTGCTGCAGATGTGTCAAATTGATTGATTCAATGTTTGATTGGAGTAATATGCCATTTTCAAGTAACATGTGTTTCCTGGCATTCTTGTATCAGTACTTTCAAGGCAACTCAGTATTTTTCAACAAAGGTTTTTAAAGCACCATGGTGGTAGCCAAATGACTGAATTCATCGGATGGAATGAATGAATGACATGGCCAGGATTCCAACTTAAAACCCCTTGCACACGTGGATACTGACTTAACTTTCATGGCTAGACAGCAGATGCATCTAAATGCATCCACCAGTGGGAAAGGTTATTTGATTATTTTCCCCCCACTGAAGCAAAAGCATATTAATGCAAGAGCAAAACAGATGATTCTGTTGACATGTGAATCAACTCTCTAGCCAGTCTCCATTGGACCTAGTGTTTTAGCTAGAAGAAAGAAACTCTTTAAAGATATGTATTATACAGAAGCTCTAGATGGGGTGTTTTCGAAAATCCTTATTTGGTCCTGTGACCCTATGTTGTGGGTACTCAAAAGAATGAGACGATTCTTTGAGTACCCACAACATAGAGTTTGGTTGCATGAGAGAGATATTTAGGGAGAAATAAGCTGGATACCCCGACTTATCTAGACCTATATATGTATATATTATAGTTATACAGTGAACAAATAAATAATGACAACATCAAATCACTATGGAAACAGGACAAATCCATGGGAGTGTGATACAGCCATCAAATGACTCATGACTAGTATTGCTATAGCAACAGAGGTCAGTATGACAGTAACCATGGAGATTTCCAAGGCAACCAACATGAAAAAAAAGATTGGTAACTATGGTGACCAAACTTTTGTCTTACCCAGGATCCTCTACATCATCAATGCCTCCATCTAGGAGGCTTGCGTTACGGGAACTAAAATGAGGAAAATACATGGGTTACATTGGAAACAGTTTCTATGATGATGTTTTCATCATCAATTGATAAACCACATTATTTATGTCACTGATGTAACTAATATGTTTGTATCTGTCATCGTAGTTTGTAATGTAAGCTTGTGTGTGTCCTATTTCCATCTTATTTAAGACACAATTCATTCACAGAAGCATTGCAGATTTATCAAATTGATGCATTACGTGTCCTACATCCTCTGCATAGATAATCAGAAAACAAAACGATGGGACAAAACAAACAAGGCAAAACAATGCACTAGACATACACATAAAAACATTGAACAGAGCAGTGACTGTTTGTTTAAAATGAAGGAAGCGTGAGGGTTTATTTAACCATTTCCCACATAGTCCCTTTCAGACGCCTCTACAGCAGAAAAACATTATGGCAAAATGAGAAATTGCTTATTTTGAACAATTTCTCTTATTGCCACAAAGTTTTCAACTTTTTTTAAAAATTAAACATTAATTTATATAGATTTTTAACAATTTTAACATATTTATTTTCAAAGTCGTCTGCTGTTGATCTGTTGTTATATGTAGGGAAAGACTAAAGAGTGCAACAAAATAGGCCTTAAGTTAAAGCAAGTCAACAGCCAGTGACAAAGTTAAGAAAGCTTTGCATTAACCCTTTCCCCCATATAGACGCTTGCTGACGCCTCCGCAGCAGACGGCTTTTTGAAAACATACTGACTTTTTGTCATAGGTTATCCATTCAATTATGGAGATTTTCTATTTTTTGACAAAATACGATCAATGTCGTCTGCTGCAGAATTGCCGTATGAGGGAAAGGGTTAAACCCAAGACGATTCTTTTGAGTACCCACAACATAGGTTTTGGAAGGTCAAATAATGATTTTAGAGCAGGAAAAAAGCTCTTTCACTAGAGCTCACAATGTCCCTTTTCAAGAGTATTTCAGTTATCATTTGGCACCAGTGATTTTTATCCATGATCGCTGGATGAATAACAATTTCTAGTATACAATCAGCAGACAACCTTGAAAGATATCTAGGCAAAACTATGACATATCTCTAAAAAGGATATTGCTCATTACACGTAATTTCTCCCTTTGCTACCAAGTTTTCAAAATGCCATATGTCTCCAGGTGGGAAACGATAAACACTCCATCCCATCTTTATTTGGCTTAAGAGAATTCAAAGGGAAATCAGTGCAGATACCTTTACTTTAATTAATCAAAACCATCTAAATTACCTTCAAAAATGCACACCAACATGTGATGTTATTATATGATAGAAGAAGAACAAGCAAGGTTTCCTTTTTTCCATAATTATGCAACAGTCGTCTATGAACATATCTAGGCACAAATATGTAAACTGTCTATAAATGATATATATAGTTGAAAATATTGTGGTAAATGTAATTGCTCATTCGGAGCAATTTCTCCTTTTGCCACAATATTATCAAGACTTCTGCTGCAAACACATCAAAATGTGTCTGCAAGTGGGGAATGTTTAACCCTTTCCGTCATATAACAATTCAGCAGCAGACGACTTTGAACATATTTTGTCAAAAAATAGAAAATCTCTATAATTGAATGGATAACCTATGACGAAAGTGGAAAACATTGTGGCAAAAGGAGAAATTGCTCGTGTTTTCAAAAAAGCCGTCTGCTGCCGAGTCGTCAGAAAGCGTCTATATGAGGGAAAGGGTTTATTATTTCCTTTACACGGTGAACTTAAGACGCCCTTCCATCTAACACCTTTTGAAATCTTTGAGAGGTAAAAAACATTCTGATTTTCTTCAGATGTATTCAAATTGCAAAACAGAATACCACGTACACAGATTGGTATAATTCAAGATATCCTTTTCCACATAATTGTCATGAACCTGCGGCATACAACTTTGAAAAAATATCTCCTTTTGCTACAACATTTTAAAAAGGAAAAACTGCTTGTAATGACAATTAACTTTTTTTGCCATAATATTTTCATCTGTTTTCAATTAGTTTCTGATTTATGATTATTTTTTTCTGGATTTTGTCTGCAGCAGATTTGCTCTCATGTCTGAAACTGTTAACCTTTACCCCCATATGGACACTTTTTCAGCAGACACATTTTAAAAGCATTTTTAGCAAAAGGACAATAGCTCATAAGGAACAATTTCTCCTTTTGCCAAAATGTTGTTCAACAAAAAATATCAAATATCAATCATTCATTTATAGAGACTTTTCACAAGTTGTCTTATCCGCTTACAAAGTCATCTGCTGCAGATTTCTTGTATGTGGGTTAACCCTTTCCCTCATACGACAATTCTGCAGCATACGACTGAAAGTATTTTGTCAACAAATAGGAAATCTCTATAATTGAATGGATATTATGACTAAAAGTGGAAAACATTGTGGCAAAAGGAGAAATTGCTTGTTTTGAGCAATTTCTTCTTTTGTCACTATGTTTTCAAAAAGCCGTCTGCTGCAGAGGCGCCAAAAAGCGTCTATATGAGGGAAAGGGTTAAATGTTTCAGTAATGAATGTTAATCAGCATCAAATTTTTCTTGTTTTGCCGGACATTAACCCTTTCCAACATACAACAAATCTGCAGCAGACGACTTCGAAAAAAATATTGCTTAAAGATGTGGAAAATCTCCTTAAATAAAGGTTTAATTATTATATAAAATTGAAAACATTGTGGCAAAAGGAGAAATGGCTCATCATGAGCCATTTCTCCTTTAGCCTCAATGTTTTCAAAAGTCATCTGCTGCAGATGCGTTGGGATGCGTTAAACCTTTTCCCTAATACAATAAATCTTTAGCAGGCGACTTTGAAAATGCAAGACTATGGATATAATTGCCATCAATGAAAGCATGAATCTGCTGCGGATTCCCCAAATTGCATCTGCGAGAGACAAAGGGCTTATTTAGCTTAATTAAAGCATTTACTCAATATGTTTTCAAGGTTATAAACATACAACAATTCTGCATCCAGTTACTTCAAAACTATCTAGGCAAACATATGGACATTTCTATAATTGAATGTCACATAGAGCTGTAAACACTGAGCTATTTCTTCCTTTGCTACATGCAGTCACACAGACGATTTATGATGCCTCTGCAGCAGACGACTTCTGGAAACATTGTGACAAAAGGATGATGAGCAAATATGTATATGTCTGCATGTGGGAACACTTTTGTATGACACGGTTCAAATAGGACAGTAATACTCACCCACTGTCTTCTGCTTTCCTGAAATACAGAGAATAGCCTGGTTATTTGTGCTGCTTCATGTACCACACAGAGAACTAGAACAATGTATTTTCTCCACAATATTTCTCTTTTTACTCAACCAAATACTATGTTGTGGGTACTCAAAAGAAGCGTCTCACTGAGACGATTCTTTTGAGTACCCACAACATAGGGTTTGAATGTCAAATAAGGATTTTATAACATGAAAAATGCCCATTATCTGGAGCTCTGTATCACATTATTTAATTGATCAAAGTTTAATGCCAATTTCAACGGTATTTCAGTTTACAGTCAAACCTGTGCTAAGACCACCTTTGTATAGCAATTCCCTGTATATAGCTCCCAAACTTTTGGTTTCCCAATAAATAATGATTTGCCTAATGACCCTGTAACTAAAGACCACCAGGTCCTGTGGACAAAGACAATTTTTTGCTCTTCCAATGGATGGTCTTTATACACAGACTAAATATCACAGTGTCCTGTTCCAGTGTTTTACTTGGCTTTCTCACACCAGAACTTAACCCATTCCTAGGCTAATCTTGGTCTACAAAGGTCACAGATGGGTTTTTCAGACTTTTGCACATTGAGACAAAAGGAGAAATTGCTCAAAACAAGCAATTTCTCCTTTTACCACAATATTTTTAACTCTATTCAATAATTAATATATTAGTTATAGAGAAATTCCCTTTATTAGCTGACATGATTGCAAAGTTGTCTGCTACAGAATTGTTGTATTTGGGAAAAGATTAACCCTTCAGCAAATCTGCAGCAGACGACTTTGAAAAACATACCCGCATAAATATTGAAAATCTCTGTAAATGAAGATATAATTCCGGAAAAAAGAGTTGAAAATATTGTGACAGAAGGAGTAATTTCGTCATCTGCTGAAGGTTTGGAAAAGGGATACATACCTTGGCTTTTTGGAGGGGGGCGGAGCTAGTTTTGATTTTTCTGTCGTATTAGTGCTGCTTTTACTCTCGGAAGACGCGTCACTTTTCGTATCTTCTTGTTTCTCTGACTTTATGGGGTCTTTCTTCTCTATAGATGATTCAGCTGAAAGGGAAAAAAAACCAACACTTTTTATCAATTTCAAAGACAGACTGTCAGAACATTTCATCAATGAACAAGTACTTTGCCTAAAAATATACATATACATACAAAATACACGACCGGAATATACAAACAAAGATGATTGAATTAGGAATCATGAGTGGTAATAATATCCCCACGACCCTAAGCACCAAGGAGGATGCCCTTGGAATGACCCTGGTTCTCTCGGCTTCAAGGCACTTAATTCACCAAATATTTCATGAGAGCCCAAACTGGACAACAATTAGGGCAAAAAAATGAAAGTTATAATGTAAATGAAAGTATAATCATCGAAAAGAGTTAAAAGTTAGAAATTGATCACAATGTTTTCAAAAGGCGTCTGCTGTTGCCTCAAAATTAATCCTTTCCCTCATACGACAATTCTGCAGCAGACGACTTTGAACATATTTTGTCAAAAAATGGAAAATCTCTATAATTGAATGGATAACCTATGCAGTGGAGAAATTGCTTGTTTTGAGCAATCTCTTCTCAGACTCTTGTCACTATGTTTTCAAAAAGCTGTCGGCTGCAGAGGTGTCTATATCAGGGAAAGGGTTAAGAGGTCTCCAAGGGGAAATTCTTTAAGTGGTCTCTTGAGACAGGTGGTCTCTTATTGAGGATTAATAATTGAATGGATAACCTATGATAAAAAGTGGAAAACATTGTGTCAAAAGGAGAAATTGCTCGTTTTGAGCAATTTCTTCTTTTGTCACTATGTTTTCAAAAAGCCGTCTGCTGCAGAGGTGTCAGAAAGTGTCTATATGAGGGAAAGGGTTAAACCAACATGTAATACAGAGTTGGAAACATTGTTTTTTACTAACTGGTCTACTTAGTTCTGAGTTACCTGCCCATACCAGAACATTATAAGGTCAGGCATGCACCAATAATGGTGGCGCCCCTTTGAAAATTGTGTAACAAGCAGAAGGCCAAGAGACAACCATATTGTTGACCAACCAGCTAACCTGTGAAACTTGGAAAGGTGTTTGCTTCATTATTTATGTATCGATTCTGAACATCAAGTTGTATTAGAACAATGTAGACTTTACAAATATCAGTTGTATATTGATTAATTTACTATATACATGTTTATAATATGGGGATATATAAGGGGAGGAGACCAACCTTGTCGCCACTGATGGTTCATGCAAGACATACTAATTAACTATAGTACGCCAGGCACCAGACAAGTGTGTACTTACATTTATAAGACTTATGGTTGTCATTGTTTGATATATTCTGAGATCCTCCTTCTGATAATGATGGGGGTCCTCCTCCCTTGAAAGAGACAAAAAGAACAATTAGATAAACCCTTAAAAGTTGTCAGCTGTATCTGTTAGTATATGGGAAGAGCATTACACATTGTATGAATATTTTTTTCTCGTCTTGAAATTTGTTATCCCACTCTATGCCAGGCTATCACACAAGAACCGTATTCTGCACCCAAAATTACATAAACATCTTGGCTGGCGATGAAAACCGATTAAGAGAAAATAGTGCTACCAGGTGTGCGGAGTAATACAAAACTACAGTGCACATCGCTCTTGACTATTGCAGACAAAAAAGTAGTTCAGAATATTCTATCATTGAGGAAGATTATAGAGATTTTTTCTGTGTCTGGTGTTGGCCATGTTTACCATTTCCCACATACAACAAATTTGCAGCAGACGCCTTTGAAGACATCGAGGCAAATGTGTATTTGGAGAACTTAATGAACGGAAATATATTTCTTGGATCGAGTTGAAAACATCGTGGCAAAATGATGCAAATTTGTCCTTTTGACACAATGTTTTATCAAGCTGTCTGATGCATGTGAGAAAAGCATAAGGTAACAGCTGGTCAACCAGACAGTTATGACTACTTAACAGCAGACTACTTTTGAAAATATTGTGTCAAAAGGAGAAATTGCTCATCATGAGCAATTCTGCCTTTTTCCACAATGTTTTTCACTCAAACAAACTTTCATTTTTTATTGTGTTTCAATACTTTTGAAAAAAAGACATTTTCAAATTCGGCGATTTGTTGCATGTGGGAATGGGTTAAATGAGCAATTTCATGTTTTGCCAAAAATGGGTTTTACTTTATTCAATAACATACGTTCGTTTAACACTTTCCCTCATATAGACGCTTTCTGAGGCCTCTGCAGCAGGCGGCGTTTTGAAAACATAGTGGCAAAAGAAGAAATTGCACAAAACGTGCAATTTCTCCTTTTGCCACAATGTTTTCCACTTTTAGTCATAGGTTATCCATTCAATTGTGGAGATTTTCTATGTTTTGACAAAACACTTTCAAAGTCGTCTGCTGCAGAATTGTCGTATAAGGGAAAGGGTTCAGGAGATTTTCAAAACATTAGTTATTTTCAATGTTGTCTGCTGCAGATTTGTTGTATGTGGTAAAAGGGTTAAGGGTGATGTAAGGGGGTCTTTTATTTATGAAATAAGGATCTGACTTTGGACAGGTGTAGCCTGATATGATCCACATGCTAAAATAGACATCCATGAATGAGAATTACACAGGCTGTAAGAAATACACTGTCTCACAAAATTCTTTATGAAAGCAGGCCATGTGGTTCCATAACTTGTAACCTGATGCCCAGCTTGTCGTAAACTATTTTCCTGATGCTTCTGCAGGAGACCAGTTAGTAAAAAACAATGTTTCCAACTCTGTATTGAATTATAATTTCGAATTGTCCGCATGTCACATGATTTTAAAATCGACAACTCTTGAAATAAAATGATGACTGAGGATAAATCTATAAGAACTGTTTCAACTATTCAAATAATTGTGGTCCAGATGATTCACCTGTATGCCAGGTTTTAAAACTTTTTCCTTATCGCAATAATGTTTTGTTTTGTTTAGGTTTTACGTGGTTTTCAACATTATTTCAGTTATATCATGGCGACAGTTCACTTATTCATGATCTCTGGGTAAACAAACCAGTTCTACCCAAGGAAGTCCAATAATGTTATAAAAAGTTAATTGTCGACACATTTAACCCTTTCTGACGCCTCTGCAGCAGACAGCTTTTTGAAAACATAGTGACAAAAGAAGAAATTGCACAAAACATGCAATTTCTCCATTTGTCACAATGTTTTCCACTTTTTGTCATAGGTCATCCATTCAACTATGGAGATTTTCTATGTTTTGACAAAATATGTTCAAAGTCGTCTGCTGCAGAATTGTCGTATGAGGGAAAGGGTTAAAAAATTTTTTTTTAAATAGGAATAAATTTTACATTTTTTAACTTTAATTTTGAATCTTTTAATTAAACCTTTCAACTTTCAACAAATCTGCAGTTGACAACTTTAAAACACCCCAGAAAAATATCTCATTATAAAAATTAAGGTTAAGTTATTGATGGAGCAATTTCTCCCTCAACTGAAATGTTGAAGATTCAGATGGGTTAACCATCTGTATGTCGGGAAAGGATAACTCAATGAGCACAGACTTTAAGCCGCTTTCAACAATGAGTCGGTCGTTGGCCCCATAATCCAGAGTACCAAGGCAGAAAAGCCATTGCAACTCTTTATGTGTATGACTTGACTGGGCAATGAACCGCAACCTCTCGCACCGAAGGCAGACGCTCGCGACCACTACACCAAAGAGGTGGTACATAACCTTGAAGTACCTCGATCAGATTGATTTCAATGGAAGGGACATCAGGGGGATAATGAAGGAATTCAGGCATGTATATATTACAAAATCCCAGACTGGTTACATTCTATAACAAAGACAGGTGGTCCAACTCAAAACAGGCATGATTTATATTTAACCCTTTCCAAATGGCAGATGCAGTTTGACGCATATGCAGCAGACAACTTAGGAAAACATTATTCCCAATGGAGAAATTGCTCATGATGAGCACCTTCTCCTTTTTCCACAATGTTTTCAACTTAATTCAACAATTATGCTTCAATAGTTAATAAGTTATAGCAATATTTCATATATTTGACTATTTTTTTTTTCAAAGTCGTCTGCTGCAGATTTGTTGTATGTGGGGAAGGGATAAAACTCATTCACGCCACAGCAATCCTGGATCAATTACCAGTACTATCGGTAACCATAACTATTGGAAAGTTTATGGGGGACACAACATAAAAATCAGCAGCAGAAAATGTTGAAAACATATACATGCGCTCAAAATCATGGAAAATCGGTATAAATGAAAGAGGAATGTTTTTTTTTTTTTAGATTAGAGTGGAAATATAATGAATAATTTTCCATTTGCAACAAAGTTTTCAAACTCATTTATTGGCTGCAGATTTGTCAATAATCCTGAGGAAAATCACTGCTGGCAATATTAAACCTTTCCCACATATAGAAGCTTACTGACGCCTCTGCAAGAAATGACTTTTGAACAATTTCACCTTTGGCCACAATGGTTTCAAAAGTCATCTGCTGCTATTGCGTTAAATTGCGTCTGCAGGTGGGAAAGGGTTAACCCTATACCATATTCAACAAATCTGCAGCAGATGACTTAGAAAATATCTATGTAAAACTATGGAGAAACTCTATAATTGAATGTATGATCAGTTTTTACAGATGCAAACATTGTGGCAAAAGGAGATATTGCTCAGAAAGTAACCTGCTACAGAAGACAAATGATAATCATATAGAACTTTGGATAGAATGTTTGCAGATCTGGGGTTCAGTCACAACCCCTAGACTGAAAAAGGCGAGTCATTATTTCCGGAAGTCTATACGGGTAAGTATCCATGATCCCAACATCGAAACACGGAGACAAATTATTTACCTGAACGATAACAAGAAACAGAAAATATCTACCAAGTTGCACAAAATGTTAAATCCATTCGAAACTTTTAAAAACGTGTTTAAGAATGATTTATTGTCGAAGGATCCCCCTTCTGAAAACTGTTTAAAGAATCAGCGCAGAAGTTAACGTTTATAATTTGAAGACCAGATGAAATGCATTAGCCCTTACGAAATACAGACGAATCTGTTGCAGATGACTTTTTGGTAATCATTGTGATAAAAGGGAGATTGCTCATAATGCGCAATTTATTCATTTACCACTAAGGTTCTCAACTCCTATGAATAAATATATTTTCAACTTTAGAGACTTTCCAAATGTTTGCCTTTTGTCTATTGCAGATTTATTGTATGTAGGAAAGGGTTATTGGAGAAAAGCCATGAGAAAAAGTTGTTTTTATTGCATTATGGGACATGAAACTCTCTGAATAAGCAGACTTCTCCAAATGACACCTTGTTTTTTTTATTTTTAACCATTTCCCTCATACAGACGCTTTCTGATGATGCCTTTGCCGGAGACAACTCTTTAAAAAGACAGTGGAAGACAGTGGTGCAGAGGTATAGCGTCGGCCTCTCACATCAAAGGTCCCTGGTTCGAGTCCCGTGATGAGCGGGTCCTGACTTTGGGATTTTTCCACACAATCGGCGCGAGTACTGGTTAAGTATCCAGGAAGCAGACATCGAGCGTGATTAATATAAGCTTAAAGCTTGTTTCGCAATCGATTTAAAATAAATAAGTTTAAACTAACTCTTTAAAACGAGCAATTTCTTCTTTTGTCACTGTGTTTTCAAAAAGCAGTCTGTTGCAGAGGCGTCAGAAAGCGTCTATATGAGGGGAAGGGTTAATTGACTTTCAAGCGTCTGCTTGGTAATATCACCAGCATAGTCGATATTTGTTATTTGCCATGATTTCCCACATATGTTAAACTCTCCAACAGATGACTTTAAAAACATCTATTTAAATATATGGCAATTCTCTATCAATTAGTTTAAACTTATTTATTTTAAATCGATTGCGAAACAAGCTTTAAGCTTATATTAATCACGCTCGATGTCTGCTTCCTGGATACTTAACCAGTACTCGCGCCGTTTGTGTGGAAAAATCCCTAAGTCAGGACCCGCTCATCAATTGAAAGTATATCTTTTTTATAAAGTTCAGTTGAAAGTAATGTGATAAAATGTGGCAAAGAAAAGCAGATTCAGGGGGAGGGAACGGTTTCAGCTCTATTGAAATTTTTCCCCACTTGCAGTCGCATTTTGCCAAAATGTTTTCAACTCTTTTCAATCAAAAATTCATATAGATGTTTCAAATTTTCCTGGAATATTTTAAGAGTTGTCTGCAGCTGCTTTGTTGTATGTTTATTTTGATCTCAAAGGTTTTCAAAGTTGTCTGTTAATTCTTCACACAGACGACATTTGACGCCTGCTGTTGCAGACGACTTTTGAAAACATTGCAATAAAAGATGAAATTGCTCAAAACGAGCAATTTCACCTTTTATCACAATATTTTCAACTCTTTATCAATATAATTCTTTCAGTTTTCTAGATTGGTGAAATTGTTCGTTTGATGATTGTAAAGCAGACGACCTTTGAAAAGCTGTGTGAAGTAATGGGTTAAACAAACTAATACGCAAATACTGAAAGCTTAAGCTTTTTTTCTTTCATTTACATTATCAAAGAGACACTGTGTTTTAAAATTTCAAATCATTTGGAAGCAATTAAATAATTTGTTCGCATAATCATGCTTTTTTTTTCAAACTTGCCAAAAAGTTAAGAGAAATAAGGCCAACAATTTCTGCATATTTCATCTCTTTTTATTTTTTTATATAATTTTTTTTTTTTTTCAAAAATGTTAACGATATTTGCAGTCAAGTCATTAATTACCCATTGACAGGCAAGCGCTGCAGTTTTGCAAGAATGAACATTACGTAATCCAGAACTGCTTAATCCTCGTTAAAAACGCCCGTAAAAAGTTTGCATCTGTCAAAGTTGTGTATTTTTATGTAATTATCGCTTTCCCAAATAGTGACGACTAATTCTGTTAATATTTGATGGAAACGAATTTCTCCTCTTTCCCACATTGATTTCAACTCTTAACTATCATCCTTTTTTTTAATTCTTTTTTAATAACCCTTTCCCTCATATAAACACTTTCTGATGCCTCTGTAGCAGACAGCTTTTTGAAAACATAGTGACAAAAGGAGAAATTGCACAAAACGTGCAATTTCTCCTTTTGCCACAATGTTTTCCACTTTTCGTCATAGGTTATACATTCAATTGTGGAGATTTTCTATGTTTTGAAAAAATAAGTTCAAAGTCGTCTGCTGCAGAATTGTCGTATGAGGGAAAGGGTTAAGAAAAGTTCTTTCCATCATCAGTAATATTTCAATGTAAATTTCTCAAATCAACTCTTCATGGTAAAATTTAAAAGTACATTAATTCAACAAATATTTGCCCTAAAATCTATCATACAGAAGCATTATGATGGATCTGCAGTTAATAACTTTTGAAAACATTGTGGTAAAAAGAGAAATAGCTCACAAAGATCAATTTCTCCTTCTGCATCAATATTGTCAACACTATTCAACAATTAAAACTTTCTGTCGAAGCGACTGACCACATTTGTGCCTGGGTGTCTTCATAAAGCGACTGACCACATTTGTGCCTGGGTGTCTTCATAGATGTCTTGTCGCACATTCATGGTATGTTGGAGAGGATTATTCCCGAAGTGGCTTTCATAACAATTGTTACCTCGATTTAACCCTTTCCCACATACCATAATTCTACAGCAGACGACTTTGAACATATTTTGTCAAAAAAAAAGAAAATATCTCTATAACTGAATGGATAACCTATGACTTAAAGAGGGAAACATTGTGGCAAAAGGAGAAATTGCTTGTTTTGAGCATTTTTTCTTCTTTTGTCACTATGTTTTCAAAAAGCTGTCTGCTGCGGAGGGCGTCAGAACGGGTCTATATGAGGGAAAGGGTTAACCCTTTCCCACATACAACAATTCTTAAAAGTCGCATGTAGCAAAATGCATCGATGATATGCCACTGCAAGTGGGAAAAGGTTAAGATATATGATAATGAATCATTCTTCAAGGTCATAAAATACAGCATCTCCCCCCCATGCTAATGCTCTTTTCATGTTTTCACTTAGAAAATCAAAATTATTGCATTATTATCATTAAATATTATTAACAACATGTGTTTTTTCTTATCAATTTTTGAGATGCGTTATTTATTTTTTTAAACCTCATAATATATCGTATATCAAACCCTTCTGAAAAAATTAGACCTTTGTTATATTTATTTATAAATTTTCAGAGCTCTAGATGTTAAGGGGCATTTAAATTCTGTTCAAGAATGATAATCTTATTTACAGAGATTTTCCATATTTTAGCCAGGATGTTTTCAGTCATCTGCTGCAGATTTGTTGTATGTGGGAAAGGGTTAACTTTATGCTGTTGGTAGGGTACTCAAACAAAAGGTTTGGTTTAGTGTTAACCCTTTCCCTCATACGACAATTCTGCAGCAGACAACATTGAACATATTATGCAAGTGGGAAAAAAATGGAAAAAAGTTCAAAGGACAAGGTTCAGTTTTCAGTAAGGGCCATAATTCACGATTGCTTCAGTCCTTTGCAACATGCAGACACTTTAACCCTTTCCCTTATACGACAATTCTGCAGCAGACAACTTTGAGCGTATTTTGTCAAAACATAGCAAATCTCTATAATTGAATGGATAACCCATGACTAAAAGTGGAAAACATTGTGGCAAAAGGAGAAATTGCTCGTTTTGAGCAATTTCTTCTTTTGTCACTATGTTTTCAAAAAGCCGCCTGCTGCAGAGGAAAAAGACCAGTTCACTCTTCCTTATCTAGTCCTCAGCTGGGCTCACTAATCTTTCTGGTATTTATGACCTGTGTAGTATATATATCAGTGCAGTCTCATTTGACCCAGTGTCAAGCAGCGACCATTCAGAGCCCCGTCTCTCGGATAGCTCAGTCGATAACGGCGATGGCTATCACTCCAGGGGGTCTCGAGAGTTTTAACCCTGGCTTGGCCATTCATTCTTTCTGATGATTGAAAAAAGTCACTGTGACAAGTGTCATTCAACTTCCACCAATTGGCCAAATAGTATATCTGGGAAGGTAGCCAGCTGCCTGGGAAGAATGTTGTATGGAGTTCAGGTATGTGAAAGCCAGGAAAAACATGTTAGGTGATGAACTGACTTGCATGATATAACTGAAATACCTGTGAAAATGGGTCTGCACATTTAAGGTGCTGAACTCAAGATGGAGATTAAAATTTTGAAATGTTGAAATTTCTGAAAATATTGCTTATAATGACAACAAAGTAAGTAATAAGTAGCTCAAAACAATTTTGGAAGTTAATGTTGATGAACTTTCAATTGAAAGTCATGAAAATGTACAAAATGACTACCCATTAAAAATGAAGCATGAACAATCAATATTTAGTTGTTAACCCTTTCCCTCATATAGACGCTTTCTGACACCTCTGCAGCAGACGGCGTTTTGAAAACATAGTGACAAAAGAAGAAATTGCACAAAACGTGCAATTTCTCCTTTTGCCACAATGTTTTCCACTTTTCGTCATAGGTTATCCATTCAATTATGGAGATTTTCTATTTTTTGACAAAATATGTTCAAAGTCGACTGCTGCAGAATTGCCGTATGAGGGAAAGGGTTAATAGTACTGGATGTTAATTTCATCCCAGAATTATGATTCCAATATTTCAAGTTTTTGCTAAAACTTTAACTATAATAACTATTTTCTCGAGTTCAGCACCTTCAACTTTTCCCTATTAAGAAACAACTGATCAGCTTTGTAAACTAAAATACACACCATATGTGGCGAGTCTACATGACTATGGTTATTCGGTCCCATCATCCCATGGTACCCGCCGCCGCCGCCTCCTCCTCCTCCTCCTCCTCCCATGTTTCCCATAATGCCTGTGGAATGTGACGATGACATCATGTGAGGTGGCATCCCAGCATGCCCTCCCGGAAGTCCTGGCATTTGACCCTCAGCGTGGTTCCGCAACACGTGGATGGCATCATCAAGCCTCTCCTCCATTCGGCCCTGAAATGCAGGTAACCAATCAATTTAGACTTTTCTGAGGCCTCTGCAGCAGACGGCTTTTTGAAAACATGGTGACAAAAGAAGAAATTGCTCAAAATGAGCAATTTCTCCTATTGCCACAATGTTTTCCACTTTTAGTCATAGGTTATCCATTCAATTCTATTTTCTGATAAAATATGTTCAAAGACGTCCGTTGCAGAATTGTCGTATGAGGGAAAGGGATAAGACCTTTCTGACGCCTCTGTTGCAGATGACTTTTGAAAACATTCAGGCAATAGGAGAAATTAACTTTTAATAAGCGATGTCTCTTTTTGCCGCAATATCTCAAAACTCAATCCAATGTAGGGATTTGCAATGGTTTTGCCTCGATGTTTTCAAGGTCGTCTGCTGCAGATTAATTACATATGGAAAAGGGTTAATTACCACTCTTGAAGCCCCCCTCTGAATTTAAGCACTTTTAATCCCTCTTTCCTGCATGCAGCACATTATGCAGCAGTCAAATTTGCAAACATCTATGCAAAGATGTGGTAACATTATATAAATGAATCTAGTACAATTATTAAATAAATTTGAAAATATTGTGGCAAAGGAGGGAAATTGCTCATCATGAGCAATTTCTTCTTTTGCCTTATTGTTTTTAAATGTTGTCTGCTGCAGAGGCTTCAGAAAGCATCTGTATGTGGGAAAGAGTTAATCAAATTGTGGAAAAGGTAGAAATTCCCCTACTATGAATCAATATTAAATTTTTTCCAAATGTTTCAGTCCGACTCTTTTTAACCCAGCCCACATACAACTCTTCTGCAGCAGACGACTTCGAAATCATGGTGACAAAAACCTGAAAAATCTACATACAAGATACCTTAATTGTTAAATAAAGTTGCCAACATAATTATATACGCTTTTTAACGCCTCTGCTGCAAACCACTTTTGAAAACACAGTGACAAAAAAAATTCTCTTTTTGCCATTGCTGTTTACAACTATAATAAATGATTATACTTGCATTTGTAGATGTTTTTGTTTGTTTTGCCCAGATGTTTTCAAAGTCTTCTGTTACAGATTTGTTGTATGTGGTAAAGTGATTAAGACAATTTCTCTTTTTCCAACAATGTTTTCTTAATCCGTCTGCTGCAGATGTGTCAACAGGCATATGTATTTGGGAAAGGGTTAAAGCTATTCTACTCTATTTATTACAACAATGAAAGCCAAACACAAGAACTTAAGAATTGAGTTTGGTCAGGCAAAAAGGGGGGCAGACAATAGTCATGCTCATAATATTATTAAATTCCTTTTTAACCATTACCAACAAATGTATTTGGACACATTATGCAGCATATAAATTTTGAAAACACTGTTGCAAAAGGAGCAAACAATGATCTTGGTCTGCATGTTTAGCTCAACCTATTGAAGAATTTCTTCTTTTGCCACAATGTTTTTTTTAATTTTTTCAGCAATAATACCAAGATTTTTAGTGAATTTCTGCCCGGAGGTTTTCAATGTCGTCTGCTGCAAATTTGTTGCAAGAGGAAAAGGGAAAAAAGCAGGATAAGGGTAAAAATATGGGTTGGTTAAAAAGCAAGATTTTTGTAAGTGGCCAAAAGTACACAGAGTACTTTTGGTGCTTTCATCTCAACAGTTAGATTTCCCCTAATAGGATTTCCTTAAGGTTTCCTATTTCAAACCTAAGAAATAATGAAAGCAGGTCACCGTAGTACTAATTTTTTATATTTTTTTACAATCCTTTCAAGGATTGGCATGACCTAGATTAGTGGTAGATAATTATGTAGGGAGGATGTTTGAAAACATTGTGACAAAAAGATAATGGTAATAATGACATATCTCCAGCAGAGAACATTTAACCCTTTCCCTCATACGACAATTCTGCAGCAGACGACTGAACTTATTTTGTCAAAAAATAGAAAATCTCCATAATTGAATGGATAACCTATCACAAAAAGTAGAAAACATAGTGGCAAAAGGAGAAATTGCTCGTTCTGAGCAATTTCTTCTTTTGTCACTATGTTTTCAAAAAGCAGTCTGCTGCAGAGGCGTCAGAAAGCGTCTATATGAGGGAAAGGGTTAATGTGCAATATCTCCATTTGTCAAAATGTTTTCCAACTCTATATTATGATAATCATACTTGCATTTATAAAAATATTTTCGCAACAAAGACATTTTCAAAATTGTCTGCTGTAGATTTGATAACATTGTCCTTCCTGCAGAAGCATAATGCAGCCGAAGACTTTGGTCTCATGGTGTTCTACTCGATACCATTATTGTCAAAACAAAATATGTTCAAAGTCGTCTGCTGCAGAATTGTCGTATGAGGGAAAGGGTTAAATAAGGTTGGAACACATTCCACCAGTCATGTTTTACGAAATATTTAAGGAAATGACTAAGTGAACATTAATTATAACATTGCTGACTTAAATTACTTGATAAGAAATTAAATATCTAGCCATTTTTATAAGGAAAACAAAAATAAATGATGAAATATGTATTTAAGTACAACATTTCATTAAGTGATGTTTGTTGAATTGGGACCAGATCTAGAAAATAAGAATTTCCTTATTTATTTTACTTTCAAATGAGTATAGTTCAACCCTTACCCAAATAGAGACGCTTTTTGACACATCTGCAGAAGAGGACTTTTGAAAACTGTTGCCACAATTTTCCCATGTCTATTTAATAATAATAACACTGATTTATTAACCCTTTCCCTCATACGACAATTCTGCAGCAGACGACTTTGAATGTATTTTGTCAAAAAATAGAAAATCTCCATAATTGAAAGCGTCTATAATTATTATTATGAGGGAAAGGGTTAATAATAATAACACTCATTTATTAATTACCTCTAATGTTTTGAAAGTACATGGCTAAGACAAGGGGATATTATGTATCCCACTGTATTGCTTACATTACTAAGTATACATGCAGTGTTAAATAAAGTTCAACCTGTGTTTAAAGACCATCCATGGGAAAGTGAACAATCTGGTCTTTGTTCACAGGTGGTCTTTGACCCTTTCCCTCATACGGCAATTCTGCAGCAGAAGACTTTGAACGTATTTTGTCAAAAAATAGAAAATCTCCATAATTAAATGGATAACCTATGACAAAAAGTGGAAAAACATTGTGGCAAAAGGAGAAATTGCAAGTTTTGTGCAATTTCTTCTTTTGTCACTATGTTTTCAAAAAGCCATCTGCTGCAGAGGCGTCAGAAAGCGTCTATATGGGGGAAAGGGTTAATAACAGGGTCATTTAGGCATAAAAGGAGTAATTGGGAAATTAACAGTGGGTAATTGCTAAACAAAGGTGGTCTTTAGCACAGGTTTGACTGTATAGCATAAATCTAGCTATAAATAAACATAAGAAACATCGATTGTTTTCATCTATATCTGAAAAGCAGCAAATGAACAGAAAGAAACTGAAACAAAAATTAAACAGCTTAAATGAAATGAAACCCAAAACACCCAATCAAAATCATTGATACAATTGATATAACCAATGGGACAGAGCGATACATCGATTTACAGTACCTCTATGTGATCCCTCAGTACATGAATTGCATCATCGAGCCTCTCTTCCATCCCACTTTTCTATTGGTGCAGACAAATTTGAATAGACCAATGAAAATGCTGGTTAGTTAAATATACAAGAAAATCGTTCTTCCTTTCAAGACCAAGAATGTGTAAGTGTGTAAGTAGTAAATAGCAGAAACATTTCTGCCAATATGAGGAAAATGATGTATAAAATGTTTACAACATGCAAATAACTTGTTCCCTCATAACTATTCTTTGCGGTATTTCATCATAGACTGTTAGCCCTTTCGTGGAAAACGATGACAATGACACTTGTCACAGTGACTTTTATCAAGTGCCTAAAAATGATTGTTGGCCGAGCTAGGGTTTGAACTCACAAAAGGAGAAATTGTTCTAAATATTTTGTCATGTTTTTTGCAAATATCATTTCTAAGTCATCTACCGTAAATTGCTCATGTTGAATAGGGTTAATTAACGTTGTAAGAACTAGTTTCAAATAATCAGTAACTAACAATAACCTTTAAGTGAATGGTTTTATAAGATCATAAAAGGTAAAAGCATATTTGTTTACCATAATAGTTTCTATCCTAATCTTGAAAATATAAATATGACAATGACATGATTGACATCCAAGACATTTAGAATTTGAAAAAAAGGCATAATTCAGATTTGCCGTACGCAAAATGTGTTAGTTGTTAGTTCCTACAGTTAACTAAATGATCTGAAGAGGTCCTGATAAAGCGGTATATTCAGCTCCTTCCCCCACAATATCTCTCTTATTATACAACTAATCCCTATGATGTGGGTACTCAAAAGAATGGGACAATTCTTTTGAGTACCTACAACATAGGGTTTAATGGTCAAATAACGATTTAAGAACATGCAAAACGTCGCTTATCTGGAGCTCCCGATCTGTTAGCTAAACAAATCACTCACAATCGAAACACCACATGCTTTGTGCGAAAAAAGGCTGTAACTCTACATCTCGTCCGATAAAGGCACAACAGTTTTGAATGGAGCCTGTCTAAATACACTGTTGTGTGTGTAATAGGTAAGATTGTTTCGAATCATATCACTTGATTTCTTAAACCTTTACCACAATGCAACAAATATAGAGCAGACCACTTTCAAAACACCCTGACAAAATTATGGAGGATCCTTATTAATGAAAGCTAGTTAGTTATTGAAATGTTATGAGCAATTTCTCCTTTTATAACTTTCTCAGTCATCTACTGCAAATAAGTGTGCTAAAACTATAAACCGATCAAAGAATTTGTGATGAAGGAAAGTGTTACATAAAGAGACAAGAAAATATATTAATTTAAACCCTTTTCCCCATTTCTGACACATACGCAGCAGACTACATTTGAAAACATTGAAACAAAATTAGTCATTTGCCATTTTGCCACAATGTTTGCAACTCAATTCAATCATTATACTTTTTCTACAATCTTTGCCTAGATGTCATCTGCTGCAGATTTGATGTATGCGGAGAAATGGGGGGAGGGTTAAATATAAGATTGTTATTACCGACTATAGATTCATTCACGAGGAACCAACCCAAGATATAGACCATTGCTATCAGTTCTTGTTGACTCGAGAGCTCTAGATAAGGGGCATTTTGCATGTTCTAAAATCCGTATTTGACCCTCTAACCCTATGTTGATGGTACTCAAAAGAATCGTCTCACCGAGACGATTCTTTTGAGTACCATCAATATAGGGTTTGCTTTAATAATAAGAGAGAAATTGTGGGAAAAAGAGCTGAATCCTTATCTGGACATTTGTTGTTGTTTTTCTCTTCTTTTCAACCCTTTCCCATCTACAGACAGCTCTGTAGAAGTGGACTTTTAAAAACATGGTGGCAAACAGAGAAAATTTGCTCACTAGGAGCAATTCATCATTTTGCCACAATGCTTTTTTTTTTTTACTTTATTCAATAATTGTTTTTTTCATTTATAGAGAGTTAAATTATTTGCTATATATCCAATGGTTTTACTTGCAATCCCTGTTCTTATTCATTTACCCATGGCAACACAACATAAAAAGGATCAATGTCAAAAGGTCAAGGTTATCTTGGGTTGGTTTCTATGGAGATATTAGGAAGCCCAATTTGGCATTTCTCTTTTTTATGTGCTTATTTCTTACCATTGTGACACTTTGCTAAAAGAGTGAAGAATACATAACGTTTACTAGAGTGAACATCATTTTTATTATCAATTTTAGTGAAAAATTTACATGTTTATTAATCATCTATTCGATGTGAATTTCAATAGAACCCGTTCTCTCATGGAACAATTTTATATTCATTTGTGGAAAAGGTATAATAAAACATTGTGGGAAAACAAAAAATGAATGGTTTGTGAAATTTCTCATTAATTAAAGATGTTCTGAAGAAACAAGGAAAGAGAAATGAACAATTTTCCTATAAGTGCTGCATAACTGCATAAAAATTCAAACAGCATCTAATGCTAAAGTTGGTAAAAGAAATGCCATCTTATTAACCTCTCCCCTCTTTCAGAAGCAGATGAGTTTGTGACAAAAGGAGACGCTGCTCAATTCAGCTAGAGATTTTCAATACTTTCTGCCATAATGCTTTCAAAGTCATCTGCAGCAAAATTGATGTAATGTTGAAAACGGTTACTACGAGTGCAAACTCGTTTTTTGTTTTCACCGAACTATATCACAGAGGTCAAGATAAGGGGCGTTTTGCATGTTCTAAAATCCTTATTTGATCCTCTAACCCTATGTTGTGGGTACTCACTGGGACGAGTACCCACAACATAGGGTTTGCTTTCATAACTAGAGAGAAATCATGGAAAAAAAGAGCTGAATTAATACCCCTCCTTATCTGGACCTCTGAATTAACATGCTGCACACTGCACGTCATCCCTCTCAAATGGGCTGGAAGTACTTTACATGAGTCAGAGGGGAACTGAACTCTCTCCCACATGCAGAAACAGTTTGAAACCGCAACAGCAAACCAATTTTTTAAAAACACTGTGGCAAAAGGAGCCATTTCTCCTTCTATTTGTAGATTTTCCATATTTTTGACAAAACAATTTCAGTCATCTAAAGCAGATTGATTGTAAGTGGGAAAGGGTTAACCCTTAACCTCATATAGACACTTTCTGACGCCTCTGCAGCAGACGGATTTTTGAAAACATAGTGGCAAAAGAAGAAATTGCACAAAACGTGCAATTTCTCCTTTTGCCACAATGTTTTCCACTTTTTGTAATTGAATGGATAACCTATGTTTTGACAAAATATGTTCAAAGTCATCTGCTGCAGAATTGTCGTATGAGGGAAAGGGTTAAAAGTCATGTGCTGCAGGTTTATTGTAAGTGGGATGGAAATAATCCTAAACAAGGGAACATACTGAGGATAAAGGAAGTGTATAAATACTTACCAATGAGTGCAGCGGTCCTTCAAATTGTGGTGAGGTAGATGAATTTTGTGACGGCCTCTGCCATTGGCTGGAGGACCCTGTAAAAAGACGAGAGAGATGTTTGGTTGGTAGATAAGTTGTGTGACAGCCTCTGCCATTGGCTGGCGGAGACTGTAAATAAATGAAAGATCTTTGGAATGGTAGATGAATTTTGTGACAGCCTCTGCCTTTGGCTGGAGAATCCTGTAAAAATCATGACAGATGTGTCGATTGGAAGAGAAATGTTGTGATGGCCATTGGCAGGAAGACCCTGTTAAAAATCATGACAGATGTTTTGATTCGAGTATTTCGTGCACTTTCTCCTTTTGCCACAATGTTTTCCACTTTTTGTCATAGGTTATCCCTTCAATTATGGAGATTTTCTATGTTTTGACAAAATATGTTCGAAGTAGTCTGCTGCAGAATTATCGTATGAGGGAAAGGGTTAATTTGGGAATAAATTAAATTAAATTGTATGTATCTTTACAACCTTTTACTACAATGAGTAGAAGTTCGTCTAAAGGCACAAGAAAGAGCCTTGCAAAGACTTGTCAATAAATTGTACACAATTTAACCTTATCCCACATACAGACACTTTCTTACGTCTCTGTAGCAGGCAGCTTTTGAAAACATTGTGACAAAAGAAAAAATTGCTCACTAAATGTTTAACTTAGTTCAATAATTGCCCTTTCATATGTAGGGGTTTCCATATTTACTGCCGTTTTCAACTTTAAAACATTTTTTTCATCACAGCGAAAATTAATCTTATTCATAATCCCCGCGTAAAAAAATCAGTACAAGGCTAGGAAATGTGCCTTGCCCAAAAGCACTCCACCATGACAGCATCACACAGAAATCAAAACAGTTTCCAAATCCACCGCATTCACCACTCAACTATGGCAGATTCTCTCTAGCAACAAACCACTCAACTATTGTGGATTCTCTCTAGCAACAAACCACTCAACTATTGTGGATTCTCTCTAGTAACGTCTATTCTTCCATTTCGAAAATAAGAGGAAAATTTAATCAGAAATTTGATTTTCATTAATAAATTGAGACACTTTTCATCCATTGTTCTGTTAAAAAAAATCCATCCCTTCTATACAAATTTAAAGGGGAAAATTCAAAACAGTGAGAGAATAAAGAGGATCCCCTCTCCTAGATTAGACACTGCAGTGTCATTGCCTTACCTCCTGTCATGGGTGGTGGTGATGATACTGGCGTGGAAGGATTAGAACCATAACTACTGGTGGTATGATCTGTAGGGTAGATCTGAAATAACAAACAACAACAATACAGTGTAAGGATTAGAACCATAACTACTGGTGGTATGATCTGTAGGGTAGATCTGAAATAACAAACAACAACAATACAGTGAAATAACAAACAACAACACAGTGGAAGGATTAGAACCATAACTACTGGTGGTATGATCTGTAGGGTAGATCTGAAATAACAAACAACAACAATACAGTGAAATAACAAACAACAACAATAACATGATTTATATCATAAATGACGTCGCCAGGAGTGTAATAAAGCCATTGAATAAATTGCGTATTCAACTAGTGTAATAACAATGCTACGTAACGTCATAATGAAAAGCATTGAAAATGACCGCGCTATATAGCGACGTTATATATATTTTGCGCTAATAATCGTCGAATTGGAATTTATGATATTAATAGAATATAACATTCGTGGTTATTCAATACCAATTTTAAGTGTATTTTAAATGTAGTCTGCAGCAGATTGGTTGTATCAGGCAAAGGGTTAATTCTTACAATCACAACAGCTCACGGTCTTCATAGCAACGTAACAAATCTTCAAACTTACAGATGCTAAGGCTTTTCCTAAGGCATCGCCTGTTTGTGAGGAACCAGGGCCTTGGTTCCCAGGCCCGTTACGAATTTCAGACCCATTCATCGTGGGCGAGGAACTTGTATACGCAGCGGACGTGGGCGGGTTAGGTTGACCTCGGAAAGTGGACATAGGAGGAAGCCCCGAGTTTATCATACTTTCTTGGCTGGGTGATACCGGATGGTTGAACCCCTGAAATGTATAAATGTAAAGTTAAGTGTTTTGTTTATCCCTTATCCACATACAGCAAACCTGCAGCAGATGACTTTGAAAATAATTAGGCAAAAAACACAGAAAATGTCTATAAATAAGAATAATTGCCTAAAAAAAGTGTTTGGCAAATGAAGAAATGGCTCATTATGAGAAATTTCGCCTTTTGCCATAATGTTTCCAAATGTCGTCGGTGTCAGAAAGAGTCTCTATGTGGGAAAGGGTTAACACACATACAACAAAACTGCAGCAGAAGATTTTTGAATCACCTTACATTAATATGTAAAATATTTGTCAATGAAAGTATAATTATTGAATATAGTTGAAAACACTGTACAAAGAGAAAGTGCTCATCATTAGCGATGTTCCCTTTTGCGAATCCATTTGTTTTGTATTTATTGTTCAATGAGTCTATTAAAGCTATTGCCAACCTTGGTGTAAGCTTGAACTCAAAACCTTAGAGTTCAAGTCTACTGGAAGGGGTCCTGTCAGGCTTCAATTGTCTTAACTCCTTTTGAGAAAATGTTTTCCACTTTTAGTCATAGGTTATCCATTTAATTATAAAGATTTTCCATTTTTTGAGAAAATGTGTTCAAAGTCGTCTGCTGCAGAATTGCCGTATGAGGGAAAGGGTTAATGACAGTTTAAATAAAATAGAGTTGAAAGCATTGCTCATCCTGAGCAATTTCGTCCGCTGCAGATTTGTTTTAAGTGGGAGATGGTTTAATTTAAACTTTGGGTAGGATTGTGTTTCCTTTCTTAATTTACCCCCCTCGAGTAAATTCAAACCCACAACCAGTGGACTAACATGACTACTGGGATAGCATTGATCTCTTCATTTGTATTGCATTACTTCAAAAACTCACAGGTAGATCAATAAATCCTCCCTGACCCTTTTTCTTTCTCTCTCTCTCTCCCTTCTTTATTCGGAACACATATGGTACATACTCATATTTTACCCCTCCCCCCACACTCCTCTTTAGTGAGTTAAGACTTTTCAAAATTAACATCATCTGTTCTGTAACTTGCAAGGCTATCTTTAACAGTATCTATTCTATAAGTATTAAGAATTTGTTGAATAGGAAAATTTGAGCAATTTCTCCATGAGATTTATGCCTTATTGTTTATAAAATTGTCAGCTGCATATTTGTTGCATACTTTTGGTATCTAAATTACCCACATATCTTTCCCACATATAGACACTTTCAGACACCTCTTGAAAACATTGTGGCAAAGGTGAAATTGCTCAACTCTGTTTTAAAATTTAACCGTCATAAATGGAGATTTTTCACATTTTTGAATATATGTTTTCGAAGTCATCTGGTACAGATTTGTTGTATGTGGGAAAGGGTTAAGGATTGTTAAGTGTTTTATGCCACTTTTGACCAATGTTCAGTCCATGACCATGTCACAGTATTTCTGTGGTACTACTCTCTAGCTGGGAGCATGTTAACCCTTTCCCACTATACAACAAGAAAGAGGAGACAACTTTGGAAAACATTCGAGGCAAAAGTATGGAAAATCTCTGTAAATGTAAGTATAATAATTGAATGGAGTTGAAAATATTGTTGCAAAAGGAGAAATTGTATTATATTATTATAAGCAATTTCTCCTTTTCCCACATTTGTTCAAAGGTGTCTGCTGCAGAGGTGTCAAAATGTGCATGTACGTGGGAAAGCATTAAAACAGAGATGTGGAAGCATAAAAAAAGTTTTTTAACGAAATCCAGATCTTGCCATTTTTTTTTTCTACTTTGGTAATCGCTTAAACAGACGCATGTGTGTTTTTGCAGGGAGAGAAAATCTTCAAGTTTGGGCCAGATGTTAAAACCATTCAGCTAGACACCCTTGCTTCTCGCTGTAAACCGTTTCCCGCTACGACATATCTACAGCAGATGACTTTGAAATGTACGGGACAAAATCTCATGAGACAATATGTTTATTTAATACGAGTTGAAAAGGAGAATTTGTTAACCGTTTCCCACATACGATAATTCTGCAGCAGACGACTTTGTCAAAAAATAAAAAATCTCTGTAATTGAATGGATAACCTATGACTAAAAATGGAAAACATTGTGGCAAAAGGAGAAATTGCACGTTTTGTGCAATTTCTTCTTTTATCACTATGTTTTCAAAAAGCTGTCTGCTGCAGAGGCGTCAGAAAGCGTCTATATGAGGGAAAGGGTTAATACGAGTTGAAAAGGAGAATTTGTTAACGTATGTTCAGTTGTCTGCTGCAGATGCCTCAAGTGTCTTTATCTGGGAAAAGTAAATACCCCTTTCAGGCGATGACTTGATTGATTGATTAGTGTTTAACGACGTTTTAAAAAAAAAATCAGTCATATCACCTACTCAAATGTTTCTTAGCTCTGGATTGACGGCCCGCGTCGCTACTGACTGAGCTTCCTACATTAGGATCAATTTAAAATTGTTCGAATTTAAAGCAGTTAATTTCTTCCTTTTCCCAGAATGTTCTTTACAAATTGCTCAAAGACGATTTACCTAATCTTTTTTAACACTTTCCCACATAGATGCTTTCTGACGCTGCTGCAGCAGTTGACTTTTGACAACATGGTGACAAAAGGAGAAATTGCTCATGATGAGCAATTTCTCAATTTGCCACCATGTTTTCAACTCTATGCAATGATTAAACTTTTATTTATAGAGATTTTCCATATGTTTGCCTAGATGTTTTGAAAGTTGTCTGCTGCAAATTTGCTGTATGTGGGAAAGGGTTTAAAGGCATTTGAATAAAATGTAACTTAATTAACCCTTTCAAACAAACGACAAATCTGCATCAGACGACTTTGAACAACTATATACAAAAACTTAAAAAAAATCTCCATAAATGAGAGTTTAATTATTAAACTAGAGTTGAAAACATTGTGGCAAACGTCAATTTAACTTTTGCCACAATGTTTTCAATGTTTTCAAAAGTTGTCAGCTGCAGAAGCGTCAAAATGCGTCTACAAGTGGGAAAGGGTTAAGAAATGCAGGTCACTTAATTTCCTAACAAACATCACATTCTGCTTAATTGAGGAAGAAATTCCAACTGTCGGAACACATTTAATAAACAATTTCTCCTTTTTCTAACATAATATTTCAAGGATAATTGTTTTTTAGTTGTTGTTTTTTTAACTTTCAAAGATAAAAATAATAAAGTTGATTAATTCATTTGTTTTTCCAAACCTGACGACGCATTTTTTTGCATAGGTGGCGGACTAACTTTTCAAAATATTGCGGCAAAACAATAAGCAATTGCTCCTTTTCCTCAGTGTTGAAAATGCAATTATTTTTTAATTTGTACTTTTATGTTTAGAGATTTTTCCAATTTTGTTGCCATGTTCAAAGTTGTCTGCTGCAGATGTTATGGTAAGAGGGATAGATTTATTATATAGATTTCCAAAAAAAAAAGGAAGTAAAAATAGCCGGAAACGGAGAAATTTCCTTTTTCCACAATGTTTCTGAAAGGTGTAGACTGCAAAGTCACAACAAAATTGTCTGCAATAACAGGAGAAATCGAACGAAATAGGGATCAGTTTAACCCTTTCCCACATACAAAAATCTGCAGCAGATGACATTGAAAACATCTAGGCGAAACATGAAAATTTCCCCATAACTAAAGGTATAATTTTTGTAAAACATTGAAAACAGTAGGACAAAAGGAGAAAATGCTCCTTTTGAGAAATTTCTTCTTATGTCACATTGTTTTCAAAAGTCGTCTGCTGCGTGGCGTCTGAAAGCATCTTTATGTGGGAAAGGGTTAAAAACCCTCTCCATTTATTTACTTCAAGACCTAGTACATGGCCTATACATGTTATTAACATCTGGAACTCGTCAAAAACCGACAAGAATTGCGAAACAGGAAGACATGGGTTTATCGAGAGGGAAGCATGCTGCCGTTTTCTAAACATCGCTTCCGCAAGGTGTCGGCATGACTACAGGCCTGGAATGATTGTAATTACAATGCAACAATCGCACAATTTTGTTAATGATTGTAATTTAAGACCAGTCTACCTGCTAGGTTCATTTTTTTTTCCTTTCTATCTTATGTGATTTTGGTCTTAAAACAAGTTACTGGACATGTTTCTGCTTTGGGAAATTCCCAAGGCAAAAATTATTGTAATGTCAGGCGATTAGTACCAATTGTATATCGAGTTGAAAACAGTACATGAATATTTTCCAGTCATATTCAGCACAAGATGTATGGCTTAACCCTTTGCCTCATATAGATGCTTTCCGACGCCTCTGCAGCAGACGGCTTTTTTGAAAACATAGCGACAAAAGAAGAAATTGCACAAAACGTGCAATTTCTCCTTTTGCCACAATGTTTTCCACTTTTAGTCATAGGTTATCCATTCAATTATAGAGATTTTCTATATTTTGACAACATATGTTCAAAGTCGCCTGCTACAGAATTGTTGTATGAGGGAAAGGACCTGATCTCAAGATGAGGGGTAAATATCTCATGTCCTTCACCTTCTCCCACGTACAACAAACCTGCAGCCGACGACTACTATGTAAAAAAAATGTCAAAAATAGGGATAGTCTCTACAAATTGAAAGGACAAATATTGAATAAAGTTGAAAACGTGTGGCAATAGAATAAATTGCTCATTTAATTAGCAATTTCTCCTTTTGACACATTGTTTCCAAAAGTCCTCTGCTTCAGAAGCTCGAGGAAAAACGTCTGTATGTGGGAAAAGGATGAAGAAGCGAATGACGTAAACAATCCAATATTGTAAATTGTTAGGAAATCATCGTTACTACACTGACGGTCCCCCCAAAACAGATAAATTACTTCTGTAAGCACACTAAGGACATCGCAAATCACTTCCCCAGACTCTCGACTTAGCTGCATTGTAGCATGGCGGGTAAATTCTCTTTGACATATTGAATTCTCATCAATTACCTGACTCAACAAAATAATTGTTTGGAATCGCCCAAACTCGCCCAAACTCGGTAAGGGAAATACCAAACCCTTTTCCCAAATATAGACCCCTTTTGTCGCACCTGCTGTTAATGTCATATGAACAATTTCTCATTTACGTCACAATGGTTTCGACTCTTATTTGATGATAATACTATCATTAATAGAGAGATTCCATGTATGCCTAGATGTTTTCCAAGTCGTCTGCTGCAGATTTGTCATATGTGGGAAAGGGTTAAACAGTACTGTAGGTATATATTCACCCTGACACTCAGGCCCAGTCAGAGTAGTAATGCTGTCCCCACAGTTGGGAGTACTAACGCTACAAATTGGTAAAAACATGACAACAAACCATACAAAAGGAAGAAAGAAGTAAAAACAAGAAAGTGACAAAAAAAGTCCCAGATACGGCAGACCCTGTACTATGTACAAGAGACTGGATGGATCTACCAGATCCCCACAGCTTATATGTTGTTTGTGATTACAAAACCAGAGTTTCTGCATAGGACTAGATAAGGAGGAGTGAACTGGTCTTTTCCCATCCATATCTCTCTTATGACTCAAACAAACTCTATGTTGTTGGTACTCAAAAGAATCGTCTCACAGAGACGATTCTTTTGAGTAGCCGCAACATAGGGTTTGAGGGTCAAGTAAGGATTTGGGGATGTAAAATACTCTTCTTATCTTGAGCTCTGATTTTCTGGTTATGATTGGTGTGTGATTTATATTCTACCGAACTCTTAGATTTTGCCATTTGTCTGGTAGTTGACGGATGGTCCTTAAAGCCTAGCTAGTGTTAATTTGATGATTTATATTTTCTGAATACAAGAGTGTCTGATGGTCTCACCTACTTAACCCTTTCCCACATACAGAAAATTTCTAAAGCATCTGTGGCCGACAACTTTTGAAAATGTTGTCGCAAAAGGCTCCTATAATGAGCCATTTCTTCTTGAGTCACAATGTTTTAAAACCTATTCAATAATGTTAACTTTAATTTATTACTGTTTTCAACATTATTTCAGTTATATCATGGTGACAGTCCAATTACAAATGATCTCTGGGCAAACAAACCAGTACTAGGCTAGGAAATGCGTTTTGCCCAAGGAAGGACACTCCAGTTATATCACGGCGACAGTTCACTTACACATTGCTTATAATTATCCATTTCTTCTTCTGTCACAATTTTTTCAAACCTATTCAATAACGTTAACTTTAATTTATTATTTCGTTTTCAACATTATTTCAGTAATATCATGGTGACAGTTCAATCGATTACACATGATCCCTGGGTTAACAAACCAGTACTAGGCTAGGAAATACGTCTTGCCCAAGGACACTCCACCCCATGACTGACGCAACTGGGACAGACAGAGGAGACTGATTGATTGTTTGGTGTTTAACTCCACTTTCAACAATTTTACAGTTTTATCACTGCGTTTCCTGGGTAAGTTACCGTTACTACTTGTCCACTTATCCTGACACCAGTCAGTCTGTCGTAATGCTAGCCTCGCAACCCTGAGCACCAAGGAGGGCAGCAATTAATACCATTTTTAAAGTATTTGGTATGACCGGACCGGGGATCGAACCTGTGACCGCCAGCACCCAAGGCGGTCAGACAGATGAGATCTCATATATATATTGTGATGAACCGCCAAAATGCAGAAAGGGTTAAAATTACACAGAAATAGAAAGGCGATATAATATTTTTTTGGTCAAATTCAATCATTGACTTACCATTTCATGGGGATGTAGAGAACTGTGTGATGATGATTGGGGGTTAAAGTTGCCTGGCAACATAGATGAGGGGTAGGTAGATGTTGATCCTCCGCCGTTAGACCAGTGATTGGATGATCCTTGGGGGCCTTCTGTAAATAATAGCAACTTATTAATATGTGTTTCCATGGCAACAAAGATGGGGACTAGGTAGATGTTGATCCTTCAATATGATCAGTGGTAAGAATGATCAATGGAGGTCATCTATAACAAAAGTAGAAATATTTTGCGTTACCATGGTAACAAAGATGAAGGATAGGTAGTTAGATGATCATTATGGGGGCCATCTATAATATAAGTAAGAATAGTTTGTGTTGCCATGGCAACATAGATGAGGGGTCGGTAGATGTTGGTCCTTCAATTCATTCAGTGGTAGATGATCATTATGGGAGCCATCTTTTATATTATAAGTAGGAATATTTTGTGTTGCCATGGCAACATAGATGAGAGGTTTGTGTATGTTGATCCTCCAATTTGATCAGTGGTTAGATGATCATTATGGGGGTCATCTATAATATAAGTAGGAATATTTTTGTTGCAATCTCAACAAAGATGAAGGGTCTTCAGTATATGTCGATCCTCAGTAGTCAGATAATCCTTTGGAACCAATTTTCCTTTTCTCCCAATGTTTTTATCCCTTTACCGCATACAACAAATCTGCAGCAGACAACTTTCGAAAAAAAAAAAAATGGCAAAGAAATGAAAACATTGAGGCTAAAAGTAGAAATAGCTCATCATGTATGATGAGCAATTTCTCCTTTTGTCACAACGTTTTAAAAACTCATCTGCTGCAAAGGCATTTTACAACCTTGGTAAAAGGTTGACTTTTCTAACAATCAAACTTACATTTGTCAAGATATCCAAAGCTATTACTCTAAACGATTTGAAGCAGACAACTCCAGCAATATTTCATACAGGTCACTTTATCTTACATAAACTACATATAGACTTACCCATAAAATAGTTCTCCCCAGGGTACATGGGTTTGGGCGATGTGTACGGGCGATTGGGAGAATCTTGCCCGAAATCATCTGGACTGGGCGAATAGACCTGAAAATAGAAAACAAAGGTTTTTTATAAGTTATGAGCAATTTCTCCTTTTGCCACAGCGTTTCAAAAGTCATCTGCAGCAAATGCATCAGGATGCATCTGAAATTTCAATTAGAGCACACAGCCGTTAACTAATCCCAGGTGGAGAGTTGAAAACATTGTCAAAAGGAATTTTGCTCCTTGCTCTCACAAAATTGTTCCAAGTACTTTGCAGCGGAGGCATCCATCTATTTTGAGCACTTCCTCCATTTCCCAGAAAGTTTTCAAATGTTGTCTCTGCTACAAAGGAATGTAAAGTACTGTCAGTAAAAGGTTTCAAGATCCCCTTACCTCCTTTCTTGGCATGACACGGCAAACATAGAAGGGCGGCCAGTTATCAAAAAGTGAAAGAAAAACTGAATTAGTACCACATGGAGTTCACACATTCGGAGTACTTTTGGCACTTTGATCTAATGTGTACATATGATTTTAATTAGGAACAAGTAGGCACTTAGCTGTAAAATAAAGATTTCCTTCTTTCCTTCAAACTTCTTATCCTTATCCCGTTTTTCTATGACAGGACAGATTTGTCTAATATGCCTTTTTTTCCAAATGAAAACGCATTTTGACAATTCTGCAGCAGCCGACTTTTCATTTAAAACAATGTAGCAAAGTCGAAAGTGCTCTCATGATAAGCACCTGATTTTCAACTCTATTCGAAAATTAATCCTTTCCCTCATACGACAATTCTGCAACAGACGACTTTGAACATATTTTGTCAAAAAATAGAAAATCTCTATAATTGAAAGGATAACCTATGACTAAAAGTGGAAAACATTGTGGCAAAAGGAGAAATTGCTCGTTTTGAGGAATTTCTTCCCTTGTCTCTATGTTTTCAAAAAAGCTGTCTGCTTCAGAAGCGTCAGAAAGCGTCTATATGATGGGAAAGGGATAAACTTTCTGTTAAAGTGATCTTCAGTATTCTTTATCTTAATGTTTTCAAAGTTGCGTTATCTTTTAGTAAGATATATTTTTAATTCATCTTCCTACCTATATCCTAATTATTCCAGCAAACTTTCATAAAATTTGTTAACAAAATTATTTTACCCCTAGCCACTCATACAAAAAATCTGCAGTAGACGACTTTGTAAATATCTAGTAAAAAGTAAAAAGTTATTATTATAGAATTGAGTTGAAAACATTGTGGCAAAAAGAGAAATTACTCCTTTTGCCACAATGTTATCTGAAGTCATCTGCTGCAGTGGTGTCAAAATGTGTTGGTATGTGGAAAAGCGTAAAAATAATAGAAAATCCCATAGAAACAGTGCTATATGGCAGTAGGACTTACTCCAGCTATTTTAGTGGGCAGGTACATTCCAAATGGCCGGTACAAGGAGTAAGGGGAGTACATCCTCCTATACCAGTCACCTTGACCTCGGTCTACCATGGTTACACAAAGGTCACTTCAAGGTCAAATCTCACAACAACGTTAATATCTAACACCACAACTAAATAAGTATCCAAGAATTATGTTTTAGCTGCTACTCCAGTTTCATGTCACACCTCGTTCTGGTTTTTCATCACAGGAGCAGTTCTTATATTTTCTATCATTTTATTTTTATTCCAGCATCCTTTTTATATCAATCAATAACACTATCAATCCATTTATATTTTGTTTAAAAACTTCATTCACTCAATTTTATTTCAATAATTATAATCCAGTAAAAGTTTTTTCTTAGAACTATATAATAAATCTTTCAATTTTACATTCCAGAAACATTCATTTTTAAAACATTCCTTCAAACTTTTATTTTGATAATAATAACTATATTCCAGTAGCTTTGTATCTTTGAACTGTTTTTCACAAACTATATATCTCAATATAGTTATATTCCAGACACACTTTGTTTTTTAAAACTATATTCTAGCTTCCAAGTATAACATTTCATCTTGGCTATCATAATCCAGAAATATTTTGTTCTTAATATATTCCTATATTCCTATATTAAATAGTTCTACTATTCTCTGATCACATCCCCTCGAATTATCCTCACAAAAAAGGTTTTCTTCAAATTACAGCTTTATTTTCCTAGAAATTGCAATGTTTTAAAATTGAAATCTGTAAATATGACAAATATTAGTTTCATACACACAGCTTTGATTATTTTGCTCAAAACGAGCAATTTCTCCTTTTGCCACAATGTTTTCCACTTTAAGTCATAGGTTATATCCATTCAATTATAGAGATTTCCTATTTTTTGACAACATATTATGTTCAAAGTCGTCTGCTGCAGAATTGTTGTATGAGGGAAAGGGTTTAAAGCCTTTATCCTCTTGCAGACTCATCTGTAAATTACAGAAAGATTTGTAAACATTGTGACATTGCTACAATATTTTCGACTATTTGCAATAATTACACTTCTATAGCATGTTTCCAAATTTTGAATTTGTTATCAAAGTTGTCTTCTCCAAAAAATAAAATCTTGTTTTTTTTTTCATTTTTAACTTAAAAGTCACTTTACTGTTCTGGAAGTTTTCATGACATAATTTCAATGTCATTCAATGTCATTCAAGTAAAAAGTCTAAACTAGCCAATATCGTATTTATTAATAAACTCCGCTTTTTTGTTTTTAATATTTATCAATATTAAATAAATAACTCTAATAGTAACCATAATTATGTTATATGCTTTATATATTTTTGTTTATAATTATTACTCCGATCGTCTTTAATTATTTTTTACAATATTATGCTACATTGTTCATTTTTGTTTATTATTCCAATTTGCACTAAAATATTTTTTACCATATTATGCTAAATATATTTTGTTTTGTTTATTATTCCATTCGTGTTTAAATATCTTATAACTGTTTGCTAACATTAATATTTACGATGATCGTTATCATGTTATACCACCCAAATGCGACTTTATAATTTAACAAAACGTTATATAAACAGTTAAACCAATCACTGAAATGATGATCTCTAAAATTTAACAAATACTTTCACTTTGATATCAAAACCAGTACAAATGGCCATTGTCATGTTTCAACTCTTTCCCTCTTACAACAAATATACATCGGATGACTTTGAAAACATCTACAGTGTATATATAAAATGCGGAAAATCTCTATAAACAAAAGATCAAATATTAAATATATTGAATAGAGTTAAAAACATTGTTGCAAAAGGAGAAATTGCCGACATTACGAGCAATTAATCATTTTGCAACAATGTTTTCAAAAGTATTTTAGAAAGAGTTAACAAGACATTATTACGTTGGTAAAAGTTTCAACTACTGCCACAAAAAGATACATCTATCTAATTTCTTATAACAACTCTCCTTTATTCAAGTTACTATAAAATTCACCTCGATGAATTCCCACCTATCTCTATGTCACATCTTTGGTCATGAAATTATCTTTTTTTTTTTCTGTTTTAAAACTTTCCCTAATTAAACTTGCAGTTTGAATAAAAGCATACGGATAATAAAAACATTAATGGCTCTCCTTTTTTATATATGATTAAATTATAAAAAATATTTAAATTCAATTAAGGACACATTTTGACGCATGCATGGCAGACGACTTTTGAAAACAATATGGCAAAAGAAGAAATTGCTCATATTGGGTAATTTCTCATTTTGCCACAATGTTTAATTTCAACTCCATCTGTTAACCCATTACTTCACACAGACGACTTTTGAAAACATTGCAATAAAAGGTGAAATTGCTCAAAACAAGCAATTTCACCTTTTATTGCAATATTTTCAACTCTTTATCAATATAAATTTTTCAGTTTTCTGTAGACAGTCGAAATTGTTCGTCTGATGATTGTAAAGCAGACGACCTTTGAAAAGTCGTGTGAAGTAATGGGATAACTAAACTTTCAATTGTTGAAATGTTCCTTGTTTATGCCTAGACGTTTTTCTGCTGCAGAGACTGATGTCATACATGTGAGAAAAGGTTAAATGCTATATGTTGACTATTTGATTGATTGATTGAATGGGGTTTAACGCCGTTTTTAACAATTTCTCAGTTATATCATGGCGGCCAGTTCACTTACTCATGCATTTCCTGGTTTTCTCACACCAGTACTCCATCCACACAACAATCTTCCCCAAGCAAAGGGAGACTATTTGAAAAAGAGAAGAAAGATGTGCATTTTTAAAGACTGTCTGAACCTGTCATTTATATGTTTATCTAACCCTTTACCTTTATGTAGACGCTTTCAGACACCTCTGCAGCAGACAACTTTTGAAAACATTGTGACAAAAAAGGAATTGCTCATAATGAGCAATAGAAATTGCTTATAACGAGCAATTTCTCCTTTTGCCAAAACGTTTTCAATATTTTTCAATAATTAAACCTTCATTTATCGAGAGTTTCCGTGATTATACTGAGGATGGTTTTAAAGTCTTCTGCTGCATGTTTGTTGTATGCGGGAAAGGGGGGTTAAAACACAAATATTTAAATAAAATCATTAAATCTTGCCTCCGGGCTTATGATGACTACCACTAATGACAATGCGCCATGCCTTTCACATCTTAACCCTTTCCCTCATATAGACGCTTTCTGACGCCTCTGCAGCAGAAGGCTTTTTGAAAACATGGCAACAATAGAAGAAATTGCTCAAAACCAGCAATTTCTCATTTTGTCACCATGCTTTCAACTCGTTGTTTTCCATTGATTCATTTTAACCATATCAAAATTTCACATTTATTTTCTGCTCTTTTCGGTAGTTTTCCATTTCCAAGAGTGTAAAATCTTCATTGTGTAATATACTATTCTTTAATCTGCAGAAATTAAGCCACAGGGATTTCAAATTTAACTCTTTCTAACAGATTTGTTGACGCATCTGCGGCAATGACGACTATAGCAAACATAATGGCAAAATGATAGCTCGATCAAAATTATCAATCTCTGCATTTGCCATAATGTTTTCAACAATATTCCATAACTATACTTTATTTACTGAGATTTATGATCAATTTGCCTAAAAAGTTTCAAAATCATCTACTGCAGATTTGTGGATGTGAGAAAGTTTTTGTTTTCTTTATCAATTATTCTTTTATCAAAGTGACTTATATGTTGTATGTCAGAAAGGGATTAGCTTTTAACAACTAGAACTTTCACTGAAGATGATAAATACCCCCTAAACGGCACCTTGACCTACACCATAACTTAATAAGTAAAAGGGCCATAACTTTGTAAAATAACATGCAATTGTAACCCCTTTAGGATATGCACATCTCCTCTTGGTATAGAAGCTTCATTGACATTTTTATTGAATTCCTGGGCCAGTGATTTGTAAGAAATAGGCCGGACAAAAGATGGCTTCCGGCTGACAGACAGACAGACAGCCCGACACAGTGACTCCTATATACCCCCCTCTTCTTCGAAAGGTGTATAAAAAATATGTTTTAAAAAAAAAAAAATGCAGCAATAACATACACCCGACTATTGCAGCTGATTGCTTTAAAACATTGTTGGAAAAGTAGAAGCCATATTTTTACTAACAAATGTCTTCGATCTAAATGAGTTACTTTGACTTTAGTCAATACATTTATGTATTTTTATTCTAGTATATATAATACACCCTTTCCCACTCAGCATCAGCAGCAAAGGACTTTTTGAAAATACGGTTACAAAGCAGGATTTTCTCATGAAGTGCAATCTCTCCTTTAGCATGAATATTTTCAACACTTATTCATAAATTAAGAGTTTCACAAATAAAGATCTTCCATATTTTTGCCTAAATGTCAATTCTTTTCTTTTGATATTATTTAACCCTTTCCCTCATACGGCAATTCTGCAGCAGACGACTTTGAACGTATTTTGTCAAAACATACAAAATCTCCATAATTTAATGGATAACCTATGACTAAAAGTGGAAAAACATTGTGGCAAAAGGAGAAATTGCACATTTTGTGCAATTTCTTCTTTTGTCACTATGTTTTCAAAAAGCCGTCTGCTGAAGAGGCGTCAGAAAGCGTCTATATGAGGGAAAGGGTTAAGAGTTTCACAAATAAAGATCTTCCATATTTTTGCCTAAATGTAAATTCTATCTAAATGATTTTTCTTTTGATATTATTTCACCCTTTCCCTCATACGGCAATTCTGCAGCAGACGACTTTGAACTTATTTTGTCAAAACATACAAAATCTCCATAATTTAATGGATAACCTATGACTAAAAGTGGAAAAACATTGTGGCAAAAGGAGAAATTGCACATTTTGTGCAATTTCTTCTTTTGTCACTATGTTTTCAAAAAGCCGTCTGCTGAAGAGGCGTCAGAAAGCGTCTATATGAGGGAAAGGGTTAAGTCTAATGATTAGTTTCAATTAAAACATCATAAAAATCTCTACGCCAAACAGTTAATAACTAAACATATACTTTTACAGAGGCTTTAGGCTAGATCAAAAGAAAACATTTATTTATTTATTTATTTATAAATATAAAGCACTGTATTTAAATGATATGCAGGAAAATAAAATTTATGTCAATCATTTGTCAGTTTTGTTTCACTTTCTTAACTCAAGTTTCTAAGGAGATATTTTTTTTAACCCTTTCCCTCATATAGACGGTTTCTGACGCCTCTGCAGCAGACGGCTTTTTGAAAACATAGTGTCAAAGGAAGAAATTGCACAAAACATGCAATTTCTCCTTTTGACACAATGTTTTCCACTTTTAGTCATAGGATATCCATTCAATTAAAGAGATTTTCTATCTAAGTTTGACAAAATATATTCAAAGTCGTCTGCTGCAGATTTGTCGTATGAGGGAAAGGGTTAAACTTCGAGGCAAGCAATTTTTGAAAACATTGTGGTAATAGAAGAAATGAGCAATTTCCGATTGCTTTCAAAATTATTCAATAATCATAATTTTGTTTATCCCTTCCCACATACAGAAAAATCTGCAGCAGAAGACTTTGAAATTATAAAATCCAAAATATCGAAAATCTCTATAAATTATATTTATTTGTTTATTTATTGGGGTTTTACGCCGCTTTCAACAATATTTCAGTTATATCACGGCGACAGTTCACTTATTCATGATCCCTGGGTAAACAAACCAGTACTAGGCTAGAAAATGTGCCTTGCCCATGGGCACTCCACCACGACCGTAGTGCCGCGACTGGGTCTATAAATGATAGTATGATTATAATGTGGCAAATGGAGAAATTGCTAATTTATAATGAGCAACTTCTCCTTTTGCCACAATGATTACAAAAGTCGTCTGCTACAGGGGCATCAGAAAGCATCTATATGTGGGAAAGGGTTTTTTATACAGATTTATCATAGTTTGGCTAAGAAGTGTTAAGTCATCTGCATTTATGAAGGTAAAAAAAATATTTATTGCTAAAGGACAAATTTGAAAAGAATTGTTTTTTAGGGGAAACACATAAAATTATTCCCTTATTGAAATGCAAAACAATGGCAATAATTCTGCAACAGATGACTTTGAACATATTTTGTCAAAACATAGAAAATCTCCATAATTGAATGGATAACCTATGACTAAAAGTGGAAAACAGTGTGGCAAAAGGAGAAATTGCACGTTTTGTGCAATTTCTTCTTTTTTCACTATGTTTTCAAAAAGCTGTCTGCTGCAGAGGCGTCAGAAAGCATCTATATGAGGGAAAGGGTTTAACTTGTTTCTGAAATAATCTAAATTATAAAAACATTGTTTTTGTATAAATGTGTGTTTTATTTCACAATTTCCTCCCTTAACCCTTTCCCACATACAGACGCTTTCTGACGCCTCTACAGCAGACAACTTTTGAAAACATTGTGGCAAGAGAAAAAATTATGAGCAATTTCTCCTTAAATTGGCCACAATATTTTCAACTTTATCAATTAAGCTATCTTTTATGGAGACTTTTCAGGTTTTTGTAACCATGTTTTCAAAGCCGTCTGCTGCAGATTTGCCGTATGTCAGAAAGGCTTAACCCTTTCCCTCATAAAGACGCTTTCTGACGCCTCTGCAGCAGACGGCTTTTTGAAAACATAGTGACAAAAGAAGAAATTGCACTAAACGTGCAATTTCTCCTTTTGCCACAATGTTTTCCACTTTTTGTCATAGCTGGTTATCCATTCAACTATGGAGATTTTCTATTTTTTGACAATATATGTTCAAAGCCATCTGCTGCAGATTTGCTGTATGTGGGAAAGGCTTAAAGATGCATTAGGATACATCAGCAGAAATGCCACAATGTTTTCAACTCTTTTTCATAATTTAACTCTCATTTATGGAGATTTTTCATGTTTTTGTATATAGGTTTTCAAAGTCGTCTGCTACCGATTTGTTGTTCGGGAGAAAGGGTTATAACCATTTGTCAGATCCAAACAACTGTCAAGGCTATAAGTCTGCAATAGCCGACTTTCAAATTGCATGACAAGCATTTTCTTCTATTTACACTAATGAATATAAAGAGTAATTAATCTTTATAGATATATATATTATTTCATTTATTTTTTAACTAAAAATTGATATCAACAGCATTCTAGTAAATGTTTTTTATTGTAACGATTATGCTTATCCAACACTGTTTATTATTTTATAATATTCTAGCTATGCATTATAAAATAGCGTTTTTGTTTTTAATTTTTATTAATCAATCATTTAACATCATAAACTTTCTTTCTTAACTGGGAACCCATTACTTCACATAGACGACATTTGACGCCTGCTGTTGCAGACGACTTTTGAAAACATTACAATAAAAGGTGAAATTGCTCAAAACGGGCAATTTCACCTTTTATTGCAATATTTTCAACTCTTTATCAATATAATTCTTTCAGTTTTCTAGATTGGTGAAATTGTCTTTTTGAGGATTGTAAAGCAGACGACTTATGAAAAGCCATGTGAAGTAATGGGCTAACAATTCTTATCCATCATTTTATAAATCTTCATCCAAATTATTAAATATCTAAAAAACATAATCACTTTAAGATTCCATTTTTTAACAACAAAAAAATGTTTATCTTGCAGAGCTCTAGATAAGGGGGCATTATCAATTGCATGATCTAAAATCCATTTTGTCTTACAAAACCAATGTTGTGGGTACTCAAAAGAATGCTCATTGTGAGGTTTTAGGTATACACATAACATCAGGGCTTTCACGAGGGGGCGATTTGGGCGAAGTGGTCGCCTAAAAGTTTCTGACTTCGCCCATTCACTCGATCAAAGCGAAGTCGACTTCGCCCAAAATCTCAGTCAAAGCGAACAATTTTGTCCTAGCATCGGACACTGTTAAAATGATCACGGTCACGCACCATGTCGAATCGATGTAGGCCTATACAGTTCGATATACACAGTTGCGTAATCAGTTATTTGACAACTGAGAGTGTATATCCATTAAAAGCTGAAGAATCGAATCATTTAACACACACAATGACGTAGAACCAATCAAAATCGTGCACTTTAGTCCAATTTGCATAATCAAAGTACCGATTGTCATATCAAATAGTATGACGCCCCCTGATAAAACATTAAATACGTATCCGATGTAAATGAGATGGAAGTCGAATTATGTTTTAACCCTTTCAATAGTATAAATAATATTATGAATCTATTCATGGTTTAATGAGATAATCGTCTTCAATAATTGAGAAAATGAGATTTTTTAGAGATTTTTTTAGGGGTTTCATAATAAATGCTGTAGCATGGGGGTGTCATACTATTTGGAATTAACCAATCAAAAGACAATACCTCAATTCTACTTGTAAAGAGTGTGTATGTTTAGCCGATACAAATAATTTACGTTGTTTATGACACTTACGACAGACTAATTTACAAAATGCCTGAAACCTTTACACGGCGAGTAAAATGTAGCTTCATTAATTATATTTCGGCGACTTTAGAACACAATGTTCGGATCGCAAACCCGATACAAATAATTTACATTGTTTATGACACTTACGACCGACTTCTTTATAAAATGCCTGACACACGGAATGGCGAGTAAAAGGTAGCTTCATTGATAATTTCTGCGACATTAGAACATAATGTTCGGATCGCAACTACTCTTAGGGAAAAACAATTTTAGAACTTCATGTGATAATCATAATTAAAATAAAATAATAAAACATTCATCTTTGTTTAAGTAAATGTGTTCTATCCCAAACGATGCGATACGGTTACGACGCGTAACGACACAAAAAGAGATGTAATTTCTCCCTTAAGTCTCCCCACTTCTCCCTAAAGTCTCCCCACTTCGCCCTAAATTGTCCGGAGGGGGAAGTCACTTCTCCCTAAAATTTAAGCCTAGTGAGAGCCCTGAACATAGGTGTTAACCCTTCCCCACCTGAAGACGCATATTGACGCGATAGCAGCAGACATTAACTTTTGAAAATATCGTGGCCAGTTTAAGCTTTCATCTTTATTTAACAATTAAGATATCTTTTATGGACATTTTTAAGTTTTTTGTAACAATGTTTTCAAAGTCGTCTGCTGCAGATTTGTTGTACGTGGGAAAAAAGGGTTAGTGAGCGATAACAAGAGAAATCATGGAAAGAAGACCGGTTTACTCTACCGTATTCTACTTGGTTGTGTTGAATACTTGCGCGAGAAAGAAAGGAAACACATGAGTAGGGGAACTGACCGTTGTGATAATGACTGAACAATTGTTGTAAACAGCGTTAAACCTGAATCAATCAATCCCGTAACTATAGTCCTCTGACTATGATACATTAACCCTTTCCCTCATACAAAAATCTGCAGCAGACGACTTTGAACATATTATGTCAAAAACTGGAAAATCTCTATAATTGAATGGATAACTAAAAGTGGAAAGCATTGTGGCAAAAGGAGAAATTTTGAAAAAAAAAATAATAATTGCTTACCCTACAGAAAATCAAACTGGGATCCCACCGGGATCCCAGTGGGATCCCAGTGGGATGATCATATCCCAGCGGGATGTCATCATTTCAGTGGGATAGAAATTAATCCCAGTGGGATACTGGTGACCGGGATCCCAGTGACTGGGATCCCGGTGAAAATGACATATCAATCCCACTGAGATTGAGTAGATTTCCCAGTGGGATCCCATTAAATTTTCACTAGAAAATTGACATTGCATGCATGGTACTTCAATTATACTTCTAAGACTTATACTTTGTCTACTTTGATAAAACAGTTATTAATGAACTTAAATTATTTGTTGTTGTTGATTTATTGAAAGAAAAAACTTTTTTTTTTTTTTTTTCAATTGTCTGCAATTTTAATATGGCTATTCAAATTAGATCACATGAAATCAGGAATCATAATCTGCACTTAATTTGAAGAAAAAAATCACACTAAAAAAAAATGCTTGCCTCAATCCTTTTTACAAACAAATCTTCAGCAGACGATCTTTAAACTTATAGGCAAATTGTTGATTATCTCTTCAAACATAAGTTGAACAGTATATGTATTGTCCCTGGGTGAAATGAATAATAGAGTTGAAAAAATCATAGTTAAAGTAGCAATTTCTCCTTTTGTCACAATGTTATTGAAATGTGTTAGCTGCAGATGCATAGAAATGCGTCTACAAATAGGTAAGGGTCAACTTATTTACCCAGGAAAAAACTCTGCAGCTCTGACCTACTTCTTTCCTCCACAAATGAGCCACGTCATACACAAATGACAAAAATGACATTTTGGGTCTCTGCAACCAGTTGATATTCATATATATATTTATATATATAGTCTGGTCAGGATCTTTCGTTTTCGCCATTCATATTGTCACAAAAAACATCTTTAACTCCACAGGGGAATAACAATGACTCAGTGAAAAGCTGACATAGAAGTATGAAATGTGATCGTAGCTCATTGATAAATAATGTGGGTTTTCATATGACGTAGCTCAATATCCGGGGAAATTAAAACAAAGGGCTGTGAATATGTTAGGTCACGTGATTTAGACAGCCACACTTGCATAAGTAAAATGGATTTTTCGAAGCATTTATATTCGGGTCAGTTCAAATTAATTAATGTATGACATGTCATCAACTGGATTTCCAAATTGCTTAAATACATGCCTCTGCGCACATTTGTCCAGATTTTTTTATAAATTCTTTAGGTTGAAAAAAACACAAAACACTGATCATTGGAAAACAGCACCCATGGTGCACCTAAACATTGTTGCTGGGTTTCTAATAAGCCATTCTGGGATTTGACGCAGGAGATACTTTCAGCTAACAAACTTTTAATTTTAAAATATTGTGAGAAAGGAAGACACTTTTTGTCTGCTTTAGATACATAAAAAATGCGTCTACCAATTCATTGCATCCCATCGACCGTCTTTATTTTTTTAACATGAATTATTTATGTTTAAAATATGGTACGTCATTGGCGCGTGGCATGACGTCATAAATAAAAGATCGAGCGTCTGTTCAAACCATGATGGCGACCATTTTCAACACGGATGCTGATTCACGGATTGTATATGCAATTTATCGCCGATGCTTGCATTTATTTTTGTTTGGTTGAGGGATAAAGTGTTCTAGAATGTTCGTAAGTAAATACTTTTCCTTTATCTTGCATTATTTCATTTTTATTGCAATCAAAAAGCTGTGACGAAGATCTCAAAATTCCCCCTCTGTCCCAAAAGATTAATATTACAGAAATATTTTAAAACATTTATTTGATCATCAGTGTTTTTTCTCGCTGTTTTGTGACCAGGGCCCTTTCCATTGTGAAAATAGTGACATGTTAAATGTGATAAAAGGCAAATTTTGTGAAATTTAGACCTACTTTTGTGGAAAAAAAAGGGAATTAAGTCTTTTTATTGTGAATGTCGGCCCAAATTTGGGTTAAAAAACCCACAAAACACTGATCATATAATTGGAATATGTTAACCTGCGTACAGCACCCACCTAAACATTGATGCAGGAGAAAACTATTTTTTTATTAGTCCCTTACCGTTCAGTGACCGGATGGGGACTATAGGTTTGGTCGATTCTGTCCGGCCCGCATCTTAACTATCCATCATAGGATTTCAAAGAAACTTGGCACACCCGTTAACCATGCTGAGGTGGCCTGGCGTGCACAAGACCCAGGCCTGTACCTCAAATGTGCAGGTCACACTTAGAGGTCAAAGGTCAAAATGAGTACAGTTTGATAGGACTACCTTGTTCGGCTCATATCTAAACCATGCATCATAGGATTTCTAAGTTACTGGGCAAACATGTTCACCATGATGAGGTGGCACCCAAGACACAGGCCTGTACCACAAAGGTCAAGGTCACACTTAGAGGTAGGGGACTTTTGTATTGATTGCAATATGACATTAACTTTTGTTTGATTGATTGGGGTTTAACGCTGTTTTCAACATAGTTTCTAAGCAACTGGTTGCTTTTCCACATAGATTGTTAAACAGCCCATTGGTGAAAGACGAATTATGCAGGTCACAATGACTTTTCAATCGTCGGAAAGAATGTTGGCCGAGCTTGGATTCAAACTCACAACCCTTGGATTGACAGCCCGCGTCGCTAGCGACTCACTGAGCTACTGGGGCTTGGATCTGATTTGTTTGAACCATAAATTTTTACTGGAGCAGAATGCACAAATTCAAGACACATTTACAAATTATATTTGCCTAAACCAGCTGTTCAAATTAATTTGAATTAATACTTGAATGCATACTTTTCAGAGGAAGCGGGCAGAATTAGGAAAACATTCTAGCTTGGGAAAACTGACGAAAGTTTCAAGGACACTACCACAGTAACCTGCTCCCGGTGTTCCAGATAAACTATTGACAACAAAGGTGAATATTTTATATTTATATACCTGACTTGAGGATTAAGTCCTCAAATGTAAATTTTCATACAGTCCTGTCAAATTAATGAAAATTAAACCTATTATTTGAAAGAGTGCAATATTCAACCATGAATATTTAGAAAAGTATTAAGAGATAAGTTTGCAAACTTACTTTATATAATTACTTAGATATTTACCTTATATGAATGTCTATGAAATTTGAAGTGTTTTTTTGTTGGAGTCTTTAGAATATTCTCAAAAATGGTTGCTGAATTCGAGGACTGAGTCTTTTCAATAATGTTTTGTTAAAGAAATCCTAACAATCGCTTTATACTTCTTCTGACAGTTAGTTGTCAGTTCCTTTCCACATATGAACTGTCCAGCGAGAAAACCAACATTGTAGACTCTGCGTAAAGTGACGATCCGGATCATCCTTAGCATGTCACGCAGGCTAACTTGGACAGACACTTTCCACCTCCTGTGGATTTTATGTTTCATGAATCATTACTCTATATACCTCTATCAATCTAAGACGAAATGTGTCGGTCAGGATTATCCTGCCTTGGACTGCGCAGGCTGACCTGGATCCATACATTACGCAGAGTCGATGATGCTGGTTTTCTGGTGGAACAGCTCATATTGAGACAATGTCAGGACATCATAGAAATGTCTGTAAGGTAATCGTTAAAGTAAAACATCATTTAGTATTGCAGATGTTTTCATTCATCTTGCAGATATAATTATATGTGACGCATCAAAATAAGCAAAGACGCAAAATCGACCTAAACCAGTAAATATTTAGGAAAAAGTATTATTAAATGAAGGGGTATATAGGAGTCACTGTGTCGGGCTGTCGGTTGGCCAGAAGCCATATTTTGTCGGGCCTATTTCTTACAACCACTGGGTGGAATTCAATAGAATTTTACATGAGGAGATGTGCATATCCTAAAGGGGTTGCGATTGCATGTTATTTTACAGAGTTATGGCCCTTTTACTTATTAAGTTATGGTGTAGGTCAAGGTGCTGTTTAGGGGGTATTTATCATCTTCAGTGATATTTCTTGTTTGTTTATTTATTATATTAAAGAAATCATGTTTTTACTTGTATTTCACAGTACTGTTTTACTTTAAAGTAATTAATTGCGCGCTAAATGACCTTAGCTGTCGATGCGCCATAAAACAATATACATTCATTCATTCATTTACTTTAAAGTACTGTATTTCATTTGCCTTGCATTAATGGCTCAATGATAACACAAATAAATTAAGTATCATGTAAATCATTAATGGCAGATTTTTTATCTCATGGTTAGAATGAGCTAGGGTACTGATTTTTATGGTTGTACATGCAGTATAATTATTTCTTGTTGTCACATGAAATTTACAACATATTGTCATTTGTTTTAGGTGAACTGTTCAACAACTTTCATTTGACGGCCACAGAGGAGGAGAAGACCAGGATCTGGATGGAAACAGTGGTTCCCAAGCTCAACAACAAAATAGGAGCATCCGAGATAATAAATACAATTAAAAGATTAATTAAATAAAATAAAACTTTGTTAGATATTTGAGCTCATAATTTATAGTTGATTTAAACTGCATGACTTCTAACTACACCTGAGCACAAAGTGACGGGTGAGCTATTGTGATCACTTGTCGTCATCTATCTGTCTGTTCACATTTTTCTACAATCAGTTTGTAATTATGTTTTCCTTTCAATTCTAATTTTTTATGTATATATCTTTTGAACATTCACAGAGGTCACAACACTGATTTTAGATGTTCTTGAACACATTTTACTCAAATTTCAATGTTACTTTGCACCTTTCTCTGACTGAAATCTCATTGAAATCTCAACAAAACTATGGGATGCGGGTGGGACCCACTGGAAAAATTTGTTTGAATCCCACTGGGATGAGGGTGGGATCCCACTGAGATGATGGTGGGATCCCACTGGGATAATGATGAGATCCCATTGGGATAAAGGTGGGACCCACTGGGAAAATTGGTCGGGATCCCACTGGGATAGGGTGGGATCCCACTGGGAAAATTGGTCGGGATCCCACTGGGATAAGGGTGGGATCCCACTGGGATGATGGTGGGATCCCACTGGGATTATGGTGGGATCCCACTGGGATAGGGTGGGATCCCACTGGGATAAGGGTGGGATCCCACTGGGAAAATTGGTCGGGATCCCACTGGGATAAGGGTGGGATCCCACTGGGATAAAGGTGGGATCCCGACCAATTTTCCCAGTGGGATCGGTGGGATCCCGATTGGAATCCCACTGGGATCCCACCCTCATCCCAGTGGGATTTCCAGTCAAATTTTCTGTGGGGTATCTACCACAGTTTACAATATTCTTCTGAATTATAGAGCATATATTCAATTCTCAGTTATATATATTTTTTTCTTTATTATACATTAACCCTTTCCCACATACAGACGCTTTCTGACGCCTCTGCAGCAGACGAATTTTGAAGACAGCGTGACAAAAGAAGACATTTCTCATTACTAGCTCGTTGTCCTATTGTCACTCACATTTTCAACTCTATTCAATAATAACATTTTCATTTATAGAAATATTCCATAATTCGCTCCAATTTTTTAGATACATCTGCTGCAGATGTGTTGGATGTGGGAAAGGATTAAACATACAGAACAATAATTGTTATATGATTAATTTTTTCCTTCTTTAAAGTGCTTATCTACCACAGTTTATAATATTCCTTTAAACTAAAGAACATATTCCATTGATAATTATATACAATATATTCTTTATTACAGAAACATACAGAACATTTATTGACAAATGATGCTTTTTTTCTTTCTTTTTCACATTGCCACAGTTTAAAATATTCTTCTGAATTATAGAACATATTCCATTCTCATTTATATACAATATTTTCTTTATTACATTAAACGTAACCGAACAAGAGGCAAATTAATTGTTTTCTTCTTTACACAATTTATAATATTCTTTCAAATAATAGAACATATTCTCTTGTTATTTATATACAATATTTTATTTATTACACATCAAACATACAGAACAATTGGCAAATGATAATTTTTTTCTTTCTTCTTTGCATTGCATTTATACCACAATTTATAACATTCTACCGAATTATAAAACATATTCCTTTGTTATTTTTTTATATATAATATTTTCTTTATTACATACACAGTAAACATAAATTATGGTTCTTCTTTACGGTATTTATCTACCACATATCTATCCAGATTACATCACTATATATCCCGAAGAATTCTCCATTTTATGATTTTTGATTTTCATAAACCACCACCAATGAACACAGGAAGTGTGAAAACTAAAAAAAATCTGCAAATGATTTTCATTCTCCCCAAGTCCTTGGGGCTAAACACATTTCGGCACACTTAGCAGACGACTTTTAAAAAGCAGACTGGTTTAAACCTCACTCACTGGATAAAACACTTAACTTTGTAATCCAGTCTGAGGCATTTATTTTTACTTATATATTAATTACCCGAACATCTGGAAAATATGAGCAATGTGTAATTTGATTGGCTAATTATCTACCAAACTCGAACCTGATTGGTTCCCCATAAAATATGAAATGTTTTCGATAACTTCAAAGTTTGTCGGAGAATTGGGTTCTAACCGAGAACAGGTGTGCAACTCGTAAAAGATGTAATTTGTAAATTAATGTACGTGTCGTTAAAGCTGTTTTAATTCACCTGCATGAAGACAGTTATGTGCTTCACGGAGTTACCAAATGGCAGGTACTTAAACCATGTAACAGAGTTAGGATAAAGCTAGAGGATTTCTAATTGCCAAAAATATGTCTACCTTTATACCCTATGTTGTGGGTCGATATTAACCCTTTCCCACATGTAGATGCTTTCTGATGCCTCTTCACCAGACGACTTTTGAAAACATTGTGGCAAAAGGACTAATTCCTCCATTTGCCACAATGTTTTCTACTTTTTGCAGTAACTATACCTTCATTATTTGACAACATGCTTTGAAGTCTGCTGCAGGTTTGCTGTATGCTGGAAAGGGTTAAGACAGTAATGTGCTTCACGGCGTTAACAAATTGCGGGAACTTAAACTATGTAACGTAGTTTGGATAAATCAAGAGGATTTCCAATTGCCAAAAATATGTTTAGTCTTTAGCTTACATTGTAGGTATGCGCTAACCCTTTCCCTCATAAAGACAATTTCTGACACCTCCAGACGACTTTGAAAGCATCTTGTCAAAAATGGGAAATCTCCATTAATGACAGTTTAATTATTAAATAGAGTTGAAAACATTATGGCAAATGGTGAAATTGCTCATCATAAACAATTTCACCTTTGCCACAATGTTTTCAAAAGTTGTCTGCTGCAGAGGCTTCTGAAAGCCTCTTTATGTGGGAAAGGATTAAAAGTGTATGGATCTTTCCCGTATATACAATGAATTTGCAACAAACGTCATTTTTAGCACCAAGGCAAAAATATGGGAAATCTCTTTAAACCTTTCCCTCATATAGACGCTTTCTGATGCCTCTGCTGCAGACGGCTTTTTGAAAACATAGTGACAAAAGAAGAAATTGCTCAAAACGAGCAATTTCTCCTTTTGACACAATGTTTTCCACTTTATGTCATAGGTTATCCATTCAATTAAAGAGATTTTCTAATTTTTGATAGAATATGTTCAAAGTCGTCTGCTGCAGATTTGTCATATGAGGGAAAGGGTTAACCCTTCCCACATACAACAAATCTGCAGCAGAAAACTCTGAAGGCATCTGGGTTAAAAGTATGACAAATCTATTTAATTAACTAAAAGTATAATTTTTGAATAAGTCAAATTCAGTAACAAAATGCAGTATATTCAGATTCCAGTGTTAACTCTTTACCACATAGACACGTTCTGACACATCCGCTGCAGAAGACTATTGAAAACATAATGGTAAAAGGAGAAAATAAGCTCTATGCAATGCTCGATTTTTTTTTCATAAAAGTTAAAATATTTCTAACCAGACACTTTAAAATTTGTCTGCTACAGATTTGTTGTGTGGGGAAAAGGGATAAAACATATTTTAAGAAATAATCAAATTAAAACGGCTTTTAACTGGGAACAAATTCCTTCTCTTCACTTGACCCATTTCTTGCTCAACCTGTATCTAGAAAGAGGCATTTTTCAACCCTTTGCCACTTGCAGAAGCATTTAACCCTTTCCCTCATACGACAATTCTGCAGCAGACGACTTTCAACAAATTTTGTAAGATGGATAACCTATGACTAAGAGTGGAAAACATTGTGACAAAAGGAGAAATTGCACGTTCTGTGCAATTTCTTCTTTTGTCACTATGTTTTCAAAACGCCGTCTGCTTTAACCCTTTCCCTCATACGACAATTCTGCAGCAGACGACTTTGAACATATTTTGTCAAAAATTAGAAAATCTCTATAATTGAATGGATAACCTATGACTAAAACTGGAAAACATTGTGGCAAAAGGAGAGATTGCTCGTTTTGAGCAATTTCTTCTTTTGTCACTATGTTTTCAAAAAGCCATCTGTTGTAGAGGCGTCAGAAAGCGTCTATATGATGGAAAGGGTTAAACTCATTCATCTGCAGCAGACGATTTTAGAAATCATTGAAGCAAAAGGAAAAGTGGCTCTTGATGATCTATATCACCATATGCCACAATGTTTTCAACTCCATAAACCCTTTCCCTCATACGAAAATTCTGCAGCAGACGACTTTGAACATATTTTGTCAACAAATAGAAAATCTCTGTAATTGAATGGATAACCTATGACTAAAAGTGGATAACATTGTGGCAAAAAGGTGATATTGCTCGTTTTGAGCAATTTCTTCTTTTGTCACTATGTTTTCAAAAAGCCGTCTGCAGCAGATGAATGCTAGACATTTGTTGTATGTTGTAAACCCTTTCCCCCATACAGATGGTTTCAGACGCTTTTACAGCATACGACTTTTGAAAAAAATTGCGGCAAAAGAATCAATTGTTCACAATGAGTAATTTCTCCTTTTGCCACAATACTTGTAACTCTTTTTCATACCGAACATTTTTTATTTAGAGATATTTTATATATTTGCCTAAACATTTTCAAAATTGTCTGCTGCAGAGGAGTCAGAAACCACTGTATGTGGGAAGAGAGTTGAGGCCTCTAAAGCAGACTGATGCTTTTTAACCCTTTCCCACTTGTAGACTCTTTCGGACGCCTGCCTCTGCAGACTGCTTTTTAAAACAGTGTGACAAAACAAGCAATTTCTCCCTCCATTTGCCATATTATTGTTTTCAATAATTAAACTGTTTTATATTGAGAGTTTCATGTTTTTAGCCAAAACATCTTCACCCTAGTTTCCAAAATTTGACTTTCCATTTATCCAGGTAACAATTTAACCCATCTTGAGGCACCTACAGTGTTTGGACATAAAATGAAAAATATCATTGTGTATATAATGATAAGAAGGATAACTCGTACACAACTTGAAACATTTTATCTTTTCAGTTTCCTCCCTTCATCATCCTAATTCACTCTTTCCCCGATACAGATCTGCTGATTTTCTAAAGAAGATTTGTTTTACAATTTCTCCTTTTCTTACAAGCTTACCAAAAGCTTTACTCAAAATGTTACATTCATTTTCCAAAGGCAACTGGTTTCCATTCCACATGGACTTTTATATAAGACAATGGGTGGAATATAAAGGATGGAACCCAAAATTTTAATATGGGAATGTTGCCCGAGATGGGATTCAAATTCACGATCCTTACTTGATAGACCCAACTTTGTAATGACTAAGCTGTTATAGTGAAGCAAGAATTAACTGATTTCTACACATAACAAAGCTGCACAAGATATCAAGGTAGAAATATGGAAAATCTCTATACAGTCAAACTTGTGTTAGCGGTCACCTCTTTCATGCAGCCGCTAAAAGATTAACCAAAACAAAATTTCTTTCTTATTTGAATTGAATTAAGCAGCCAATTATTTACTCTCCCCTGGGTGGCTGCTTAAGACAAGTTTGACTATATTTGTTTTATTTATTTTCTAATAGAGACGAATTCTGAAAACATTGTGACAAAGGAGAAATTGCTCAAAACAAGCAATTTCACCTTTTGCCACTATGTTTTCAACCTTTTTCAGTAATAATACTTTCATTCATAAACGAGTTCCTAGTTTGTTGTCTAGATGTTTTCAATGTCGTCTGCTGCACATTTATTGTATGTGGGTGAAATAAAAGAAAAATGATTAGGATACCTCATCTGCAATATCTTCCCAAATGCTGTGAAGTTCCAGGAAACAGTTCATTCTGAATCCGGTGTTAAACGCTGTCCAATCTCAAGATAAAGTGTGCCAGCTGATTTATTGGTAGCTTCCACAGTAAATTATCCAAGAAACATTCCCTGAATCAGTCCATGAGTTCATTCATAATTTACGGACAGTAACACAGTCTAAATTAAACACAGATGAATGGTTCTCTGTTTCATCCAAGTTGCTCAAAAAGATTATGATAAATCACTGGTACCAGTCTAATAATATTTAAAAATAGCATAAAAGTTTTAATGCTTTTATGAAGAACAGGTGGTTTTTTTAAGAATATATTTACATCCAATTACAGCACAAGGAATATCTTCCAACACTTAAATTGTACACAGTCTTAAGTGTAGTTATTCACAAAACACTAATAACATACAGATCAAAATCAATCAACATTTTGTCAGAATTAAGAATATGAGATTTGTCAACCATTCACTAAAGAGTAAAATGTCACACTCTATCACAATTATTCAATAATTTGTTAGAATTTTAAGATGTAATTGCAAATGTCTATTATTTAACTTGGAACAAGATGCTTCAAAAATTGTTCAACAGATTGCATAAACCTGATGATCACAATAACAGTCACTCATAAATCTAGTTCTGAAGTAATTAACAAGATACCCTAAAACAATTCCATACTAATATCAGATCCAATGCATATAAACAAAACAACACTTTTCCCCCAGAACACAATGATTAAACTAGTTTACATAACATTGACAACTGACAAAGACTACAACAATTTTACACCAACATAACAAAAGATTATTTGATGACCCATGCTGGACACACCAGAGACCTCTATCACTGACCAATCAGAATGGGAGGAGCACCCAAACCGACCAATGAGAAGGAAGAAAGCAGAATCTATTCGGTCCCAGCAGGTATATATTACCTGAACCATCAACACAAAGGTCAGTATCTATTCAGACCGACCCCCTCCCAGTGACCAGAACAGCTTTCTTTGCTAAGCCCTAGCTTGTCAATCCTTCCCACATGTTATCACATTTAACAGTCAACTTTAGAAAACGTTGTGGCAAAAGGAGAAATTTCTCCTTTTGCCACAATGTTTTCCACTTTTAATCATGGGTTATCCATTCAATTATAGAGATTTTCTATTTTTTGACAAAATACGTTCAAAGTCGGCTGCTGCAGAATTGTCATGTGAGGGAAAGGGAAAAACCTTTCCCACATGTAGATGCTTTCTGACGCCTCTGCAGCCGACAGCTTTTTGAAAACATGGCGACAAATGGAGCAATTCTCCTTTTCCCACAATGTGTTAAATTCTATTTAATAATTGAACCCTATTTACTGAGATTTTTCATATTTTTGTCAATATCTGTTATGTTAAAAGTCTCCTGCTGCAAAATTATTATATGGGTTAACCCTTTTCCTCATATAGACGCTTTCTGACGCCTCTGCAGCAGACGGCTTTTTGAAAACATAGTGACAAAAGAAGAAATTGCTCAAAACAAGCAATTTCTTCTTTTGCCACAATGTTTTCCTCTTTTAGTCATAGGTTATCCCTTAAGTTATATAGATTTTCTACTTTTTGCCAAAATATGTTCAAAGTCGTCTGCTGCAGAATTGTCGTATGAGGAAAAGGATTAACGACAATAACTTAACCCTTTTCTCATGCAGACACAGAAGCATCTGCACCAGGTTACTTTCGAGGATATTGTGGCAAAAGCAGATAAAGGAGTATTTCTCACTGAAGTTTATTTTCTTTTTCTAAAATCGAAACAATGTTCCACTGCTGCAGGCACTTTTAAATTAAATTGTACCTCAGCAAATAGTAACCATGGAACCTTTTTTTACGAATTTGGAAACAGGAAGCATTTTTTTGAAAATCTCTAAAATTTAGCAAAATCTATGTTGGCAATGATGTTTTCAAAGGTAATCTTGGTTAAAGGCATTAGATCTACATGTTGAAAAAGGTTAACCCTTTCCCACATACAATAAATCTGCAGTAGACGACTTAGAAATTATCATGTCCAAAATATAGAAAATCTCTATAAATGATAGTATGATTATTGAGTTGAGTTGAAATCATTATGAGCAATTTCTTCTTATGCCACAATGATTTCAAAAGGTGTCAGAAAGCGTTTATATGTGGGAAAAGGTTAAATCCCTTCAAGTATCTGTTTTTGTTAGGGATTATCCACACCTTAAAAATCCTCTTAACCCTTTCCCGATTGCAGACGCATTTTGAAGGAATAGCAGCAGACGACTTTTGACAACAGTGTGGCCAACGGTGAAATAATGAGCAATTTCTCCTTTGGCCACAATGTTTTCAACTTTATTAACAATTAAGCTATCTTTTATGGCGATTTTTCGGGTTTCTGTCACCATGTTTTCAAAGTCTTCTGCTGCAGATTTGTTGTATGTGGGAAAGCGTTAATTGGACAGGTAAACAACACATACATATAGAAAGTGCCCTACATCCTCAAGAGTGTTCACACATTGTTGACCATTTTTCTTCTTTTAACCCTTTCCCACATTATAACAAGTTTGCAGCAGACGACTTACAAATCATCTACACTTGAATAGACACAAAAATTCTTTAAATGAGAGTTTTAGTATTTAATAGTGTTGAAAACATTGTTGCAAAAGGAGAAATTGCTCAAAATGAGCAATTTCTCCGTTTGCCACAATGTTTTCAAAAGACGTATGCTGCAGAGGCGTTAGATTACGTCTGTATGTGGGAAAGGGATATACCTATAAATGGAGATGCTAGCATGTATGACCCTCATCTCGTGTGACGCGGCTCAAATCTAAAAAACTCTTCAAGGACACTTGAGATAAGATCTCGTTTTTTAAATATCAACACCTATATCGAAAATAGACATAAATCTGTTTATACTGTCATTTCTTATGCTACATTTGATTTCTTTGATCTTGAATCTTTGGGTTTTATGTATCTTTTATTTTTTGTTCTACTAAATTGTTGCTTTTTTTCCTGGCATTTTGAAAGAACATGTCATGAGGAAACAATGGTTTAATATGCATTATATTATCTCTTTATGATATACAACAAATCTGCTGCAGACAACTTTGAAAACTTCTAGGGCAAAAATATGAAATATCTCATTATATGAAATTACGATGACTGAAGAGCTGAAAACATTTTGGGAAAAGCGATGTGCAATTTCTCCTTTTCCCAGAGTATTTTCAACCGGACAACTTTCTAAACAAGTAAATGCTACTTTTCCCACAAAGTTTGCAGCCTTCTTATTTTCAGATGGCGACTTTTTCTTTCCTCAGTCTGCTGTGAAAGAATATTTCAAACTACTGTAATTTCAAGATAATTTTAAAAACCTAATGGAGGACATTTTGATAAAAAAAACGAAAAAGTAATTGCTCTCAATTTCCCATTAATGTTTTCTTAAACCTTTCCCTCATACGGCAATTCTGCAGCAGATGACTTTGAACGTATTTTGTCAAAACATAGAAAATCTCTATAATTGAATGGATAACCTATGACAAAAAGTGGTAAACATTGTGGCAAAAGGAGAAATTGCAGGTTTTGTGCAATTTCTTCTTTTGTCACTATGTTTTCAAAAAGCCGTCTGCTGCAGAGGCGTCAGAAAGCGTCTATATGAGAAAAAGGGTTAACTCCTTCCCACTAATGAGACGTGTTTTGATGTATATACAGCAGTCAACTCTTGAAAACATTGTGGCAAAAGAAGAAATTGCTCATAATGAGCAATTTCTCCTTTTGCCACAATGTTTTCAACTTTAATAACTTATTATGTTTTCACCTTTTCAGGTTTTTCCATTGTTCTACTTAAATGTCTTCAAAGTCTTGTACTGTAGATTGTGTTGTATGTGGGGGGGAACAGTCAAGTTGTTTGCTGGACAATCAGTAATCATAATCTATAGAAGCGTCAAAAGTCAGCTGCTTCAGGGGGGGTAAAGGGATAATTTGTGAAGTCCACATCTGGTAACCATACAGTGGCTTGCATACATCCCCCATGGGTGGCCTCTCAAATTACAATTTAAGATTTCAGTTGGGTCTAAATATTCCAGCAGAAGAATATTTGTGAGCCTCAGTTACAAGGTGCATCCATTTGCCACCGACAAATAGAAATATCAGGGAATTTAGAAAAAGTGTTTTTAAAAACACAGAGTCCCCCCCCCGGGGAACCATATATAATGTGGTATCTGAATTCTAAATAAGGTCTATATATAACTCTGGAATTACAAATGTCTTGTAACATAAAAAGTTGAATTGTGAGTGAACTCACAAATAAATACCCCCCTGCCCCTCGTTTCCCTCAAACATGTCAGAATGTGTGTTTTGGAGGAGTTGTCCTACCTAACAAGAAATACTTTTTAACACATATTGTAATATTTAAGTAATTTAAAACTTATCTTCCCTTTAGTTTTTAGAACTAGAATTATTGTCCTTCCTGCATAGGCTCATTGATTGATTGATTGGGGTTTAACGCCGTTTTTAACAATTTCTCAGTTATATCACGGCAGCCAGTTCACCTACTCATGCATTTCCTGGTTTGCTCACACCAGTACTCCACACAACAATCTTCCCAAGCAACTGCATAGGCTCAAGTAATGTTCTTTAACTGTGTGAAGTTACATCAAAATACATTCAGCTGTTTTGAAGGAATTGTGCTTATAACACTTTTAACACATATTGTAATATTTCAGTAACTTAACACTTATCTTCCCTTTAGTAATTAGAACCAAAATTATTGTCTTTCCTGCATAGCCTCAAGTATTGCTCTTCAACTGTGTGAAGTTTCATCAAAATACATTCAGCTGTTTTTTGGAGGAATTGCGCTTACAAGACTTTTACCTCATATAGGAAAAAGCTCAATTATTTCCATACAATCGTTATACATTAATATTTTGCTGCAGATTTGTTGTTTCTGAGAAAGGGTTAAATTCTTTTGATACATGATTGTTTTCGTATTTTATATATATATGTATTGTTGTTACCTGACGAACTGATCATCAACAGTTCTTGTAGCAGACACGTGCACAATCCTATAAGGGAGGCTATCCTGTACCTCATGAAGCTATGTATAAACTGGATTATTTCCCTTGGTATAAAAAGCCCACCAGTTATGTCAATAAGGCAGGGTAGGTTTTTGTGAATGAATTCAAACAACCCACAGATGTGTCCAGACGTCATTTTGACAACTTCCTTTGAAGCTTTCCAACAGAACTACAAATACTATGGAATGTTACCCTTTCCTTCTCATTAATGATAACTTGAAGCGCCTCTGCAGCAGCTGAGTTTAATTAACATTGTCTGAAAAAGGAACCTTTTCCTCATAAAAAGTAATTTCTCCTTTACCTACAATGTTTTCAACTCAACGTTTTTAATATTTTACAGATGTAACAACTTTCAATGGGGACTCCTCTAATACCCTTTCCCAATAACAACATTATGCAGCAGTCTACTATAAAAATGTCTGCAAAAACATTGAAAGTCTATAAAAACGAATGTTTTAATTTTTGAACAGAGTTGAAATATTGTGACAAAAGGAGAAATTCCTTAAAATGAGGTGGGTTGTTTTTTTCTCCAGATGAATTATCAAAATGCCTTTTCCTTATAGATGCATCTACAGCAAAAGACTTGAAAACACATTGTGTCAAATGGAGAAATTGCTCATTTTCCACAATGTTATATATAAAAGCATTGTGGCAAATGAGCATTTTCTCCATTTGCCACTCTTTTTTTTTTTTTTTATCTAGTGAATAATTAATTATACATTCATTGAGAAAGAAAGAGTTTCCATATTGCTGCCAAGATGTTTTCTAAGTCTTCTGCTGCAGAGTTGTTGTATGTGGGAAAGGGTTATGACCTTTTCAGCCTTATGGCAGACTGTCCAAAACAAGTAATGACAACTTATCAGTTTACCTCTAGAAATGTTCCCAGTTCTAGATTAGTCTAGACTGACGACTAAGCATCTGTTCAAGTGATACTGTTTGAATTACACTACAGACAGGGGGGCCAGGTGTTTCTTGTTGATACACACAAATTATGAATGAATGAACACTATCGTATGTACAACATAGCACTGGGAACAAGTGGGAACACACCTGTCCTGAGAAACTATAAGATTAACAAGGTAAACACACAGCTTGGGTCAACTTAAGCATATTATACATGGCTAGGTCAATTTAAACACACTATACATGGCTAGTTCAACTTAAGCATATTATACATGGCTAGGTCAACTTAGACACAACATTCATGGCTAGGTCAACTTAAGCATATTATACATGGCTAGGTCAACTTAGACACAGCATTCATGGCTATGTCAACTTGGACACAATAAACACAGCTAGGTCAACTTAGACACACTATAAATAGCTAGGTGAATAGAGCCGTAGTATACATCTGTTCGAGACATACTGTACACTATATTGTATAATATGGATCATAGTTCCAAGTGTGACCAGGTGTTGACAGAGAGAAATCATGAATGAACCAACAATATCAAATGGCAACACACCTGTCCTCAGAAATTATAAGATCAAGATGGCAAACACACAGCTAGATTTATAGACAGCTAGGTCAACTTAGAGAGAATATACATAGCTAGGTCAACTGAAACTCAATAAACATAGCTAGGTCAACTTAAACACACTATAAATAGTTAAGTGAGTATGGACGTTCTATACATATTTTCGAGACATACTGTACACTATATTGTATAATATGGATCATAGTACCAATTGTGACCAGGTGTTTGTTGTTGAGATATCAAATGGGAACACACCTGTCCTCAGAAATTATAAGATCAAGATGGCAAACACACAGCTAGATTAATAGACAGACCCAGTAAGGTCAACCTAGACACAGTATACGGGGCTAGGTCAACTAAGACACAATATACAGGGCTAGGTCAACTTAGACAACCTATACATAGCTAGGTCAACTTATACACAATATACAGGGCTAGGTCAATTTAGTCAACCTATACATAGCTAGGTCAACTTAGACACAATATACATAAGTAGGTCAACTGAAACTCAATATACATAGCTAGGTCAACCTAAACACACTATAGATAGTTAGGTGAATATGGACGTTCTATACATCTGTTTGATTCATACTGTACACTATATTGTATAATATGGATTATAGTACAAGTGCAACCAGGTGTTTCGTGTTGATAGAGAGAAATTATGAATGAACCAACCATATCTTATGTACAACACAGCCCTGGTAACAAAATGGAAACACACCTGATGCAGATGACGTATGTATGCCTCACATCAGATTACTTTTGAAAACATTGTAGTAGGACCAGATGTACAGATTCTCTGAATGAACCACTAAAATCATTTAACCCTTTCCCTCATATAGACGCTTTCTGACGCCTCTGCAGCCGACGGCTTTTAGAACACATAGTGACAAAAGAAGAAATTGCTCAAAACGAGCAATTTCTTCTTTTGACACAATGTTTTCCACTTTAAGTCATAAATATCCATTCAATTATAGAGATATTCTATGTTTCGACAAAATATGTTCAAAGTCATCTGCTGCTGATTTGTTGTATGAGGGAAAGGGTTAACCTTTTCCCACTTAGAAACAACTTCTGACACATCTGCAAAAGTTCTAGATGCTGTTACAACTCTGACAGGTCTAGATAAGAAGAGTATTTCACATCCCTAAATCCTAATAATGACCCTTAAACCCTATGTCGTGGGTACTCAAGACCACCTCAGTGGTGTTCAGTGGTGTAGTAGTTGAGCGCCCGCCTCTGGTGCGGGAGGTCTCGGGTTTCATCCCCGGCCAGGTCGTACCAAAGACTTTGAAAATGGTAGTAATGGCTGCAATCCTTGGTGCTCAGGGTTGAGAGGTTAGCATGACAACCGACTTGAGGGTGTCAGGATAAATGGACCAGTTGTACCGGCCAGGTCAAACCAAAGACTTTGAAAATGGTACCGGCCAGGTCAAACCAAAGACTTTGAAAATGGTACCGGCCAGGTCAAACCAAAGACTTTGAAAATGGTACCAGCCAGGTCAAACCAAAGACTTTGAAAATGGTACCGGCCAGGTCAAACCAAAGACTTTGAAAATGGTTCCGGCCAGGTCAAACCAAAGACTTTGAAAATGGTACCGGCCAGGTCAAACCAAAGACTTTGAAAATGGTAGTAACAGCTACACTCCTTGGCACTCAGGGTTGAGGAGTTAGCATTACAACTGGGAAAAGATCAGTATACCCCGTCTTATCTTGTCCTCTGTCTAGAGCCCTACAACATGGAGGGGAAAATTTGGAAACAAAATCGTGACTTACAGAGCCTTTCTGTTGTTGTCTTTTAGTTGACTGGCCGCTCTGTCTTCTACCTGAAAACACACAAGATATGGTGTAAGTATTCGTATTCCATCTACTGCTTGAAAACACATCATAAAAGGTGTGGTCTAATTCATATCCTGATCCATGTATTGCTCGAAATCGCACGAGAAATGGCACAATATAATTCATATTCCATCTACTGCTTGAAAACACACAAGAAATGCCGCCATATAATTCATATTCTGACACAGGAGAAATGTCACTATATAATTATTACTCCATTTACTGCATGAAAATACATGAAAAATTGCACAATATAATTCATATCCCATCTAATGCTTGAAAAACACGCGAGATATGACGCAATATAATTCATATTCCATCTTCTGCTTGAAGGCACAGGAGGAAGGGGAATATATAATTCTTATTCCATCTACTGCTTGAAAACATGTGAGGTATGACACAATATAATTCATATTCTATCTACTGGTTGAATACAAACAATTTCTCCTGTTGCCACATTGTTTTCGCAGAATTAACTATTTGGCTAGCAGACTAAGTTAGATACAAGAGAGTCCGGGTGCGATACCCTAGCTATTTCCAGAAAGGACCAGTACTTGACCTCTACTCTAGTTGAGTGGGAGACTCTTAAAAGCACCCCTTAAATTTACAGAACCCAGACTGGGATTTGAACCCCAGACCTCTGGATTGACAGTCCAGTGTGTTAATCATTGGACTACCCCGCCACTCTACTGCTGCATATGAGAAAGAGATCAACTTCTTACCTCGTATAGACTCCTCCATAGGGGACTGTTTATAACCTTGGTAATAGGGAGACATTTGTTTCCTTGGCGACAGTTGCTCGGGAGACATTGGCATATTCGAGTTACCCATCATTCCCTGTAAAAGAAATACATTATGATGTAATAATTTCATAGGGATGTAACAATACACTTCAACCTTGACATTTCACAACAATGTAATAATGCACTACGATCTTGACATTACATAGCAAGGTAATAATGCACTACGGCCTTGACCTTTCAAAACAGATCATGCAATAAAGAATGTTTAAAAAACAGTCAATAACTTTTATTTGCACACAACTGTTTTGCAAGAAAAGAAAACAATTTTTTTATAAATTTAACAAATCAAAAACAGTTTCTGGTAAGAGTCATTTTCATGAATCTGCAGCAGAGAAAAACATTTGAAACAATTGTGGCAAAACGAGAATGTTCTCATAATAAAAAAAATGTCAAGCTTTATTCAACAATAATAGCTTCATTTTCCGTATTTGTTCCCTGTGTATTTTCAAATCATCGATCTGCTGTAGAATAATTGTTTTTGGAAAGGGTTAACATTTTCCCTCATACAACAATTCTGCAGCAGACGACTTTGACAAAAATTAAAAAATCTCTATAGTTGAATGGATAACCTATGACTAAAAGTGGTAAAACATTGTGGCAAAATTTCTTCTTTTGTCACTATGTTTTCAAAAAGCCGTCAGCTGCAGAGGCGCCAGAAAGCGACTATATGAGGGAAAGGGTTAATTAAGCAATGTTCACAAATAATGCAAAGGAATGTATTAACCTTTTCCCACATTCAACAAATCCGCGGCGAACGACTTTGATAATGTCTACTCAAAAATATGGAAAATCACCATAAGTGAGGGTATCATTCCTGAAAAAAGTTGAAAACTGTGCGACAAATGGAGAAATTGCTCAATATGAGCAATTTCTCCTTTTGTCACATTGTTTTAAAAACGTGTCTGCTGCAGAGGTGTCAGAAAGCGTCTATATGTGGGTAAGGGCTAATTACCAATGAATTTGATCCATAAATATAACTGGGGAGTACTTTTCCTTCCTCCTTTCAAGAGGATGGTGAATGGAGAGTCCCAAAGGGGAGATAATTTACCACCACAAAAAACCGTGCAGATTGGCAAGACAGAATGGAGAACACCTGCTCCCGGGGACTAATTAGGAAAGCTCTTGAAATCAAGAAGACTTCAGTGACTTCATCTTAACCCTTACCCCACACACAACGAATCTGTGGCAGACGACTTGGAACACATCTTAAACAAAAAACACATGAAATCTCTTTGACCCTTTCCTAACACATTTTGACGCGTCTGCACCTTTTGCCACAATGTTTCAATTTTTTTTCAATAATTATACATTTATTTATAGAGATTTACCATATTTTTGCCAAGATGATTTCAAAGTCGTCTGCTGCAGATTTGCTGTATGTGGGAAAGGGTTAAGTGAAAATATTATTATAAATGGAAAATATAAATACATATACCATTTTTACCTTAAATATTTTCAAGGCGCTCATTTCCCTCATACAGAGCATTCTGGTGCCTCTTTAGCAGAAGACTTATGTAAACATTGTGCCAAAAGAAGAAATTGCTCCTAATGAGCAATTTCTACTTTTGCCACAATTATTTCAACCCTTTGCAATGATCATACCTTCATTCATAGAGATTTCTTACATGTTTTCCTAGATGTTTTCAAAGTTGTCTGCTGCAGATTTGTTTTGTGTGGGAAAGGGTTTAAATATGAAACCAGAAAAAAACATTTCAATAAACCGTTTCCTTAATGGGGATTGTTTATCTGAAAACCTTTTCCAAAATTAACAGCGAATCTGCAGCAGACAACTTTTAAAACATCTGGGGACAAATGGTGGCAATTCTATGGTGGTAGTTCTCTACAAATTAAGAGTTGAAAAACATTGTGGCAGTAAGAGATTTTGTTCAACATGAGTAATATATCTTCTCTCGCCAAAATGTTTTCAAACGCCATCTATTGCAGATGACATCAAGAAAACATCTGTAAGTAGGAAACGGTTTCAGTATGTGAATTGTAATTATTTTCACCAAAAGCACACAATTACTTAACAATTAAAACATGATCTTATCCATGTATTTCCTCATTGGATGACTTTATAAATATCATAACCTTTTCCCACATACAGGAAATCTGCAGCAGATTAGGTTGAAAATAACTGGGCATCAATATGGTACAGCTATATCAATGTAATTAACCCTTTCCCTCATATAGACGCTTTCTGATGCCTCTGCAGCAGACAGCTTTTTGAAAACATAGTGACAAAAGAAGAAATTGCTCAAAACGAGCAATTTCTCCTTTTGACACAATGTTTTCCACTTTTAGTCATAGGTTATCCATTCAATTATAGAGATTTACTATTTTTTGACAAAATATGTTCAAAGTCGTCTGCTGCAGAATTGTCGAATCAGGGAAAGGGTTAATAATTGAATTGAGTTGAAAACAATATTGAATGAGGAGAAATTGCTCATTGTGCTTTTTGCCACAATGTTTTTAAAAAGTTGTTTGCTGCAGATGAGTCTTCATGTGGGAAAGGGTAATCAAATAAATCACGAAAAGGCTAATGATTACAACTACTTTATTTGTAATTACATTCAACATATCCCACATACAAAGGCGAGCTGAAAACAACCATAAATGAATTTTGTAACTATTGAATAGAGTTGAAAATAATGTAGCAAAAAGCTCATTATGATCGAGCACTTTCTCTTTTTGCCACATTGTTTTTTACGAAAGTCATCTACTGCATAGCAGGCATCAGAAAATGCCACCATGTCACATGCAGACATATTTCCACCAATCTGCAGAATATGTCTTTTGAAAACACTGAAGCAAATAGAGAAATTTCTTTGGATGATGAAAATTTTCTTTTACCACAATGCAATGTTTTCAACTATATTCAATATTTATTCTTTCATTTGTTACTAAGAGCATTTTCTATACTTTTGCCAAGATGTTTTTAACATTGTCTATCACAGATTTGTCTTGTGTGGGAAAGCCTTTACAGCAAAACATCTAATTGGATTAAAGATATATCTTTTGTTTCGGTTTTTGTAGCAATTTAATTGACATTTTCTATTTTGTAAAAAACAGTTGGTCGACATGAAATATCTCAATCTAATTCATCATTGTATTAAAAAATAAGCATTTAGAAAGAATATTTGCTATAGCTAATTAAACAGAAGATGAGTAAAATTCTCCATTGCATTTCACACTCCTTTAAAAACGACAAAATCATTTAGAGTTAATAACAAAATTTCTTATTTTTCAAAAAATGTTTGCTGGAGTCCATGTCTTCTGCTACAGAAGTGTTGTAACCCTTCTCCTCATATATACGCTTGCTGATGCCTCTGCAGCAAACAGCTATTTGAAAACATAGTGACAAAAGAAGATATTGCTCAAGAAAAGCAATTTCTTATTTTGCCACAATGTTTTCCACTTTTAGTGATCCCGGATAACCTAACCTATTTGTTGACAAAATATGTTCAAAGTCGTCTGCTGCAGAATTGTGGTACGAGGGAAAGGGTTAAGTCTTCTGGTTATTCTGGTTATAGTTAATCACACAGATTAGCTGACACTCTTGATAAGGAGGGGAGGGTATTTGAAGGTCTTAAATATTTATTTTGAAGCTGCATTCACTCAAAAGGAGTCAATGGAGTTCTTGAGTATCAACAACCCCTTCCCAAGTACAGAAAAAATGTCCGACTCCTCTGCAACAGACAACTTTGGAAAACATTGTGGCAGAAGGAGAAACAGCTCATAAGCAATTTCTCCATTTGCAGCAATGTTTTCAATTCTATCCAATGATCGTACTTTCATTTGTAGAGATTTTCTATTCTTTTGCCTGGGATGTTTTAGACTACGTCATTGCAGATTTGTTGTATGTCAGAAAGGCTTAACCCTTTCCCTCATACGACAATTCTGCGGCAGACGACTTTGGACATATTTTGTCAAAACATAGAAAATCTCTATAATTGAATGGATAACCAACCTACGACTAAAAGTGCAAAACATTGTGGCAAAAGGAGAAATTGCTCATTTTGAGCAATTTCTCCTTTTGTCACTATGTTTTTCAAAAAGCCATCTGCTGCAGAGGCGTCAGAAAGCATCTATATGAGGGAAAGGGTTAATATAGGGTTTATTGTCAATATTCAGAAACATCATGGCACTGAGTCAAGACGACTGATGTTGGTTCAGTAGTGAAGACCAGTAACCCCTCGTTATCTAGGGCATCTGTCAACCGGCTACCAAAAATAACATTTTTAACCCTTTCCTTCGCACGACAATTCTGCAGACGACGACATTGAAACTATTTTGTCAAAAAATTGAAAATCTCTATAATTGAATGGATAACCTATGACTTAAAGTGGAAAACATTGTGGCAAAAGGAGAAATTGCTCGTTTTGAGCAATTTCTTCTTTTGTCACTATGTTTTCAAAATGCTGTCTGCTGCAGAGGCGTAGGTGTAGGCGTCAAAAAGCGTCTATATGAGGGAAAGGGTTAAAAGTCCTTCTGCTTTGAAGTAATCTAAAGGATGAATGATCTAGACAAAAGCCATCATTTTCATACAGAATTGAAAACATTTTTTAGGAAAACGTGAAATTCCTTGTTTCTTCTTTTTCCAACAATGTTTCATTAAAAAAAAGTCTCCTGCTGCAGAGGACATTTAATGTCATCTTTACCAAGTAAAAGGTCTATTAACCCTTTCCCTACTTGCACACGCATCTTTACACCGTTGCAGCAGACGACTTGAAAACGTTTATCCTTGTGCCACCACATTGTTTTCAACTCTTACCAATAAACATACTTTCCTTTATCCCTTTCCCTCATATAAACGCTTTCGGACCACTCTGCAGCAGACGGCTTTTTGGAAAACATAGTGACAAAAGAAGAAATTGCACAAAACGTGCAATTTCTCCTTTTGCCACAATGTTTTCCACTTTTAGTCATAGGTTATCCATTCAATTATGGAGATTTCTATGTTTTTTACAAAATACGTTCAAAGTCGTCTGCTGCAGAATTGTCGTATGAGGGAAAGGGTTAAAGAGATTTTCCACATTGTGCATGTTTGTATCTAAGTCGACTGCAGCAAGTTTGTTGCAAATGGGAAAAGTATTTTTGAACCCTTTCCCAATTATATCAAATCTTCGGCAGAGACAGGAGATCAACAAGACTATGGAGAAAAAAAATCAATAAATGAACATTTGAATAGTTGAAAACAGTGTGACATTATGCTACAATGTTTTTCAAAAGTCATCTTCAAAAATGACGTCAGAAAAGGGTCCGGTCCGTCTGTGGGAAAAGGTTAACCCTAAAGACTCCCTTTGAAAACATTATGGCAAAAGAAGAAATTGCTCATAATGAGCAATAGAAATTGCTCATAATGAGCAATTTCTACTTATTGCAACAATGTTTTCAACATTATTCTATAATTAAACTATCAGTTATAGAAATATTTCCTTTTTTTTTTTTCTCTAAATAATTTGATAATGTCGTCTGGTGCAGTTTTGTTGTATGTGGGAAGGGGTTAATTAAGCAGATTGAACAGTTGTGAATTGCAAACTCTGACAAACACACATAGTACACTCTCCTATACCTGTTCTCGCATGCACGTGTTTCTATAATACTGTAACTGGAAAAGTCAACAACAACAATATTTGAGCGACGTTTGTTTTGAGTCGGAGTGCAGTGTCCAATCAAGGAGGGCGGGCAGATCATGCAAATTCTCACACTGTTGAGTGCTTGGTAACAAGTAAATTATCCTGACACCAATGCATCATCAAACCCCCACCCCCCCCCCCCCCCCCCCCCTTTCCCCCAAGTTTTCAAAAAGTTCTTAAAGTTGTCTGTATTTGAGAAAAGGGTTAAAATAAAACATGCAAATAAACAAGCAAGCAAATCAGTATTTTTCAAACAAAATGAACAACATTTCCCCACCGACAGATTCATTGTTTTGGAAACTCCCATTAGTTGAAATGTTTCATGTTCTGGCCTATATGTTTTCAAAGTTGTCTGCTGCAGAATTTATTTAAGTTGGAAAGTTTTAACATTACAAGTCGAGATAACAACATTACTTTGATTCCAGTCCTACCTGTGTAAAGACCACCCATGGAAAGAGAACAATCTGGTCCTTGTTCCCAGGTGGTCTTTAATTACAGGGTCATTTCTGCAGAAAATGAGTAATTGGGAAATTAAGTGTGGTTGCTATAGACAGGGAAATGCTTATCAAAAGGCGGTCTTATGCACAGGTTTGACTCTTTTAACAAATTTGAAGCAGACACCATTGCAAAATCTGGCGTATAATTATGGAAAATCTCTATAATTGAAAGAGTATTCATTGAATGGATTTGAAAAGTAGTGGCAAAAGGGGAAATTGTTCATAATGAAGACAACAATGACAAGAAAGAATGTACAGTTTACATCAATACAATTTAAGTCATCTGCTGCAAATGTAACTGCATCAAAATGCAACTGCAGGTGGGAGAGGGTTAATGTTCGTAATCGACAAACAGAATGTTTTTTTTTCTGTTTTTTTTTAAAATTTGATTATCATTTATTTTATAATCATGAACTATAGTTATTTAACTGCTGGTTTTAAAACGTCTTTTCCTTGTTTATATCGGCCTTGTTTAGCGACATGACAAAAGTAAAAATCACGACACCAAGATTTGATTTCATTTTGACTACCTTTCAAATTAATGTTCTTTTAATTACATCCTTCTCTGTCTGATCAACACTTTTCCACATGCAGGAAGCATTTTCAAACCTTTTCTGAGCAGACGAATATTTCTTATTGTTTTAAATTCCTTTGAGTAATAAGCACTTTCAAAATTTCAATATATTTGCCCAGATGTTTTTAAACTCTTTCCCTCATACGACAATTCTGCAGCAGACGATTTTAAAAATATTTTGTCAAAATATATGCAAGACAATTCTGGAAATATCATAAGGCCTAAAAAAATAAATAGTCTTGTTTCTGGTAACCCTTGTGACCGTCCATTTCAACCCCTGATTGGTTTGTTTTTTTGTTTTTTTAGCACAACGTATGATTTTTGACTCGCATTCGCAATACCAGAGCCGAATAAAATTGTTCTTAAGTTTTTGTTGTTCATTGCTGATAAATGTTTTGAAAGTAAATTTAATAAAATTGGTAATTTTAGGAAGCAAAAGTGTCTTATATATAGCAGAAAGTTGTTCTCAGCGCCAAATAAAATCAGGCGTTTCTTAGAAATAATAGTAACGGATTTCAAAAAAATGTTTTTTGAAATCAGTTTTATTAACAGTCTATGAACATTTTATTTTTATTATACCTTTTTCATTTATTTTCGTTAACCCTTTCGGCGCTGAAGTCGCATATACGCGACAGCTTGGCTCAGCAGTAACTATACTAGGGGCGTTACAAAAGTCGCATAAATGTGACTTTGGCGCTGAGCCAAGCTGTTGCATATATGCGCCTTCGGCGTCGAAAGGGGTTCCCTACCTACCGACCCTGTTGATTTTGAGACCCGTGACCAGAAACAAGACTATTTTTTTTTAGGCCTAAAATTTAAACCACTTCATAAGAATAGAAAACCTACCTGTGGTGTCATATTATCTCTTGAATAACCAGGCCGGCCGAATGGAAGCTCCGGATTTTTGTCTGTAAATAAAGGGAACAACAGTTAATTAAAGGGAGACAATTAAGCAAGATACAATCGATTTTTCAAGAGGTGCTCTGCGTAAAAGGAACCAAGCAGCCCGATCTGGCTCTGCACTGTTAACCCCCCTTTCCCACATACAACAAACCTGCAGCAGACGACTTTGAAAAAATAGTGACAAAAACCTGAACAATCTCCATAAAAGATAGCTTAATTGTAAACTAAAGATGAAAACATTGTGGCCAAAGAAGATATTGCTCATCATGAGCAATTCACCTTTGGTCACAATGTTTTCAAAAGTCATCTGCAGATGGGAACGGGTTAATTCACCATACATGTTTTTCTTGCCTTTCTATCACCTATACTCCCTCCACTCACCATTCTTCAAAGGCAACCGGCTCCCTTCCCACAAACACAACTTGGCCAATTGGTGAAAAAAGAACGACGCTCGTCATAATTACTATTATTGTCAATCATCAGAACAAGCCCGGGTTCAAAACCCCTCACCCCATCCCGTTGCTTGATGGGCTAGCAAACCCCTCACCCCATCCTATTGCTTGATGGGCTAGCATTACAGACTGAACTACTGCAGCAGACAACTTTTGAAAATACAAAATGTGAAATTGCTTACAATGAGCAATTTCTCCTTTTGCCACAATGTTTTTAACTCTATTAAATTATTATACTTTCAGTTTGAAGAGACTTTCCATATTTTTGCATATATGTGTTCAAAGTTATCTGCTGCAGATTAGTCGTGTGTGGGAAAAGTTAAAGAAACTTGCAAAACAGGCCATTATTCACAATAAACTAATAAATATACCATTTCCCTCATACAGACGCTTTCTGACGCCTCTGCAGCAGACAGCTTTTTGAAAACATAGTGACAAAAGAAGAAATTGCTCAAAACGAGCAATTTCTACTTTAGCCACAATGTTTTCCACTTTTAGTCATAGGTTATCCATCGAATTATAGAGATTTCCTATTTTTTGTCAAAAAGTTGTTCAAAGTCGTCTGCTGCAGAATTGTCGTATGACGGAAAGGGTTAAAGACAACAAGGTAGAAAATCTACTTTACCATTTTCCTGCACATTGTTATACATATAATATTATTTCATATACATAAATCTTTTAACCAAATGTAACCAAGTTGTTGAAATAGCAATACAAAAATTAATTTCTTTATTTCACAAATTAACATCGAACTCCTATTCTCTACATCACCCGTTAACAGCCTGTGCGCTCTTAAGGTTCATATTTGCCAATAATATTCAAACATAATTGGGTCAGGTGTATCACAAGGAATAGGGGACTTTCAATCAACCCTTTCCCTCATACAGACAACCAGAATTTTCGTTTGTCATTTTACCCCCAGTTTCCCATTTCTGCCTTATGGTAATGTTTTCAATCAATCAGTGAAGTATATCTGGAAAGATTTTTGTAGAAGGTCACCTAAGGAACAATTCTGCCAAATTATCTTGAAATCAGACTTGCAGTTTCAGAGAAGCCATTGCTTTGCCTAGATCTTTGGAAATCAGTCTGCTGAAGATTTGTTGTATGTTGGTAAGGAATACAGCTCTGCTGAAGATGGATTTTGGTAAAAGTGTTGGAAAAGGAGAAACTGCTACAATAAGAACAATTTCTCCTTTTCCAAAAATGCTTTCTATTTACAATTTCTCCATAATTGACTGGATAACCTATAACAAAGAGTGGAAAACATTGTGGCAAAAGGAGAAATTTCATGTTTTGTGCAATTTCTTCTTTTGTCACTATGTTTTCAAAAAGCCGCCTGCTGCAGAGGAGACAGAAAGCGTTTATATGAGGGAAAGGGTTTAAGAATAATATCAAGTAATATGACAAGTTTTTTGAAAAATCGATCAATGATCAATCAAATGATAAACATGTGTTGCCTACATATCTTCATTTCCAAACTCTCCATCATACAACAAATTTGCTGCAGACAACCAGAGGTCCGATCCAGATAAGGAGGGGGTATTCAGCTCTTTTTCCCACAATTTCTCTCTTATTATTAAAGCAAACCCTATGTTGTGGGTTATCAAAAGAATCGTCTCAATGAGACGATTCTTTTGGGTACCCACAACATAAGGTTAGAGGGTCAAATAAGGATTTTAGAAAAGATGTCCACAATGTTAATCAAAAGAAGTCTGCTGCAGAGGCATCATGGGAAAGGGTTAAATAAAGTTGAAAACATTGTGGCTAAAGGAGAATTCAGTTCATGATAAGTATAGAATGTGGACTACTCACTAATGTCATTATTATTTACAAACGGGTGCATGCCATCCATGTGACCGTTAAAACTCTGACCTTCTGGATACATCTGAAATATAGACAACATAAATTTTGTCAGAGGCCCATATAAGGAGATGTACAGCTCTTTTGCCAACATTATCTTTCCCTTATATGACAAATCTGCAGCAGACGATTTTGAACATTTTGTCAAAAATAGAAAATCTCTATAATTAACCTATGACTAAAAGAGGAAAACAGTGTGGCAAAAAAATAAATTGCTCGTTTTGAGCAATTTCTTCTTTTGTCACTATGTTTTCAAAAAGCTGTCTGCTGCAGAGGGGTCAGAAAGCGTCTATATGAGGGAAATGGTTCATATTCAATCAAACCATACAATTCTTTTGAATAACATTGCACAGGGTTAGAAGGTCAAATAAGGTTTTAACCCTTCACCTCATATAGACGCTTTCTAACGCCTCTGCAGCAGACGGATTTTTGAAAACATAGTGACAAAGGAAGAAATTGCACAAAACGTGCAATTTCTCCTTTTGCCCCAATGTTTTCCACTTTTTTTTTGTCATAGGGTTATTCATTCAACTATGTAGATAATCTATGTTTTGACAAAATACGCTCAAAGTCGTCTTCTGCAGAATTGTCGTATGAGGGAAAGGGTTAAGAGCATGAAAAGCGCCCCTTATATATCGCTTGATTTGTTAACTCTTTTCTCACATACATACCCACTCGTTGCCTCTGTAGCAGACGACTTTTAAAAACATTGTGGCGGAAGCATTAATTGCTTATGATGAGCAATTTGTCCAATTGTCACAATGTTTTCAATTATTTTCAATATTTGAAATTTCATTCATGCCCATTATGTTTCCTGGTTTTCTCACACCAGTACTCCACACACTTGTCTTTTCAAGCAACTGGCTGCTTTTCCACATAGGCTGTTGGTTTATCATACTGATATGTATCCTGGTTTTCTCACACCAGTACACCACAAACAAGTCTTTCCAAGCAACTGGCTGCTTTTCCACATAGGTTGTTAGCCCAATGGTGCAAAACGAATTGCTTGTTGCATTAAATATTGTCAAACTTGTGAAAGAATGTTGGCCAAGCTGAAAGAAAATCTGTGTTGCTACTAACCAAGTTTAACTAAGGGTTAGGAAAACAACTAAACACAGGAATTGCTCATAATGAGCAAAATGACGTTTTACTCCATTTTCAACCATATTTAAGTTGTATTTCCTATGTAATTTACCAGTACAACGGATATTAATTATCCTAAATCCAATGTATCAGTTGTAATGCTATCCCCCACAACCCTAAGCGCTAAGGAGGGAGGTCATTACTACCATTCATTTTAAAGACGTCTTAACAGTATTGTCATTATCCACTTGGTCCAGTCCTTTAAGTAAGAATTAAGGGACATTATCAAGTTAAGGTGGGAAAATGTTGCCCAGCCTTGCACTAAACACAGCAATGTCAGTGGTATCCAGCCGCAATTACTGGAGCTATATGATACGAAGATCCTTCTGAAACTTACCCGTGATTCGTTGTACCCTGGAGGTTGACCTTGACCCTGTGACCATGACCCATCATCACCTGAAAACAGAAAACGAAAAACATTAGAATCAACTTCTAGATTCTTCTTAAATCAACATTTCATAATGCTTTTCTAAAGGAATCACGTTTAACCGATTTCTAAATACAACAAATAAACAACAGGAAAACTTTGAAAACATATGCAAAATTAATAAAACTTCGTTTTATTATTGAAAAGAGATAAAAAAATATCGTAGCAAAAGGATAAATTGCTCATTATGAACTAATCCTCTTTTGGCAAGAATGTTTTTAAAACATGGCTTCTGCTGATGCGTTTAAAAGTGTGCATGTTGCAATGGACTGAAGCAATCATGAATGACAGCCGGCCCATAGCGAAAACTGAACCTCCTCCTTTGAGCTTTTTTTCCATTTTTTCCCACTTGCATAAATACATTTTAAAGTATCTGCAGAAGAAAACATTGTGGCAAAAGCAGTTTGCAAATGATGAGCAATTTCCCCTTATGCCTTTTAAATGTTTTCGACTCTTTTCAATATTTATAAATTCATCAATCATCCATGAAGCTTTTTTAATATCTTTGACAAAAAGTTTTAAAAGTTATTTGCTGCCGACTTGATGTATGTGGGTAAAGGGTAATTCTGCAGCAGAAGACTTTCAACATATTTTGTAACTAAGATGGATAACCTATGACTAAGAGTGGAAAACACTGTGACAAAAGGAGAAATTGCACGTTCTGTGCAATTTCTTCTTTTGTCACTATGTTTTCAAAACGCCGTCTGCTTTAACCCTTTCCCTCAAACGGCAATTCTGCAGGAGACGACTTTGAACGTATTTTGTCAAAACATAGAAAATCTCTATAATTGAATGGATGACCAATGACAAAAAGTGGAAAACATTGTGGCAAAAGGAGAAATTGCACGTTTTGTGCAATTTCTTCTTTTGTCATTATGTTTTCAAAAAGCCGTCTGCTGCAGAGGCGTCACAATTCTGCAGGAGACGACTTTGAACGTGTTTTGTCAAAACATAGAAAATCTCTATAATTGAATGGATGACCTATGACAAAAAGTGGAAAACATTAATTTGTGGCAAAAGGAGAAATTGCACGTTTTGTGCAATTTCTTCTTTTGTCATTATGTTTTCAAAAAGCCGTCTGCTGCAGAGGCGTCAGAAAGCGTCTATATGAGGGAAAGGGTTAAAATACTATGTGATATAGGGACGCTGACAGCTTCCCTCTACATGAAAATGTCAAACATCTGTCAAGTCATGAGCTGGTACCTAGGTTCATGGATGTGACAGGTTTAACCCTTTCCCTCATATTGACGATTTATGATGACAAAAAATGTTCAGTCATCTGCTGCAGAATTGTCGTAAGAGGGAAACGGTTAACCCTTTCCCACATACACCCACTTTCCGAGACAAACTTAAGAAAACATTTGTAATAAAAGGAGAAATTGTTGATAATGCTAAATGCCTATCTTTGCCACAACTTTTTTAACTCTAATCTAAAACTTCTATGTGAAAATTGGTCCCCCACATCATAATAATTATGCAAATGCAAAACTATTTAAGCCTATTGACCACATACAGTGGAACCTGTGTATAAACACCACCCATGGAAACAACAACATGGTCTTTGTTCACAGGTGGTCTTCAATTGCAATCTTTTATGCAGCAAGTGAGTAATTGGGAATCTAATAGTGTGGTTGCTATAGACAGGGAATCGCTATTCCAGGGCGGTCTTTAGCACATGTTTGAATGCGTGTGTGTGTATATATATATATATTTATGTAGTGAGTTAACACTTTCCCTCATACTGGGTACAGACGCTTTACCTGCACAAAATTTGGGATTTAATTTAGAAGTAAATTTCCTTAAATTTCCTTAAATTCCGAAATTTACTTGAACATCAAGTAAATTTCGGAATTTAAGGAAATTTAAGGTAATTTACTTCTAAATTAAATCCCAATTTTCGTGCAGTGAATTTCTGACACCTCTGCAGCAGACAACTTTTGTAAACCCTATGACAAAAGGAAAAGTTGCTCAAAACAAGCAATTTCTCCTTTTGCCACAATATTTTCAACCTTTTCTAGTAATGATACCTTCATTTATAGATATTTTCCATATTTTTGACTAAATGTTTTCAAAGTCGTCTGCTGCAGATTTGTTCTATGTGGGAGAGGGTATGAACCTTTTTCAGTAATTATACCTTCAATTATAGATATTTTCCATGTTTATAAAGTCGTCTGCTGCAGATTTGTTCTATGTGGGAGAGGGTTTGAACCTTTTTCAGTAATTATACCTTCAATTATAGATATTTTCCATGTTTTTCAAAGTCGTCTGCTGCAGATTTGTTCTATGTGGGAAAGGGTTAACAGTTTTGATTGCACTTAGGCAACAATGTGTCAAAAATGCCCCTGCATGTGGGAAAGGGTTAAGTTCAACCATTCACAGCTGCTGACAACAAATGACATCCTGAGTGTGTCTGCTGTTTTATTTACAACATCGACTTATTCTTACGTCATTTTTATACAACATAACAAATATCTGAGGGGGATAATATGAATACAACAATAGATAGGAATACAAGATTGAGAACCTTGTGGTTTAACCCTTTTCCCACTTGTTGAGAGGCATTTTGACAGCAGACGACTTTTGAAAACATCATTGACAACAGGAGAAATTGCTCAAAACAAGCAATTTCACCTTTTGCCACAATGTTTTCAACTTTTTTCGGTAATTATACAGATTTTCCATATTTTTGAGTCGACATTTTTAATGTCAAGGTCACAGTGACTATAATACATTTTTATTCAACAACATATTTTTTGACTAAATATGTTGTTGAATAAAAATGTATTATAGTCACTGTGACCTTGACCTTTGACCAAGGTCGGTGGAACTTGTACAAGAGGCGATGTTATCGGGTATGACTTTTAAGTTCCATAACACTCGGATTAGTTTTGAATTAGCTAGAGATGACATTGTTTCATTCAGACGTTTGAAAGTCACTGTGACCTTGACCTTTAACCTAGGTGGATGAAACTCTTACAAGATGTGATGCTAGTGAACATAACGTTGCTTCGTTTGTAGGGGCTTTTAATAGTCACTGTGACTTTCATCTTTGACCTAGGTCAGTTAAACACAAACTCATACAAGAGGCAATTGCAGTGAAAATTTGTATGAAGTTTCATAACAATCAGATTAGAAATGAAGTCACTAAAGTTGACATTGTTGGATGCCTTAGTATTCCCTCGACAACCATGGTATGAGCGGATCATGATGTCATTACTGAAAATAGTGGAAATCATTGTGACTAAAGAAGATTTTTTTTCAAAAGTCGGAAAGGGGAAAATATAAGATGAGGTAAACCACTAGAAATATAAGTATAGATGACAACCCTTGGACATCCATCATATTTTCAGTACCTATATTCCCCAATATCATGGACTTCTCGCAAAACCGTTGTAACTGCTTCTTGAAACAAGGTGTAGTTAAAGGACTTTTATGTGAATCTGTCAAAGTATGACTTTAACTTGCACTCCTTCATCACCACAGTGAAATACAGGACTGGGTCCCAAATCAATAGCATAGAGATCTGTTTTTGATAGGTCAATTAACAGGCACAGTCTACCTACAATTGAACAGGAAATAGTTCCCAGCATTATGCACTGGTATCCTGTGTTCAATAACATGGGCCACATCGCACAAGAAGGAACCTCACCCCCACTTGGTTTAAACCAGCAATAACCCTTTACCTCATATAGACACTTTCTGCCGCTTCTGCAGCAGACGGCTTTTTGAAAAGATAGTGACAAAAGAAGAAATTGCTCAAGACGAGCAATTTCTCCTTTTGTCACAATGTTTTCCACTTTAAGTCATCAGGTTATTCAAATATAGCAATTTTCTATTTTTTGACAAAATATTTTCAAAGTCGTCTGCTGCAGAATTGTTGTATGAGGGAATGGGATAAATGAGATCATACTGCACCTCCATGTGGTCTGGTAAATATAATTCCAAATCACATTTTAAGACCTTTCCCACATTTTGACACCTCCGCTACAGACGACTTTTGAACACTGACAAAAGAAGAAATTGCTTAACCCTTTCCCTCATACAACAATTATGCAGCAGACGACTTTGAACGTATTTTGTAAAAATATAGAAAATCTACATAATTAAATGGATAACCTATGACTAAAAGTGGAAAACATTGTGGCAAAAGGAGAAATGGCAATTTCTTCTTTTGACACTATGTTTTCAAAACGCTGTCTGCTGCAGAGGCGTCAGAAAGCGACTATATGAGGGAAAGGGTTAAAATACAGGCAAATTATAACACCCTTCACCACAATTATTTCAACTTTAGTCAATATGAAAGCATAGTAACTCTATAGATTTGAAAACATTGTGGCAAAAGGAGCAAGTGCTAATAATGAGTCATCTGCTGCAATCATGCAATTGAGAAAGGGTTAGTTAGTTTCATCTAATATAGATAATACTCGAGTACAGAATTGAAACATGCTTGCAAAATTGGAAGTGCTCTTATGATCAATCAGAGCCTCTAGATAAGGGGCGTTTTACATGTTCTAAAATCCTTATTTTACCCTCTAACCCTATGTTGTGGGTACTCAAATAGAATCGTCTCAGCGAGACGATTCTTTTGAGTACCCACAACATAAGATTTGCTTGGATTATAACAGAGATATTGTGGGGAAAACAGCTGTACTGGACGGTGAGTTGATTGTATGATGATTATTCTAGATAAGGGGCATTCTAAAATCCTTATTTGACCCTCTAACCCTATGTTGTGGGTACTCAAAAGAATCGTCTAGGCGAGACGATTCTTTTGAGTACCCACAACATAGGGTTTGCTTTAATAATAAAAGAGATATTGTGGGGAAAAGAGCTGAATACCCCCTCCGTATCTGGTCCTCTGATCAATAGACGAAAACAACGTGGGAAAAGTAGAAAATTGTCATGTTGAGCAAATCTTCTTCATTTTCCAAATTGTTTTCAAACGTCGTCAGCTACAGGTTTCAAAAGTCATTCAAAAAAAAGTTTTTTCAAATGTCGTCAGCTACAGGTTTCAAAAGTCATTCTAATCAGGTGAAGAGTTTATCAAAGAATGTACTAAAGGGGTACCGATTTCTTTGTTTCCGTGGGGCCAGGTGTTTTCTTTGAGTGGTAATCAGGCGGAAAACGTCTCCCCCCTATTATGCCAAATCAAGTATATCCCAGATATTTTTTTTGATTTAGAACAATCCACCAGAAAAAGACCCGACTTGACTCTTTCCAACATACGTCGAACGACTTTGAAAACATCTAGTTAATCCTTTCCCTCATACGACAATTCTGCAGCAGCCAACTTTGAACATATTTTGTCAAAACTGGAAAATCTCTATAATTGAATAGATATATCCTATGACTAAAAGTGGAAAACATTGTGATAAAAGAAGAAATTGCACGTTTTGTGCAATTTCTTCTTTTGTTACTATGTTTTCAAAAAACCGTCTGCTGCAGAGGCGTCAGAAAGCGTCTATTTGAGGGAAAGGGTTAATTAATTAAAAAGGTTCCATAAATTAACCCTTTCCCACGTACAGACGCTTTCTGACACCTCTGAAGCAGACTTGACATTTGAAAACAATGTGACAAAAGGAGAAATTGCTTGTAAAGAATCAACATAATAATTAACTATCCTTTAATCCTATCCCACTAGCAGGCATCTGTAGCAAACGAGTTTCTTGAAAACAATGTGACAAAAGGAGAGATTACGTATTTTGATCAATTTCTTGTTTTGCCACAATGGTTTCAACTCTTATCTATACAGTTTAACTGTGTTAGCGGTCACCTCTCTAAACCCTTTCCCTCATATAGACGCTTTCTGACGCCTCTGCAGCAGATGGCTTTTTGAGAACAGTGACAAAAGAAGAAATTGCTCAAAACAAGAAACTTCTCCTTTTGCCACAATGTTTTCCACTTTTAGTCATAGGTTATCCATTCAATTATAGAGATTTTCTATTTTTTTTCAAAATATGTTCAAAGTCGTCTGCTGCAGAATTGTCGTATGAGGGAAAGGGTTAAACAGCCAACTTGTATTAAACAGCCACTTGCTGATGAACCAAAACAACATGTTCTCCTTGTTTGACTTGTATTAATGAAGCAGCCACCTGTGTTCAGCAGTTTTGACACTCTCTTGGGTGGTTGCTTAAGACAAGTTTGACCGTAATAACACTTTCATTTATAGAAAAGTTCCATTTCACACGTTTCTCTGTTAGGTCATCTTCTACAGAATTGTTGCATGTCGGATTTACAGGTACAGGGGGTGCAGGGCCGGTCCCCCTTTTGTCACAAAGCCACCAGACATTTTAAAACTAGGCCAAACAAATTAAATAATTTGTGTGTACACTCTATAATAGTGTAATGAATACTGCATGCTTTCCAAAATTGTTTAAACCAGGTAATTTAGCCAAGACTGAATTTCAGTTTTAATTTAATTTAAAATTCCTCAAACTTAGCTGCTCACTTTTAAAACCCTTTTCCGCATACAGGTCCTTTCTGACGCCTCTGCAGCAGAATTAAGACTTTTGAAAACATTACGTCAAACAGAGTAATTGCAAAATAATAGGCAATTTCCCTGTTAGCCACAATATTTTCAACTTTTACTAGATACTTTCAAAGTTTATTACATGTGAAAACGATTTTTTGCTTAACCTCTCTCATACTTCCAGACGCATTTTGACACATCTGCAGCAGACAACATTTGCAAACATTAGGCTAAAGGAGAATTTGCTCTTTCTAAAAATTAAACAGGAAGGAGTTAAATGGAGATCCATAAAGTGCAGTCATTAGGATTACATTACTAACAAGAGAAAGTTGATGCAAGGCATCAATGTCGCCGGAAAAGACTGCATTGATTTATTTATGTATTCTTGACTTTCCTTAGTCTATTCAAACATTAGGAACGTAGTAATGAAAACATTTGCTTATAAATTTTATATACATACCTATACATTAGGGTATCTATAACAAATTAACGAAATGTGTACACATTTATCTGGCTTAAATTTAATTTTGCTGTTGTTACTTATTTAAATAATAGTATTCATTCATATAATTTCAATGTTTGTCAATCTTATTCGAATCACAAGGTAAATATCCTGGTATTGCTTTAAAGGGAGGTAATTTGAAGAAAACAAAAGTCTTCAAAAGGAGAAATATATCAGCATTACCGTCTACAGTTTAAATTGTTCTATTGTTTGTGGATTTAAAAATGTTCTTTTTTTTCTTATTTCTACACGTACAACGAAATATTGCGGCTTCTCTTTGACGCTTTGCGTCAAACATTCGTCTTGTACTTGTCTAAAATAAAATAATATCACTCGCTTTTTCATATCGAAATGCGCATGCGCGAAAATCGATGTTAAAGGTCACGAAACTACACAACAGAATAGGGTCTATATTTAGCTTAGAAACAGTTCCTACTTTAGATATTCATGGATTAACATTATTAAATGAATTCTACACAAATCAAGACATCTCTTTGAACATGAAAACAACATTTAGTAAGTTAAAATTGCTATTAAAAGGAGAATCCGAAATTGACCTCAATGATGACACATAAGAGTCTGCATTAGGGGGTGTTGGTTCACGTCTTGAAGGAACCACTTTTGTCTTCGTAAATAAGACAAAAAACTTAAATGCGAGTGAAATAAAAAAAACTGCAAACATTAAAAAATCGGAATATTTATTTCATTTTAGATGTGTCATTTATTAGTGTTCGTAAACAACCACAATTGTAATATGTTCAAATCATCTAGATTTGTTTCTTTCTAATAATAAGCCGCCCTCCCATGTGATTTCCGAAAAGCTATTAAAAATAGAAGTCGCGGGCTTCTGCCCGGCGGTGCTTTTGCACATGCATTTTCTCAGATATTGTTTATCTTTATGTTAAGTATTACATAGTAGTGTTTGGCTTCTTTGCCTAAATTCTGTTTTACATTGTTTTACATGTCGTTTTATATTAATGTTAAATATCGCGTACATCATGTTTGATTGTTTTGTCTAATAAACTGGTTAGTTATATTTCAATTTTAATCATTTCATAATTTACAGTAAGTAAATTATTAAGCGCCCAAAATGACCTTAGTTGTCGACGGGCCTTAAAACACCATTCATTCATTCATTCATTCATTCTGCCCGGCGACTAATAAGCGTAACAAATTGGTGTATATGGTTTGGTCACCAAATATCTACTTCAGATAGCAATGTCTCGTACTAAAATTGGGCTAAATCTGCATCAATACAGGGTAGTTACTCGAAATATATGCACAAGTCCAAGTTGTTCCGCTCTGATCTTCTTTTTTTCGATGATACCTTGAGGTTTTTATCCCGACAAAAAGCATTATACTTAATCAACTAACTGTGAATTTGAAATTGGACAATTTGCCACCCAAATTAATTTTCTATCCCTTCCTTAAAAGGTTAAAAAATATCTTTCTTTCTTTTTTTAAACCATAGTGAGCTTGCAGAGACATACGTTTTGAGATACTTTTGAAAATATTGTGGCAAAAAAAAAGAGAAATGCGGCTGCAGGTAAGAAAGAGTTAACCCTTTCCCTCATACGACAATTCTGCAGCCGACGACTTTGAACATATTTTGCCAAAAAATAGAAAATCTCTATAACTGAATGGATAATTACCTATGACTTAAAGTGGACAAGATTGTGGCAAAAGGAGAAATTGCTTGTTTTGAGCAATTTCTTCTTTAATCACTATGTTTTCAAAAAGGCGTCTGCTGCTATTGCCTCAAAAAGCTTCTATATGAGATAAAAGGGTTTAAACTGATCTATAATAACCATTCTCCTTCCCCACTTTGCCGTTCGCCCTCCTCAATTTGTCTAATTAGACACCAATAGGTGAGGACCATTTCCACATAAGATGCCAAAGTGTCCATTTCTTATAGATTTATGGGGCGGCCTGTGTTACAAAGGACCATTCCCTTCTTGACAATTTACCCCGATACACACTATTTTTACCTAACCTTGTCAGCTTTGAAAATGTTCTTCAGGAATAACTTGTAACATGTAATATGAAGAAAACTAGAAATCTTATTTTGAACCTGTTGTGGATTTAGTGGGAAAGGAGCAACTGCTTGTATTGAGCCTATTTTTATATTTCCAACAATGTTTTACAGCTGTCTACTGCATTAGAAATCAAACATTATCTTTTTAGGGGGAAAGCTTCAAGATCTTTCCATAATCTAATTACCTCCCTTTATGAGTTTCATTGTGAAAGACATACGAGTCATAGACAGATAATGGGGACTGCCTGGTTCTTCTTTTGGTCATAACTGTCTGCAGAGACCGACATAAACCTCCAAGCATTTTTACCCCTTCCCACATACAACAAATCTGCAGCAGACGACTTTGAAAATTTCATCTAGGCAAGAATATCCTGTCTCTATTAATGAAAGTTCAAGTTCAAATATTGAAAAGAGTTGAAAACATGACAACACGTAAATTAAAGCTGGTTTTTTTCCAACTTTATATCAGTTATATATCAAGCTGACAAAGTTCACTTATTCATGTTTCCTGGGTGAACCAGTACTAGACTAGGAAGCTAGCCTATGGGCACTCCAACATGACCATGTTGACTGGCTAGGCTAGGAAACCTGCCTTGCCCAAGGGCACTCCACAATGACCATGTTGAATGGCTATGCTAGGAAACCGGCCTTGCCCAAGGTCACTCCACAATGACCATGTTGAATGGCTAGGATAGGAAACCTGCCTTGCCCAAGGGCACTCCACAATTACCATGTTGAATGGCTAGGCTAGAAAACCTGCCTTGCCCAATGGCACTCCACAATGACCATGTTGAATGGCTAGACTAGGAAACCTGCCTTGCCCAAGGGCACTCCACAATGACCATGTTGAATGGCTAGGCAAGGAAACCTGCCTTGCCCAAGGGCACTCCACAATTACCATGTTAAATGGCTAGGCTAGGAGAGCTGCCTTGCCCAAGAGCACTCCACAATGACCATGTTGAATGGCTAAGCTAGGAAACCTGCCTTGACCAAGGGCACTCCACAATGACAATGTTGAATGGATATGCTAGAATACCTGCCTTGCGCAAGGGCACTCCACAATGACTATATGTTGAATGGCTAGGCTAAGAAACCTGCATTGCCCAAGGGCACTCCATAATGACCATGTTGAATGGCTATCGATCCAGGGGGACTTCCAATTCCAAATCCCATGGCAGATTCCTATATAATGCTAAGGGCCATTTAATTCGCCAAACACATACTAGAAACGTGCTTTCTTTCATTCTTATTAGTAAAAAAAATAAATTAAAATAACTTTCAGGGAAAATTATATTAATTCATGTCAGGATGTATGATTTTAAAACCCTTTACAACTCACAATAAATTCACAGTATTCTCTCATTGTAAATCTCTATAAATGTGAGGATAAATAATTTGAGAAATTGCTTTTTATGCCCCAAATTTGTTGTATAACCCTTTCCCTCATATGACAATTCTGCAGCAGACGACTTTGAACGTATTTTGTCAAAACATAGAAAATCTCCATAATTGAATGGATAACCTATGACAAAAAGTGGAAATATTGTGGCAAAAGGAGAGATTGCACATTTTGTGCAATTTCTTCTTTTGTCACAATGTTTTCAAAAAGCTGTCTGCTGCAGAGGCGTCAGAAAGCTTCTATATGGAGGAAAGGGTTAACACTTTCCAACCGGACAGTGACTCCTATATACCCCCTCTTCTTCGAAGGGGGGTATAAAAAGTATATTGGGACATTTATTGCCTAAAGGGTTCCAGCTTATTTTGATTATTAATCTTGATCTCATTCACAAACTTGTTAATACCAACACCTTTCACCCACTCAGGTCACACCTTGACCCTTTCCAACTTGCATACACATTTTGAAGCATCTGAAAAAGACTACGTTCCGAAAACATAAAGTGACAAAGGGAGAAATTGAGCAACTCCTCTCCATTTGCCATTATGATGTTTATCTCCATTCAATAATTGCACTTAAATTTATTGAGATTAGAAATGTTATTGCCTTGAGATTTTAAAAGTTGCCTGCTGCAAGATTTGTTGTTTATTTGGAGGAAGGGTAGGGTAAACTGTCTTTCATGACAGCTTTAACTGTAATCTTTATACTTTTAACTTTTAACATATCTTGTGACTCCTCTAAACATGATAATCCTTTCCCATATAAGGATGCATTTTGAGGCATCTGCAGAAGACAATTTTTAAATTGAATGATTGATTGATTGGGGTTTAACGTCATTTTCAAAAAAAATTCAGTCATATCACGCTGAACAGTTTCCTGGCTTTCACACAACATTCTTTCCAAGCAATTTCCTATTTTTCTTTTTTTTTTAATTGTCTGTTTTTAAATCATGAATGGGTAAATTGCAACATATGGACAATTTTAAGAATAATCTTTGAAGAAAACATTGTGGGAAAAAGGAGAGAAATCACTTATTTATTTCAGACATAACACTATCTTCAACATTATTGCTTCAAAAGTTCTTTTTTGTTAAAGGTCTTAATTATTCGGGGATCGGTTTATATCAAAAGTGGTACTATAATTGGGCCGCGACTGATATTTTGGTGATTTATTGACTTCCCATGTTGACATCTTTTAAATAAACCTAACTTTCAGGCACAGCTTGACCCATCAGCTGCAGACTTATTATTGTGGCAATACATTGCTTATTATAATAGCCACAATGTTTTCAAGTCATATGCAAAAAGATGACTTTTGAAAGTGGTGTCTTGATGTGGAGTAAAGAATGAATGTATATTGTTTTATGGCGCATCGACAGCTAAGGTCATTTAGCGCGCAATTAAATTTAATTATTCATGATCCCTGGGTAAACAAACCAGTACTAGGCTAGAAAATGTGCCTTGCCCAAGGGCACTCCACCATGACCGTAGTGCCGCGACTGGGGATCGAACCCGGGACACCCGGTTTCGAAATCCCCGACGCTAACCACTCGACCGTGGAGTAAAGAATTAAAACCCAAAATCACTAGCCTAGGCCCAAAAATAAATCCACTTTTGAATGAAATAGGTACATGGTGACAAAACCTACCTACATTAAAATTTGGTGTATTTACTACAAATTTCACCTTTATCAAAGGGGGAGTGCTTTAACCCTTTTCAAACCTGCAGATGGGTATACTGACATAACCTTTATTCAGAGGTCTAGATAAGGAGGAGTAAAGTGAATTTTCCCCTTTAATATTTTTGTAATTTTCCAACAAAAACCCTATGTTGTGGGTACTAAAATAATCGTCACAGTGAGTCGATTCTTTTGAGTACCCACAGCAAAGGGTTTTAGGTTCAAAAAAGGATTTTAGTACATGACATAATGCCCCTTATCTAGAGCTCTGCTTTATAATCATACAACTTTTGAAAATATTGCGGCAAACTGAGAAATGGCTAATGATGACCAATTTCCCATTTTGCCGCAAAATGTTTTTGACTCCATTTATTAAATAAACTTTCTTTTATATTGAGAGATCTTCAAAAAATGTGCAAAGATACAAGTCGTCTGCTGTTAACTGTTTCCCACATATGAACGCTTTCTGACGCCTCTGCAGCAGACGTCTTTTCAAAACATTTGTCACAAATGTATGATGAGCAATTTTCTCCATTTGCCAAAAAGATTTCAACCCTATACTATAGTCATACTATCATTTACAGAGATTTTCTATATTTTGAACTTGATACTTGCAAAGTCGTCTGCTTCAAATTTGTTGTCAAGTGAGTAAGTGTTTGGTTTACTATTACTCATACGGTAATGTACTATACAGAGCATGCAAGGTTTTTTTGCAATCTAGAATTCGTTCATAATTCTCATGTTTCAAAGTGGTTTCATTTTCTTCATCCACCACATACTTTCAACCCTTTCCCACCTGCAGACGCATTTTGACGCAAAAGCAGCAGACGACTTCTGAAAACATTGTGGCAATAAGTGAAATTGCTCATGATGAGCAATATCTCATTTAACCAAAGTTTTCAACTTTAACTAACAAAAAAATAAGGTATCAATCTTTTATGGAGATTTTTCAGGCTTTTTTCACTATGTTTTCAAAGTCGTCTGCTGAAGATTTGTTGTATGTGGGATAAAGGGTTAACACTTATCCTCAAACAACAAATCTGCAGCAGAACATTTTGAAAACGGCTAAAATAGGACAAATATCTATTATCCCTTTTCCTAATACTCCAAATCTACCGCTGTCGACTTTCAGACAATCTTTGCAAAAATTCGGAAACTTTCTATAAATGAAAGAATTATATATTTATCACAATTTGTCACAATGTTTTCAAAAGTCAACTGCGGCAAAGGTCAGGCAGAAAGTGTCTTTATGATTCCTTTCCTTTATTATCAAAGTTATCTTCTTAAAACAATAAGAATTCATTAAAAAAAAATTGGCTAATCAGATATTTAATTTGAATCCCTCAAAATAATTGTTTTTCTCTCTCGGATATTTATCCAAGAAAGCAAAAAAATCGAGAAACAAATCGGTGAGCCTCAGATGTTCTGGTTAAAGATCAATCCAAGACTAATATGTCAGCATTCTGCGAAACCACCTGAGCCCCCATTCATGGCTCCGGAAAATCACACTCTCCGATAACAGCTTACAATTTCCCTTTAACCCTTTCCCTCATACGGCAATTCTGCAGCAGACGACTTTGAACATATCTTGTCAAAATCTCCATAATTGAATGCATAACCTATGACAAAAAGTGTAAAACATGGTGGCAAAAGGAGAAATTGCTCGTTTTGAGCAATTTCTTCTTTTGTCACTATGTTTTCAAATAGCTGCAGAGGCGTCAGAGAGCGTCTATATGAGGGAAAGGGTTAAAAAAAAATCCCAAGAACAATTTCTACGCCAAATGTGGTTGGTAATCATTGAAATTCTGTTCCAAGAAAATTTCATTGAATGTACCAACAGGATAGGGTTTGGCTGATTAACGAAAAATATAATTAACCACATACAACAAATCTGCAGCAGAAGACTTTGAAAACATGGGAAATCCCCAAAAATGAAGGTATAATTTTTTAAATGTTGAAAACATTGTGGCAGATTTCTAGGCAAAAATATTGAACATTTCTAAAAATGCAAGTATAACATCTTTGAGATATTTGTCAAACAAATATGTCCAGCGATTCGTGTTCAAGGCCACTGTGACCTTGACCTGTGAATGGATGACTTGAAAACCAGAACCTACTCGTCATGCCCAACCTTCCTGCCACGTTTGAGAGTTGTAGGTCCAAGCATTATCCAGTTATCAAATTAAGGTAAGGTTTGGTCTAGCGATGGACTGACCGACCGGCCGGCCAATCACCCAGTCACAAACAGACATTATGTACAATGCAATATACCCCCCCCCCCCCTGTTTTAAAGGGGGCCTAATTTTGACACAATGTTTTTAAAAGTTAGACATCAGAAAGTGTCTGTAAGTGGGAAAGGGTCATGACCATTCTTAAAGAATTATTTCAGTTAGAAATGATCCTTTGTGTTCACAGTTGGTTAGACAGCAATATAAATCTTCGACAATTTTTTTTTCACTCTGGCCTTTGAATTTAAATGTCTTTTTATTTTTGTAGTTTATAAAAAAAAAAATGGAAATTTCAAAACAAATTTCAATTAGACCAAACCAAAAATTGATTCCCAATCTTTTGGAAGATAACAGTATTTTATTCTATTAACCCTTTCCCTCATATAGACGCTTTCTGACACCTCTGCAGCAGACAGCTTTTTGAAAACATGGCAATTGCTCAAAATGAGCAATTTCTCCTTTTGTCACCATGTTTTCAACTCTATTCAATTATTGTACTTTCATTTGAAGGGAATTTCCAAATAATTTTGGGTATGTTGTAGACGAAAGTCGTCTGCTGCGGAGATGTTGTATATGGTAAGTTGACATATTTTGACGAATTTTAGAAAATTCTTTTAGAAAATTCTTGTTTGGTTACAACAATTCAATGTCATGCATGGTAGTCGAGTCCCAGTAGCTCAGTCGGTAACGACGCAGGCTGTCAATCCAGGGGTTGTGAGTTTGAATCCCGGCTCGGCCAACTTTCTTTCCGACGATTGACAAAAGTCATTGCGACATGCGTCATTCGTCTTCCACCAATGGGCCAAGTCTATGTGGAAAAGCAGCCAGTTGCTTGGGAAGATTGTTGTGTGGAGTACTGGTGTGCAAAAACCAGGAAACATATGAGTAGGTGAACTGGCCACCGTGATATGACTGAGAAATTGTTAAAAACGGCGTTAATAAAACCCCAATCAATCAATCAATCAATCAATCATTCATGGTAAATTCCCATAATTTTGCAAGTCCGTTTTCAGTTTTGTCTGCTAAAAATTGGGTTGTGGGTTGGTTTAACCCTATCTCACATACAACAGTTCTCCAAATTTTAAAAAATTGTAAATTTATAGAAATGAAAGTATAGTTTGAAGGGCAATTTATACTTTTGCCACAATGTTTTCACAAGAAGATGCAGAAAAATGTATCAGCTTGTGGGAAAAGGTTAAACAAAGAACACAATAATGCTTTGGAACCTTTTGAGACAATCCCCAATAAAAGTTTGTGGAGTTTTGAAAAATCCAGTAAGAGCTGTTTCTAATCAACAAAAACGGTAGCACATGTGTTTCTGGGTTATAACTGGGTTATACAGAGAAAACAGGTGAAAATGTGTAAGACCCCCTTCTCTCTCAGTGTATACTAGGAAACACCAACACATTTGGACGGGCAGTAGTAGATGAATATAGTATTAATTTTACCCAACATCAGACCAAGAATTTAAGTTCTAGCAGGAACGAGTTAAAGTTGTAATCATGAGAATCATGGTCATCGTTATCCAACTCGGATTTCATTTCTTGTCTTTTTTTGTATTTTCCATTTTTGTTAAAATTTGCCTGTTGCAGACTCATGAAATGTTTTGGACCAGATGAGAAAAGAGTTGTTCAACATCTGTTCTCCAGGGGTGTGGATAGACTACAACAAATTACGTTTGAAAACTGTTGTTCATACAGCAAGGTGAAGAACTTACTGATAAGTCTCTCAAGTCAGATTGGTTAGATTGATTGTTTGATGTTTAACGCCCTTTTCAACAAATTTTCAGTTATATCACGGCGTTTCTTGGGTAGGTTACCAATACTAATGGTCCATTTATCCTGACACCAGGGAGTCAGTGGTAATGCTAAACCAGGAACCCTGATCGAGCGCCAGAAGGAGGGCAGCCATTACTACCATTGTTAAACCTGTGACCTCCTGCATCCTACTTTTATGAATGATAGAAACTAAGTCGAAATTCATGTTATACAGCAGACGACATTGAAAATATCTTGACGAAAAAAAGGAAAACAATTCTTTAACCCTTTACCACATACGACAATTCTGCAGCAGACGACTTTGAACGTATTTTGTCAAAACATAGAAAATCTCCATAATTGAATGGATAACCTATGACGAAAAGTGGAAAACATTGTGTCAAAAGGAGAAATTGCACGTTTTGTGCAATTTCTTCTTTTGTCACTATGTTTTCAAAAAGCCATCTGCTGCAGAGGCGTCCGAAAGCGTCTATATGAGGGAAAGGGTTAAATGAAAGAATCATTTTTTTCATTGCATAATTACTCCTTTTGTTAAAAGGTTTTCAAAAGTCGTACGCTGTGGAGGCATCAAAAAGTGTCCAAATGTGGGAAATGGTTAAAAACCCTTTCCCTCATATGGACGCTCATTCTGACGCCTCTGCAGCAGAAAACTTTTGATAACCTTATTTATACTTATAAAAGTTGAAAAACATTGTGGCAAAAGAAGCAATTTCTTCTTTTGCCACAATGTTTTCAACTTTTATAAGTATAAATACTTTTCGTTTATTATGAGAGATATTCCATACTTTTGTGTAAATGTTCTCTGCTGCAGACTTGTTGTATATGTGAAATGGTTAACCCTTTTCATCATATAGACGCTTTCTAGCGCCTCTGCAGCAGACGGCTTTTTGAAAACATAGTGACAAAAGAAGAAATTGCTCAAAGCGAGCAATTTCTACTTTTTCCACAATGTTTTCCACTTTTAGTCATAGGTTATCCATTCAATTATAGAGATTTTCTAGTTTTTGACAAAATATGTTCAAAGTCGTCTTCTGCAGAATTGTCGTATGAGGGAAAGGGTTAACCCTTTCCAACATACAGCAAATCAGCAGCAGATGACTATTGAAACGTCTTGGCAAAAGTGTGAACAATCCCAATAAATGTAGTCAAATTATTAAATAAAGTTGGAAACACTGTGGCAAAAGGAGAAATTGCTCCTTTGAGCAATTTCTTCTTTTGTCACAATGTTTTTAAAAGTTGTCTGCTCCAGAGGCATCAGAGAGCCTCTACATGAGGTAAAGAGTTAAGGTGTGCTTGGTAAATAGAGCAAGATTCAAGCTGTATCGGGATTAGAATAGAATATTGACCGACATGGTGGCAACAGCTTGAGCTGACAAGTGTCCAATGTTCAATCCGCTTTCATCATCATATACAATGTAATGTCACAAACAAGAATTTCTCATTTATATAGCACAACACAACACTTTCAGAACAAAAACATACAAAGAAAACATTGAAAGAAAAGCAGAGCAGCCTCATTTATTTACCACCAATGTCTCATTTTCCCTTCTGGAATCTATATAAAAAAAATTGTAGAAATTCTCTAAATTGGTAAAATCCTTTGGAATTTTCAAAAATAGTCGAACCAGTGCTTAAAGGACCGCCTTTGTCTAGTAATTCCCTGTCTATAGCAACCACACTTACTCATTTACGGCATAATTGACCCTGTAATTAAAGGCCACCTGCGAACAAAGGCTGTCTGCTGCAGAGGCGTCAGAAAGCGTCTATATGAGGGAAAGGGTTTAACAAATATCGATGAGTACAGCATTTTATACTTTGTAGATAGTTATTCGGGATCTCCGGGTAAACAAACCAGTACTAGGCTAGAAAATGTGACTTGCCGCTAGTTACTCCACCTGGTGACCCCTGCATCATAGACTGGAGATCAAACCCCGTGGACGCCTGGTTCCAAATCTCCCAAACTACCCACTCAACCATTGCGGATTCCTTACAGGTGGACAGAATTTTATCATTAACCTTTTCAAGAGTTCATTATTAAGTTGAGGAATGAATATCGAGATAAAAAATAGTCAACAGTACAGAAACTTAATTGGTCATACAGTGCTGAGCCTCTGTAGCTCTCAAGTGGTAGCCATGCGGGCTGGCAATCCAGGGGTTGTGAGTTTCAAACCCAGCTCGGCCAACATTCTTTCCAGCGTTTGACAAGCGTCATTGTGACATTAGCGCCATTCGTCTTCCACCAATGGGAATAAACAGTCTATGTGAAAACGCAGCCAGTTGCTAAGAAAGACTGTTGTGTGGATTACTGGTGTGAGAAAGTCGGGAAACAGGCGAGTAGGTGAACTGGCCGCTGTGATATGACTGAAAAATTGTTGAAAAAAACGGCCTTCAACCCCAATCAATCAATGGTCATACAGTTATTGATGCACTTGCTAGCCTGACCTCGATAGTAGTGGCACCGGCTTCACAAAATCGTTTTCACCATTCAAAGGATTAACAAGAGACAATCTGTGTAAAACATGAACCAATACCAAACAGTCTTTCAGAAAGCTGCTAAAGCTAACATTGTGTACCCAAAGCATGCCGAAATAATAGTTAACCCTTTCCCTCATACGACAATTCAGCAGCAGACGACTTTGAACGTATTTTGTCAAAACATAGAAAATCTCCATAATTGAATGGATAACCTATGACAAAAAGTGGGAAACAGTGTGGCAAAAGGAGAAATTGCACGTTTTGTGCAATTTCTTCTTTTGTCACTATGTTTTCAAAAAGCCGTCTGCTGCAGAGGCGTTAGAAAGCGTCTATATGAGGTTCGTATGTTCTTCCTGTGTTTAAGGAGTAGATGTACTGGGAAATGCAATCAAATCAATTTTAGATCATAGTGATGCCGATATTTTTTATCATACCCTTACATGAAAAGGATTGACAAAATCCGAGAAAATTCCCTCTTGTTACGATTTGTTGTAGCCTAACCACCCATTCTAAAAAAAAAAAAAAAAGATATCTCCCTAACACAAACCAGTCTGTTGAACAGGTGAAATGTGTAGAGAATCAGCCTGCAGATGTTTACATTGACCTGGAACCAGTCTGGGGGAAATCTTTACACAGCTGTAGCATTGGTCTGTCATTCACAGGCAGCATAACTCTTCACACATAATTTTCGACGGAAACATAGCATAAAACTGCTCTATTTTCCTTTATTATTCCATCAAAACAGAATTTTAGAATGCCAATTCCTATCATCTGATCAAATCTGAGACAATTCAAACTGGGCATAGTTATTAAAAAAAATTATAATTATGTGCGATGCCCGATTCAATCGTTTCATAAGAAACTTGGTCAGTGAAGCTTAAAAACACAACACAGCCCTAGATATTATGTGAATTTAACCCCTCCTCCTACATGTATGTAGATGCATCAGCAGCAGATGACTTTTGAAAACATTGTGGCAAAAACGGGAGAAATTGCTTATTATTTCACTCATACAGATTTTCCTTCTTTTTGCCTGGAATTCAAGGTAAGTGTCCTGCTTCCAAATGCATTGTTTTTATGTAAGAAAGGATTGAAGTTTAACCCTTTCCCTCATATAGACGCTTTCTGACGCCTCTACAGCAGACGACTTTTTGAAAGCATAGTGACAAAACGTGCAATTTCTCCTTTTGCCACAATGTTTTCCACTTTTTGTCATAGGTTATCCATTCAAACTATGGAGATTTTCTATGTTTTGACAAAATACATTCAGTCTTCTGCAGAATTGTTGTATGAGGGAAAGGGTTAATGTACACCACATCCAGCATTCCACATTAACTCATAGCCAAAGTAGCCCAGTAGCAATGCGGGCTGTAAATATAGAAGTGGTGAGTTTGAACCCTGAGGTTTGACAAAGGCTTCATCCTTCTTCCACCAATGGGCTTTAACTGTCTTAGTAGAAAAGCAGCTAGTTGCTTGATAAAACTGTTGCATTGAGTACTGATGTAAGAAAGCCAGGAAACACATGCTGAAGATTTGTTGTACATGGGAAAGGGTAAGTGATTGCAACCTCAATCTTTATAACAAAAAAAAAAAAATTTTCACTAAAAATTCTATATTCTATTTCCAACAGTATCACATAACAGATTCAGAGCCAAGAAAAACATGTAAAATGAAAATAGCCGGTTTCTGTACAAAAACCACATGGCCCCATTACTTGTCCCATGGTGGAAGTATTAACAGCATTGTAATCAACAATATGGGGAGCCCATAGAGAAATCCCCCCATCCTTTCCCTGATATGAACAGCCCCAAGTGATTTAGGGTTCGTATTGACTCTCAGTAACTACACAGTAAATTGATGTTAAAACTAATGGGGCTACAGTTCTAGTTTAACCCATCCCCTTGTGTATTGCCAAGCGATTTGGGGTCTAATCGACTGTCGGTACAGGGTTCGACACTAACTTTTTTTTCAACTAGCCCGGTCGGGCTAGTAGATGCAGAACCTACTAGCCCTGACCCAAGTTTCATGTGCCCTGACCAAGTTATATTAAAATCTTTATATTTATTATGCAACTTGTTTGTTTCTTGTGTGTGGAGATGCGCAAATATGATTTATTCTAAATAGGCTTAATACTATATTAAATAAACTGTTTTGGACTGATAATAGTATGATGCAATTATGAATAAACAATATTATAAAGCCATTGTATAGTTTCTTGTCTTTTACTCCGACCTCTCAAAATTAAAACAAAATCATATTTAAAGTATGAACACTTGTGATTAACTTCTTGTTAATAGACTTAACATTGCTGGCTACCCCTTCATGCTTTACTGATACATGTACCTTTGAAATAAGTCAATCATATATAAAACAGGAAAATTCAAATGAAACATCTCTTAGTCTATGATGAAAAACAAACATCAGAAGAGAAAACATTAATGATTACAAACTTGAAAGTGCTAAATCATTATCTTTTATCTAACACTTGCCACATTTATAAAATTGAATCTCTTGGACATATCAATAAATGACAGTTTAATTGCTAAAAAGAGTTGAAACAAATGAGCAATTTATCTTTTTGCTATTGTTTTTTAATTGGAAACAGGAATCTAGAGTATCATTTTCGATTCCTGCTTGGAATCATTTTGCTAGGATCGAATGTTTTGAAAACTAATATGAATGTTGACATATAAATCGTACAAGCTGCCCTGTTTCAGTGACTGACCTAAATCGGTGACCTTGTTGTTTTTCATATGCTATCAATTTGAAGAGGTCTATGGTATCAATGTTTTTTGTGGTCTCAAGTGTAAACATATAAATACAGAAATGATTTTTTGGATAGGTCACAGCCCTTTTTATCATGTAGAGGGCGTGCTTTAAGTGCAAAAACATCCATTTCTTCTATCTCCGTAGAGAAATACAATTTGGGAAAACCCAAAATACACACGTGACCATTATAGCCAATCGTATTTGCGATATGTAAATCAAAACTACTTCCAGGGGTATGCAGTAAACGTCATCAATATTGGGGCCGTTGAATAGGCATGCGCACAAGACATGTATCGATTGTAAACTTCCGCTAATATTGCAAAACTGGAAGCCACTCGCTCTCGAAAATCCACTGCAATTACCGCGATTTGTCAAAGAAATAACCCTGTTAAAAGATCGACGATTAGAAATGCGTATTATTAGCGAGTATGCAAGCTTAAATTCGAACCCTGTAAACATGTATCGCATGGATGAATATATGAGAAACTCTTTGCTGTGTAGTAGATTTCCAAATAAGGAGATGTTTACTACAGCTTCAAGAAAGCGCGCGAAAAGAATCACGTGATCTGTATATGCCTGCGAAAATATCACGTGGTGTTATTTCTTCAAGTAGAAAGCAGCTCCATTGGATGAAGCTCTCCTTTTAACTGTCTCGCGAGATTACAAATTAGCAAAGCAACAAATACATACTGATCACGTGGTCAACATACTAGCTAGTAGCTACAGTATTTGAGTAAGTTATTTATAGAAAGGTCTACACATCCAGGTTTATCTTTCATTCTCTCATGATTGTTGACATTACAATTTGCCGAAAATCGTTCAGATTTGTTTTATTTATATGAAAACTATCGTTAACAATCGATAGTTGAAAAAACTATTGCGATAGTTATCGACTTGAAAATATTCTATCGACTTATTGCTATCGAGAGCAAAGCTATCGCAATACATCGATAAGTCGACCTATCGTTACACCTGCACTAGAGTTAACTCCCTTTACAGTTAGTTCTATCGCTGCATGGAGAATTCTGGAAAACCCGCGTGTTATAAATAATTCGGCAGAAGCCGTCGCGCATGCGCATTACATTAGGTGAATCTTTTTTGTAAAAACAAACTACGGCTTCATCGTTTTTGTGAAAGTGAAACGTATTTTACACGCAGAACTAAATGGAATTTTAAAAGAACATTTCTTATGGGTAAATGTCCCGTTCTTATTGCACACGACCGGTCGGGCATGTTCCTGGGACATTCGCAAGCCCGGACCTGTGTACAGGCAGTGAATGTCGTTCGGACGTGCCTTAGTGTCGAACCCTGCGGTAACTTAGAACAAGGTCATGTACTAAGTTAACTGATGTTATAACTAATGGGGCCACACTTCTAGTTTAACCCTTTTCCTCATGTAGTGCCAAGCGATTTGAGGTATTGAATCTCCGTGAAGGGGTCATCCAAATGGTTAAATGACTTTAAAACAAATGGGGCTACAGTTCTAGTTTTGTTCCCAAAAATGTGCATCCAGACTAATTTACATGTAGCTGGATAGTGAAGACTCTGATGAGTTTGATCACCCGATTTTTTACTGTACGCTTGGATGCAGTACAAGCCCAAATTGCTAGCACGCCCTCATTATTATATAAACCATTTCCATTGCTACTGCAGAATATTGATTGATAACGCCATTTTCAACTTCAAGGTATCGCAGGTTGAAAGTAAGCTAGTAAAAAAGAATAAACTAGGCTTTTCCCCACAATATCTCATTTATAACTGCACTAAACAAAACATTCTTCAAAGTTCAAGTTATAAATTAAGACTGAAACCTCAGAAAAGTCAAATTAGTAATTAAAGAAACAGCAATATATCAGGGTCTATCACAGGTCAAAATCCTAGATAACAAGAAGTAAATAAAGTGAGGTTATTCCACCGCAATATCTCTCTTATTACCGCACCAAACCCTATGTTGTGTGTACTCAAAAGAAGATAACATCTCATAGGTACATTTCTTTTAAGTATCCACAACCAATGGTGAATGGTCAGATTCGGATCTAACAACATGATAACAGAACTCTAGATAAGGGGAGTCTTGCTCTAAACTCCTTATTTGACCTTCTTAAACCCTATTTTGTGAGTACTCAATAAATCGTCTCGGAGTGAGAAGATTATTTTGAGTACCCACATTGTAGGATTTGATTTGATAACCTAAGGATGGAGTGCTCCACGGAGCATGTGTGTCACCTGCACCTGCTCATTGAAAGTGTGACAAAAAAGTGTGAGAGACAGACAGACAGACAGACGCCGGACAAAAAAAAGTAATCCCTAAGTGCCTGCCATGCTACGCAGGGTGACACAATAACACAGATATGTTGTGGAAAAGACCTGTGAACCCCTGAATGATAAACATTTTGTTCCCGAAGCTGTGTACTGTTATTGCATGTGGCTGTGTATTAAAAGTGGAAACACATGCCGCCTCAGGGGACGTGTACTCAAATGACTTGAGAAACATATGGCACTCAAAACAAGGAGAATCATTCCCGTTAGTATACCACCTGGAGCCAGGAATGACCTCGAATCCAAGGATTATTCTATTTCTCTCTTATTCATTTAATTAAATCCTACATTGTGGGTACTCAAATAACTTGTAAAACATGAACATGGCACCAAAACTTTAAAATATAGCCTTTATTACCAATTGCAGGCATTAAAGACCTTAAATAAGCGGGAGTAAAACATTTTTTGAATTTATTTTTTTGGGGGGGTTATGTTTCTCTCAACAAAGTTTTAGTTATATATCAAAATGTTTCCTGGATAAGTAACCAGTACTACCTCTTTATTTATCCCGACACCACTGAGTCAGTTGTAATGCTAACCAAACAATCCTGAGTGCAAAGTCATGAAATCCATTTCTACCCTTTTTAATGTCTTTAATTGATATGACCTGGCCCAGGATTGAACCATGCAGTGTCCTCCCTCACAAATGGCCAATGGCGGAGGCTCGTCCTCTAGGCTACAGATATAAGCTCTTTCTCTCAGTTGTAACTAATAACCTGTTTTGACGCATCTGCAGCAGGCGACTTTTGAAAAACATTGTGGCAAGATGAGAAATTGCTTAACCCTTTCCCTCATACGACATTTCTGCAGCAGACGACTTTAAACATATTTTGTCAAAACATAGAAAATCTCCATAATAGAATGGATAACCTATGACAAAAAGTGGAAAACATTGTGGCAAAAGGAGAAATTGCACGTTCTTCTTTTGTCACTATGTTTTCAAAAAGCCGTCTGCTGCAGAGGCGTCGGAAATCATCTATATGAGGGAAAGGGTTAAAACAGCAATTTCTCCAATTGCCACAATGTTTTCATCTTTTTTTCAGTAATTTTACCTACAATTATAGAGAGTTTCCATATTTTTTAGTATACAATTCAAAGTGGTCTGCTGCAGATTTGTTGTATGAAGGAAAGCGTCAATACTTTCCGACATACGCAGCAGAGGACAGAGTTGATAACACAATGTGACTGAAGTCTTGAGGAAGCTTTCCCACCTAAATTTCCACATGTCCCTTAACCCTTTCCCTCATACGGCAATTCTGCAGCAGACGACTTTGAACGTATTTTGTCAAAACATAGAAAATCTCCATAATTGAATGGATAACCCATGACAAAAAGTGGAAAACATTGTGGCAAAAGGAGAAATTGCACGTTTTGTGCAATTTCTTCTTTTGTCACTATGTTTTCAAAAAAGCTTTCCCACATAAATTTCCCCGTGTCCCTTAAAAATGGGTGATAAAAATATATATATTTTTTTAATACAAATAGGACTGAAAATCTAAAATTGTCACTTTGGAAATGAGACCTGGGATTTTTCATCACTGTACATATGTTTGAAAAACAACACCGTGCCCCAATGGTATGCTTGCCCATAAAAGATTATTTATGTCTCACAATATGTAAATCTAGCTCCATTTTCCATAATAAACCCATGTACATCAAGAGTAATTAATTAAGGCAAGTAGATGCCACCGCTCATCTGATTTATGAAATTCCAAAATGGCAATAATTCATCCAGTATGTGTGTGGCACAGTCGCTTTAAAATGAATAATAATATTTCAAAAGTTGCAAAGTCACAGTTAAGGAACATTCCTGTGAAATTATTTCGAAATTGGCCCCTTTGATTTAGGAGGAGACCCCTGTGAAATGTTGTTCTTGAAATTATGAACTTTTCATGCCACTTATGAACTGTTCATGAACTGCCATTAAATAGTTCTTAATCGCAGTTCAAGAACTTTAGTTCATGAACAGTAAGACAAACTTGTTCATGAACTGTTCAAGAACTGAAGAAGAACATGGCAAATTCTTAACAAGTTCATAAACATCTGTCAAGTGTAATTCAAGTACTTTTAATGAACCCTATAAGTTCTTATTCTGTTCTTGAATAGTAAGTTTAATATAAATATATCACTGATTTTAAAATGATATTTAATTAAATTACAATGACTTTTTAACTCAGTGTGAATCTCTTAAACTACCATTCTGAATAGAGAAATAAGAACATTTATAGATCACTTCTAGAACACTTCTAGAATAATTCTAGAATACTTCTAGAACCAAAGAAGTTCTTATAAATGTATTATAGTGAAAACTTTTGAAATCTTCTTGTCAAAAGTAAAGGCCCTAGTGAAAAACATTAATGCAATTCCAGTGAAATTTCATTGTTACCTGCTATGTTACTGGAATACCAGTAGAATAACCAAAAATACCACTGGAACTGAACTTGAATTTGAAATATACCAAGGGAGTTAACTTAAGCATAAAACACAGGAACTCTTCAAAAAGAAGTTAGTAATGTTTACTACTTCCTTTACGTTTTTTGGTGGGAGAAATATGTTGTGTTTCAAAGGCACAGAGAAGATTTTTGTAATTTCTTATGAACAACTTGATGGACACATTTGGTAAATGTCTTAAATGTTACAGTGTTTATTAAATTAGCAAATTGTATTATGCTATGTCATAAACAATAAGTTTATATTGGTGATTTATTTAAGTATCACATTGCCACATGTGAAAGAAGCCAATTGTCTTCATATAAAAAATATTTTTATTGAATTCTGGTTCAACTATGTTTCAATGAACCAGAATATTTTCTGTACATAATCTGCACAGGCTTTCTGTAATTTCTTCTGTACAAAATCTGGTTCTTAGGTCCACCCAGACTATTTCATACACTGGTTACCAACCAATTGAACATGAACTTTTCATGAACTGTTCATGAACAGTAGTTCTTGAACTATTCATGAACTGTAGTTCTAGAACTGTTCATGAGCGATAGTTCTTGAACCGTTCATGAACAATCCATGAAGAGAAAATGGCACAATGAATTTGCACTGGAAAAAGTTCTTGAACAGTTCATGTTTAAAAATAAAATCAAGAATATTTCATGAATGTTCAGTTCTTGAACAATTCATGAACTTTTTAATGACAATGTTTCCTGAATGTGTCATGAACTGTTCATGACCTGTTCAAGAACTACATATTTAAGAACTTTTTAAGAATGTGTGCCATTTTATCTTCATATACATCCCATGAACTGTTCATGAACCAGGTACCTGAACTGTGCATGAATTATACAAGAACTGTTCATGAACAGTAATTATTCATTTCACAGGGGGTTGATTGAATGAATGAATATGCGAACATTACTAAGGACAAACTAAGACATAATAAATGAGGCAGTTACCGTAGTTATCTTGGCCACTTTATGCTGTAGAGAGCTAAAATCTATCACAAACACACAAAGGAAAGCAATACTTCTTTACAGTTAGGATATAATTAACCCTTTCCCTCATACGACAATTCTGCAGCAGACGACTTTGGACATATTTTGTCAAAAAATGTAAAATCTCGTTAATAGATAACTAAAAGTGGAAAACTTTGTGGCAAAAAGAGAAATTGCTTGTTTTGAGCAATTTCTTCTTTTTTCACTATGTTTTCAAAAAGCTGTCTGCTGCAAAGGCGTCAGAAAGCGTCTATATGAGGGAAAGGGTGAATATTTATTGCTATTTCCTCTTTTCCCACAGTACTTTAATTTTTACTCTATCCCAAAATTCATTATCTGTTGCAGGGACTTTAAAAAATATCCTTTTCTGAAAGTGCCCATCATGTTTTGTTATTTTTGATAAAAGAAATAATCTTTTAACAAAAGGTGATCTTGGCGCTTGGTAGAAGACATATCCGGCACGAATTTCACCGTTACCACGCAACATTTGCTACTTCTGATCATCATAAATCACAAGAGATGCTTGTATTTTAAAACATGAAAGCCTTTCAATGACCTATGATCTATTATGAGAAATCTCAGCCTCTTGGCTTTACGCTGGCATCAGACCAACACCTGCACACAGCAGTATTATGATTGACGGTGTCTAAAGTGACATTTATTACATATCACTGTGGAGCAGTGATTACAAAAATACAACATTGTCAAACTGTGACCCTTTCCTACTCGCAGACACATTTTGACGCATCTGCAGCAAAAGTGAAATTGCTCATGATGAGCAATTTCTCCTTTGGCCAAAATGTTTTCAACTTTCTTCTACATTTTAAGCTATCTTTAATGGAGATTTTTCAGGTTTTTGTCACTATGTTTTCAAAGTCGGCTGCTGCATAATTGCTTTATATGGGAAAACGTTAACACCATGTCATTGTCATTAAACTTAAATTCTCACTTGTAGACGCATTTTGCAGCAGTGGACATTTGAAGACATTGTGGCAAACAAAAGGGCAATATCTTCTATTCAGACAATGTTTCCAACTTGTCCGTCAATTCCAAAAAAAAATATATATCCATAGATATTTTTCGCAGTTTTACCAAGATGTTTTTTCTTAATTCTCTGCTGCGAATTTGCTGTATGTGGGAGACAGTCAACAACTCGTCAATGTCAGATTTTTGAATTCCATTTCTTTGTATTTAAATGAGACTGAAAAAGTTGTCCTTAAATCAAGTGACAGACATGACCACATTAACCCTTTCCCTCATAATATTAGACACTTTCTGACGCCTCTGCAGCAGACGGCTTTTTGAAAACAATGACAAAAGAAGAAATTGCTCAAAACGAGCAATTTCTCCCTTTGCCACAATTTTTACCACTTTTAGTCATAGGTTCGATTAGAGATTTTCCTATTTTTGACAAAATATGATCAAAGTCGTCTGCTGCAAAATTGTCGTATGAGGGAAGAGGGAAAGGTTTACCCTTTTGGTAAATCAGTAGCAGTAATTTTGAAAACATCTACTCATCTAGGCAAACATAATATGGTAAATCTCTATAAATCGAAGTATAATTATTGAATAAACATGAATACATTGTGGCAGAAGGAGAAATTCTTATTATTTTGTCGCGATTTGTTCAAAAGGCATTGTCAGGAGACACGTCATTATGTAACATGGCATTTCAACTATCATAATTATGAACAAAAACAACATTTGAAAGTTTTCAATTGTTTGTTAGAATTTTGGTGTTGTACGCCCTTTTCAACAGTGTTTCAACAATAACATAACGGAGATGGTTTGGAAGATTACATGTCCTAGATAAGTAGGCTTAACCCATTCCCACATATATATAACACATCTGCAGCAGACAACTTTGAAAACATCGAGAAAGAAATAATTAATATGGGGAATCTACAAAAATGAAAATAAAATTATTAAAAAGATTTGAAAACATTGTGGATAAAAGGAGTTTTCAAGAGTTGTCTACAAGTGTGAAGGGCATAAGCAGGTTGTTTCCCCAGAAATATATTTTCAATCAAATAAACTGAGAAAAATATCGTTTTCAAGTCATCAGCTGCATAAGCGACAGAAACAATCTGTATATATGAAAGGGGGGGTTAACCATTTCCGTCATATAGACGCTTTCTGACGCCTCTGCAGCAGACGGCTTTCTGAAAACATAGTGACAAAAGAAGAAATTGCTTAAAACGAGCAATTTCTCCTTTTGACACAATGTTTTCCACTCTCAGTCATAGGTATATATCCATTCAATTATAAAGATTTTCTATATTTTGCCAAAATATGTTCAAAGTTGTCTGCTGCAGAATTTCCATATGAGGGAAAGGGGGGGGGGGGGGTTAACTTCTTTTGTCACTATGTTTTCAAAAAGACGTCTGCTGCAGAGACGTCAGAAAGCGTCTATATGAGGGAAAGGGGGTTTAGCATCATAAAATTCTACCCTTATCCAGGGCCCTGAAAACATGACTTAAGACCCTTACCTTGTTGTTGCTGCTGTTGTTGTTGTTGTTGTTGTTGTTTTTGTTGTTGGTATGCGTGGTACATGGCCATGCTGGCATCACCGGTGCCCGGACCTGGCCCCTTCATTCCCTGACTCACAGGAGGGGAAAACATCTGAAAACGGGGAAACAAATATACGTAAATAGCACATTAGATGATAAGCAATCTCATTGAGAATATCGGATCTGACAGCACGGCATAAAAGGTTGTCTTAATATGACTCAATACATTAACATTCACATAATATTAAATGCAAGCTTCTGTCCAATGAAATTTAGCGATGCATCCAATGCTAAAATTGTTTTGGTTTAACCCTTTCCCTCATATAGACGCTTTCTGACGCCTCTGCAGCAGACGGCTTTTAGAAAACATAGTGACATAAGAAGAAATTGCACAAAACGTGCAATTTCTCCTTTTGCCACAATGTTTTCCACTTTTTGTAATAGAAAATCTCTATAATTGAATGGATAACCTTCAAAGTCGTCTGCTGCAGAATTGTCGTATGAGGGAAAGGCTTAAACAATATTTTATTTATATTCTAATTTACATGTACATCTTGTAATACGTCATATCAAATATAAATATGAACAGGATTGAGCAGAAAGCATTAAGCTCTCTCCTTTATTTTCTTATATCAAGATGGTTACTTTATAAATCCAAACAGTGACTGTCATCACCAGTTCTTTATGTTTATCTATATTGGTTATCCCACCTGCTGATACCTAACGATTTTGTAGGCACCCATTTGATTGGCTAATGCTTAGGTCAATCTGAGAGAACCTGTGATAGGCAGTCATCAGATCTATACAAGCCACTGGAGGGAATATTAGGTTTGGGTTTAACTCTTTGCAGCATACAGACGCTGTCTCACACCACTGCCTCAAATGACTTTTGATAACATTGAGGCAAACAAAAGTAGAAATTGGTCATAATGAGTAATTTCTACAATTGCAACAGTGTTTTCAACTTTATTCAATGATTAAACTTTTATTTAACCCTTTCCCTCATACGGCAATTCACTGCAGCAGACGACTTTGAACGTATTTTGTCAAAAAATGGAAAACCTCTATAATTGAATGGATTTTTGTTTGTTTGGAGTTTAACGCCGCTTTCAACAGCTTTGGTCATATCACGGCGGTCAGTGCACCTACCCATGTTTTCCTGGCTTTCCCACACCAGTACTTACACAACATTCTTTCGAAGCCACCGACTACTTTCTCACATAGATCAGAGGTGAGAGGCAATGGAAAAATCGCCCGAAAGAATGTCGCCGCAACCGGGTATCGAACCCGTGACCTCCAGATCACAATTGAATGGATAACCTATGACTAAAAGTGGAAAACGTTGTGGCAAAATGAGAAATTGCTCGTTTTGAGCGATTTCTTCTGTTGTCACTATGTTATCAGAAAGCCGTCTGCTGCAAAGGTGTCAGAAAGCGTCTATATGAGGGAAAGGGTTAAGGAGGTTTACCATAATATTTGCCTAGATGTTTTCAAAGTCGTCTGCTGCAGGTTTGTTGTTTGTAGAAAAGGAGTAAGATTGGAGGATTAGCTAAGTGAGAATAAACCAGTCTTTGCAATACAAAATATGGCTTCATCATTCCTGGTTAACCCGTTTACAAATGAGTGTCTGCATCCAACACATCAAGAGTCATATTTATAGAGCAAGTTCTATTTAACCCTTACCCACGTACAACAAATCTGCAGCAGACAATATTTAACGCATCTAGGCATAAACCATGAAAATCTAAATAAATGAAAGTTCATTTTTCTAAATAGAGGTGAAAACACTGTGGCAAAAAGAGAAATTGCTCATTTATAATGAGCAACTTGATCTTTTGCCAGTGTTTTGAAAATGTGACCGCTGCAGAGACATCAGAAAGCGTCTATATGTATATATATATATAAGAGGGTTAACCCTTTCACAGCTACAGATGCTTTCTGAGGAGTCTGCAGCAGACATCTTTTCAAAACATTACAGCAAAAAAAAGAAATTGCTCATCTCCTTTTGCCACAATGTTTTAATCTTTTTTTTGTTTTTTTGGAAATCAAACCTTCGTAATTATATATCATTCTTTATGTGTTAGCAGGTGGTTTCCTTGTCAGAGCTCTAGATAAGGGGCATTTTTGAAGTTCTAAAATCCTTATTTGACATTCAAACCTATGTTGTGGGTACTCAAAAGAATCATCTCAGTGAGACAATTCTTTTAAGTACCCACAACATAGGATTTTGCTGAGTAATAAGAGAAATATTGTGGGGGGAAAGACCTGTTCACTCCCTCTGCATTGTCGTTCACAGCAGATGTGTTTTATGAGGGAAAGGGTTGAACTCTCTAAGGAATCTGAATGCAGTAATATAACAATTCTAAAACAATTCTCTCCCAAATAAATATCTCACATTGGCGGGGAATTCAGGCACCTCTTTTCTGCATTTAGTTAGTTAGATCATTTTTTTTGTGGATTTCTTTTCTGAAGGAGAGAAAAACTTGATCCCTTAATACTGATGTATTGAAGCAAAATAAGAATCAACTCAAAATGAGCAATTAAATTCCTACTTTTCCGACAAAATTCCGAAATTAATATTTTCCACTTGAATGATTCCCACATACAACAAATCTGTAGCAGAGGACTTTGAAAACATCTAAACAAACATGAATTAGTAAAGTCTTTAAACTACATGTTTAAATGAAAGTTTAACCCTTTCCCACCTGCCAACGCACGACGCAATAGCAGCAATTGACTTTTGCTATCTTTTATGGAGATTTTTCATGTTTTTGTCATTATGTTTTCAAAGTCATCTGCTGCAGATTCTTTGTTTGTGGGAAAGGGATAATTGGTGCAAACATTGGAGCAAAAGGTGAGATGAGTGATTACTCCTTGTGCCAGAATATTTTTCAAATATCTGCTGCAGATGCGTCAAAATACGTCTGTTGATTGATTGATTGGGGTTAAACACCGTTTTTAACAATTTCTCAGTCATATCACGGCAGCCAGTGCATTTCCTGGTTTTCTAACACCTGAGTACTCCACACAACAATCTTACCAAGCAACTGGCTGCTTTTCCACATAGACTTAGCCCATTGGTGGAAGACGAATGACGCATGTCGCATTGACTTTTGAAAGTTGGCCGAGCCGGGATTCGAACTCACAACCCCTGGATTGACAGCCCGCGTCGCTACAGACTGAGCTACCATGGCTCGGCCAAAATGCGTCTATATAAAGTGGGTACAAAGGTTTTAGGAGTCAAATAAGAAATTTCAAACATGCAATTTGAAATAATTGTTCTGTACTCTCTCATACACTCTCTGGAGTGGTCGGGTGCAACAGGTACATCCTGATTAATACCACAGGTACATCAAGGTAATTAACCCTTTCCTACATACTACAAATCTGCAGCAGACAACTTCCAAAACATATAGGCAAAACGTGAAAAATCCCCATATTTAAAAGTTTAATTATTAAATAGAGTTGAAAACATTGTGACAAAAGGAGAATTTCTCCATTTGTCGCAATGGTTTATAAAAGTAGTCTGCTGCAGAGGCGTCACAAACTGTCTGTATGTGGGAAAGTGTCTATACAACAGATACATTAAGGTTAATTAAAGATATTTTTTGTTAATTGAAAATTAACAAAGATCAAATAAAAACCTTTTCACACAAAAACACACAGTTCCTGAATTTGCAGAATGAAATGCTCTTTAATTTGATACAAATCTAATTGTGGAAGACTGCCTTTGGGAGAATAATCATTTTCTTTAACCATTTCCCTCATATAGACGCTTTCTGACGCCTCTGCGGCAGATATCTTTTTGAAAACAAAAGAAGAAATTGCTCAAAACACCATGTTTTCAACTCTATTCAATTATTGTTCTTTCATTTAACCCTTTCCCTCATATAGACGCTTTTTGACGCCTCTGCAGCAGACGGCTTTTTGAAACATAGTGATAAGAGAAGAAATTCCTCAAAACGAGCAATTTCTCCTTTTGCCACAATGTTTTCCACTTTTAGTCATAGGTTATCCATTCAATTATGGAGATTTTCAATCTTTTGACAAAATATGTTCAAAGTCGTCTGCTGCCGAATTGTCGTATGAGGGAAAGGGCTATTCTGTCCCTAATATTAAGGTTTTATGCCAGCGCCAGAGGCTTCTTTTGCCACAATGTTTTCCACTTTTAGTCATAGGTTATCCATTCAATTATAGAGATTTTCTATTTTTTGACAAAATGCGTTCAAAGTCGTCTGATGCAGAATTGTCGTATGGGGGAAAGGGTTAAGGGATTATCCAAGTTTCCAAATTTTTTCTGGTATATATGTTTTCAAAGTCGTCGGCTGCAGATTTGTTGTATGTGGGAAAGGGTTAACCATTTCCAAGATACAACTAACCTGCTGCAAACAACTTTGAAGATATGTTTAAAAATATGATAAACATCTTTAACCCTTTCCCTCATATAAACGCTTTCGGACGCCTCTGCAGCAGACGGCTTTTTGAAAACATAGTGACAAAAGGAGAAATTGCACAAAACGTGCAATTTCTCCGTTTGCCACAATGTTTTCCACTTTTCACCATAGGTTATCCATTCAATTATGGATATTTTCTATGTTTTGACAAATTACGTTCAAATTCGTCTGCTGCAGAATTGTCGTATGAGGGAAAGGGTTAAATGAAACAATTGAAACAAATTTGCAGCAGACGACTTTGAAAACATCTAGTCAAAACACTGAAAATCTCTATAAATGAACGTATTAACACTGAGAAAAAAAAGTTTGTTTGAGCAATTTCCACAATGTTTTCAAGTCATCTGCTGCAGAGGCGTCAAAAAGCATCTAAATGTGGGAAAGGGATAATTAATCAATGAATAACATAGAAAACATTTTGGTTGAAGGAGAGATTACTCATGATGTCAGTGAGAAATTTCTCCACTTGTAATAATGTTTTCAAAAGTCACCTGCTGCAGAGCTGTCAGAAAGCATCTGTATGTGGGAAAGGGATTGAATACCTGATATGCCACATTTACATTTTTGCCACCTGATATGGTTTGAGGAAGTGAATGCATGAAAATGAAATGAGTACATTTAACGCTTTCCCACATACAACAAATCTGCAGCAAAACAATTTTTAAAAAATCTCAATAAATTCACATATGTTTCTTCATTAAATAGGGTTGACAAAAGTATGACAAAATGAGAAATTGCTCATCAATAGCAATATTTCCTTATGTCACAATTAGTTTTAAAGTAGCCTGCTGCAGAGGCGTCAAAATGCATCTGTATGGGGGGGAAAGGGCTACATATCTTTTAATCTTGAACTTTGTTGGGGGTTTTTTTTTCATGAAAAATGCCACAATGTTTTTCAACTCAATGCAAGTACATTTGTATTCTACTTTTTAATTACCGACTTTCCATATTTTTTGGCCAAGGTGTGTTCATCCAAGGTCATCTGCTGAAGATTTGTTATATGTGGGGAAGGGGGGGTGGGGGTTTCAAAGATGACAAAGGTGAAAGCTGTGCATGAGTTAACCCATCCATCTTAAACTTTGACATATCAGGACTCCATCTCCTCTACACCAATGTCGAATAAACGACATCCCCAATCAATCACCATGCTTATCCCCCTTTCCCACAAACGGACGCTTTTCTGACGCCTCTGCAGCAGATAGACTTTTCAAAACATTGCGGTAAAAGGAGGAAATTGCTCATGATGAGCAATTTCCTCCTTTTGTCACAATGTTTTTCAAGTCTATTTAACGATCATATGTTAATAGTTTTGCCTAGGTACGTGTGTTCGAAGTCGTCTGCTGCAGATTTGTTGTAGGTGGGGAAAGTGTTTACTGGTACAATCAATCAATATACTACCATTTAAACTTGTTTTTCAAACAGTTAATTATCTAGCTAGTTATCTTTCTTTTCTGATCTTTCTCAATGCTTGGTCATGCAGGGCTTGACTATTAGGAAATGAACAATCTTTAATTTTAGCTGCAATTCTTTCTGAAACTGTCTGCTCTCAAAATCACCGCACTTAACCCTTTCCCTCATACGACAATTCTGCAGCAGACGTCTTTGAACATATTTTGTCAAAAAATGGAAAATCTCCATAATTGAATGGATAACCTTATAATGACTAAAAGTGGAAAACATTGTGTCAAAAGCAGAAATTGCTCGTTTTGAGCAATTTCTTCTTTTGTCTCTGTTTTCAAAAAGCTGTCTGCTGCAGAAAGCGTCTATATGAGGGAAAGGGTTAAATATACAGTGAACAATGTGCTAAAGACCAACTTTGTTTAGTAATTTCCTGTCTTAGTATATAAGAGTGACCACACTTTTAAATTTCCCAATGACTCATTTTCTACATAAATAAACCCTGTAATGAAAGACCACCCCTGTGAACAAAGACCAGATTGGTCTCTTCCCATAGATGGTCTTTAAACACAGGTTTGACTATACTTTCATTCAATTTATTTTGAAACGTTTAATTATCTATCAGTAAGTTATTTTTTTCTGATATTTCATTAGTTCGGCAATGCACCGCCATGGTGGACTCCGGTGTAGATGGAGAGTGTCTGCCTTCGGTGCAGGAGGTTACGGGTTCGGTCCCTGGTTGTGTCATACCACAGGCTTTTGGTAGTAATGGCTGATCTCCTTTTTTAAGTTTTCACTATAGCCATAAAAGGCAAAATAGCCCCGCCCCCTGGCGGCCATGTTTTTTTACCAATCAACATGGCTTGAAGGATCTGCCAACCAGTTTGGGAGAAGAAAAATTTTGAAGTTTTTTTCATTTCGTTGCCATGGAAACCAGAATTCTGCACGGATCCCAAAAATGTTAAGGAATTCTGGTGAGGACATTGAGAGGATGCTTTCTGTGAAGTTTCATCCCAGTTGACCCACCGGTTACAGAGGAGAAAATGTTGATGGACGACAGACGCCGGATATAGGGCAATCACAATAACTCACCTTGAGCACTTTGTGAACAGGTGAGATAAAAAATAGAAAATATCTTTAATTGAATGGATAACCTATTAGGACTTAAAGTGGAAAACATTGTGGCAAAAGAAGAAATTTATTGTTTTGAGCAATTTCTTCTTTTGTCACTATGTTTTCAAAAAGCTGTCTGCTGCAGGCGTCAGATAGGGTCTATAATTATGAGGGAAAGGGTTAAAACATGTCAAGGGTACTCAAACGAATTGTCTTGACCCAGTACAAAATTTATCTAGAGCTCGGATATATACTCTCCATTATGTAATATTTTCAAAATTCAGACAATTTGACTGTTGATTAAAACACATCAGGAAAATCCTACATCAAATCAATGGAGTTTTTTCCCCCCGATACAAATCAATATCACGACAAATTTGTGTATCTCGCAATGCCAAGTCGGGAACCAGCTAAGAGGAAATTGATACAAGATTAGCGGTAATCGTTCAACTAAATACTAGGGGTTTTCACCGTCAAATTGCCTTTTTGATCTTTTTGACGCGAGCTACACCATCTTCTGACACGATAAACGGTGCACTGTTGAGGTTCTCTTGAATTATTTAACCCAGCTTTCTTCAGCTTTATTAAACCCTTTCCCTCAAACAGCAAATCTGCATCCGACGACTTTGAAAACATACCAGAAGAAAAATGAAAGAACAATAAATAAATAAAGTTGAAAACATTGCTCTTTTGTTACATTGTTTTTAAAAGTTGCCTGGTTCAGACGAATCTACAGGTGAAAAAGGCTTAACCCTTTCTCCCATATAGACGCTTTCTGATGCCTCTGCAGCAGACAGCTTTGTAAAAACATAGTTACAAAAGAAGAAATTGCTCAAAACAAGCAATTTCTCCTTTTGCCACAATATTTTCCACTTTTAGTCATAGGTTGGTTATACATTCAATTATAGAGATTTTCCACTTTTTGACAAAATATGTTTGAAGTCGTCCGCTGTAGAATTGCTGTATGAGGGAAAGGGTTAATAAAAGTCAAATAAGAATATATTGTTGTTTTGGTTAATCTTCAGGTGGCTGCTTAATACAAGTTGGCTGATTAACAGGTGACTGCTAAAACATTTGATTGTAATGAGCAATTTTCCTTTTACCACAATATGTTTTCCACTTTTTTTGTAGCTGACCTTTTATTTCCAGAGTTTCCATGAAAGTCATCTGCTGCAGATTTGTTGCATGTCGGCATGTAAAGGGTTTAACCTTTTCCTCATATGACAATTCTGCAGCAGACGACTTTGAACGTATTTTGTCAAAACATAGAAAATCTCCATAATTGAATGGATAACCTATGACAAAAAGTGGAAAACATTGTGTCAAAAGGAGAAATTGCACGTTCTGTGCAATTTCTTCTTTTGTCACTATGTTTTCAGAATGCCGTCTGCTGCAGAGGCGTCAGAAAGCGTCTATATGAGGGAAAGGGTTAATTGGGTATGTAAAGACATTTGCAGATATTCAATTTCCTTTTTCAACAATATAACATATTTACACACCACCTGTAAAGTCTAAGGTGACCCAAAAACATTCAACAGAATGGGGGAAAAAATTACTAAGGGACATTCCACAGCAATTCCGAGAAAGTGTGAAACATCACAGGAATCAAATTGTTCTCTTGCCGGCAGCTGTACCAGGAAATTATCCTTTCAGCAGGTGCTTCACTAATTTAACCCCTTTCCGACCTGCAGACACATTTTGACGCAATAGCAGCAGACAGCTTTTAAAAACATTGAGTGGTCAAAGGAGAAATTGCTCATGATGAGCAATTGCTCCATTAGCCACCATGTTTTCAACCTCTATTTAACAATATGAAGATTTTGCAGGTTTCTGTCGCTATGTTTTCAATGTTTTGTTAAAGCAGGTGCTCCGCTAACTAACTGTTCAATATCATTCCTGAACAGACTGAGGACAGATGTAAACCATGCAACATATTTCACTCACCCTTTCATTTAGCATAGGGTTTTAACCCTTTCCTACAAACACTCACTTTCAGCCGCCTCTGGCAGGCATAAAACTGTAATATTAGGGACTGACTGAAGTCCTATTGATGACCTTAACCCTTTCCCTCATATAGACGCTTTCTGACGCCTCTGCAGCAGACGGCTTTTTGAAAACATAGTGACAAAAGAAGAAATTGCACAGAACGTGCAATTTCTCCTTTTGCCACATAGTTTTCCACTTTTTGTCATAGGTTATCCATTCAATTATAGACATTTTCCATGTTTTGACAAAATACGTTCAAAGTCGTCTGCTGCAGAATTGTCGTATGTTTAACCCTTTCCCACAAACACACATTTTCAGAAGCCTCTGGCGCTGGCATAAAACCTTAATATTAGGGACAGAGTAACCCTTTCCCTCATACGACAATTCTGCAGCAGACGACTTTGAACGTATGTTGTCAAAAGATTGAATATCTCCATAATTGAATGGATAACCTATGACAAAAAGTGGAAAAAATTGTGGCAAAAGGAGAAATTGCACGTTTTGTGCAATTTCTTCTTTTGTGAACTATGTTTTCAAAAAGCCGTCTGCTGCAGAGGCGTCAGAAAGCATCTATATGAGGAAAAGGGTTAAAGTCCTATTGATGACCTTAAAGCCTTCCACACTTACAGACACATTAAAGTCGTCTACTGCATATTTTTTTTGTATTTGCGAAACTGTTAAATTTAACGGAGATTTCCAATATTAAGGATTTTTTTTTCTTTCAAAAATTGTCTGCAAATTTGTTGTAAGCGGAAAAGGGTTCTAACTTGTTAATCTAAAGAAAACAGTCAGATTAATGAATTCATGCATTTTCTGCAAAACAACTTTAAATTTGTTGATTGTTGTTTTGAAATTACATAAACAATACAGCCAGTTACAAAAGAGAGGAAATTACCCAGCAAAGCATATATTCCAAAATGTGTTGCACAGATGTAAATAATAACATATTCCACTTACAGACACATTTTAATGCATCTGCAGCAGACGACTTTCGAAAACGTTGTGACAAAAAGGAGAAACTGCTTGTTATGAACTATTTCTCCTTAGCCACAAGGTTTTCAACTCTATTCATTAATTTGACTTTTCCATATTTCTGCCTAGAATGTTCTAAAAGTCAGTCGCAGAGCTCTAGATAAGGAGCTAGAATCCCAGCTCGGCCAACTTTCTTTCCGACAATTGACAAAAGTCAATGCGACATGCGTCATTCGTCCTCCACAAATGGGCTAAGTCTATGTGGAAAAGAAGCCAGATGCTTGGGCAGATTGTTGTGTGGAGTACTGGTGTGAGAAAACCAGGAAATGCATGAGTAGGTGAACTGGCCGCCGTGATATGACTGAGAAATTGTTAAAAACGTAGTTAATCCCCATTCAATCAATCTAGATAAGGAGCATTTTTCATGCTTTAAAATCCTTATTTGCCTTCCAAAACCTATGGTGTGTGTACTCAAAAGAATTGTCTTAGTGAGACGATTCTTTTGAGTACCCACAACATAGGTTTTAATAAGTGCTAAGAGAGATATCATATAAGAAAGACCTATTTACTCCTCCTTATCTAGTCCTCTGAGACGGCTGCTCCAGGTTTGGTGAATGTAGGAAAGGGCTTCCACAGGTGTCTGAATAACAACACCCATCTTGATAAGGCTACACCAGACAGCAGGTGGAATATTTCAGCAAGGTCAACTACATAACTAGATGATTTACTACTTGGAAAGGGTCAATGACCATGCACCAACCCACCTCTTGCAGCAGCCGGGGCTTTGAAAAACAATGCGACAACAGGAGAAATTTCTAAAAACCAGCAATTTCTCCCGTTGCCAAAAAGCTTTTACATGTTTTCAACAATTAACCCTTTCCCTCATACGACAAATCGGCAGCAGACGACTTTGAACGTACTTTGTCAAAAAATAGAAAATCTCCATAATTGAATGGATAACAAAAATATGACAAACAGTGGAAAACATTGTGGCAAAAGGAGAAATTGCACGTTTTGTGCAATTTCTTCTTTTGTCACTATGTTTTAAAAAGCTGTCTGCTGCAGAGGCGTCACAAAGCGTCTATATGAGGGAAAGGGTTAACCTACTCAAGTGTAACCAACAGATACTGCTAGGTTTCTTGAAATGTTGGTTCTATGACTAATTGGCAGAGAGTGCATGCACAGGTCAGATCATCCTCTGTGTTATTGTGTTATGAGGCAGTACACAAAGGTCAATCTGAGACAACCTGTAATAGCCAGTCATCAGATATATACCAGCTAAAATTGCTATTGCAGGGAATGAATAAATGAATGTATAGTGTTTTACGGCGCATCGACAGCTAAGGTCATTTAGCGCGCATTTAAATTTAATTATTCATGATCCCTGGGTGAACAAACCAGTACTAGGCTAGAAAATGTGCCTTGCCCAAGAGCACTCCACCATGACCGAATTGCCGCGACTGGGGATCGAACCCGGGACACCCGGTTTCGAAATCCCCGACGCTAACCACTCGACCACAGCGGATTCCGCTATTGCAGGGAAGTTTAGGCTTGGTTTTTATTGAGTTTTAAATCAAATTGATCAAAACCTTTTGCAACATTATTTACCTCTTTAAGTCATAGGTTGTAGAGATTTTCTATTTTTTGACAAAATATGTTCAAAGCTGTCTGCTGCAGAATTGTCGTATGAGGGATGAGTTAATCCCTACACAGTTCTCAAAAGAACTCAACTCGAAGATTGTTTGAGCATGCACAACATACATACGAATCTTGATATTCACGAGTCATGCAATGGTTTAAGCAGACACAAATCAAACGACTTTTGAAACATTGGAGCAAAAGAATAATCACAATTTTATGGCCCCTTGTATCGGCGTTACCCCTTTCCTTTTTCCGACCCTTATTTAAACTTTTGTCACAATGTTTAAATGGTCTTCAATTATTATATTTCATTTACAGGGATTTTTCATATTTTTTGCAAAGACATTTTCAAAGTCATCTGCTTAAAACTGGCTGTATGTGGGGAAGGGTTAACCCTTTCCAAGATGCAGATGCTTTCTGCAGCCGACGACTTTTGCAAAACTTTGTGACATAAGGAGAAATTACCCGGAATGTTTTATCAACTATTTTTAATAATTAATGTTCTAAACCTTTTTCAGACACAACAAATCTGAAGCAGAGGACTTTGAAAACATCTACGCAATATTATGTTCTTTCTCTATAAATGAAGAGGTGTGAACATAAAATAGAGTTGTAAACATTGTGAGCAAAAGGAATGAATTGCTCAATATGAGCAGTTTCTACTTTCGTCACAATGTTTTTTTAAAAGCAGTCTGCTTCCGAGGCGTTGAATGTTGTCTGTATGATGTCGGGTTGAGGGTTTAACATGATGAGGGTTCATCCCTCAATAAGCCTAAATAGTTTGGGTGTTGTGTTTTGAATTAACAAAATACCATCATCTTGTCAGTTTTATGCTCGTTTATCAGAATTTTAACTCCAACCTATGTGTTACTGGTGATATTCGATTCCCGAATCATTCTCGGCCAGATTTTCAAACAATTTTGGCACTGACTCGGCCGTTTTATTAACCCTTTCCCTCATGGACGCTTTCTTATGCCTCTGCAGCAGATGGCTTTTTGAAAACATGGCAATAACAAAAGAAATTGCTCAAAATGATCAATTTCTCCTTTTTTCAAATTCGTCTGCTCAGATTTGTTGTATGTGGGAAAAGGGTTAAGGAATTAGAAGAGAATTATAAAAGCATCATATTGTAACAAATTGGTGCATACCGCGTACTTGGCCGTTTTAGATTGATTGATTGTTTGGTGATTTAAGCAGCTTTGAACAATATTTCAGTAACATGACGGCGTTTCCAGGGTAATTTACCAGTACTACTGGTCCATTTATCCTGACAGTCAGTTATAATGCTAACCCCACAACCGTGAGCGCCATAGGGCAGCCATTACTACCATTTATAGTAGATATGGTATGACCCGACCAGAGATCAAACTCACGACCTCCCACACCCTAGGCTGGCACTCTACCACTACAGCACTGAGACCTTCGAATAAAGCATCTTTTCTGTGACAAAATGTTCTCAATTTCGGTCAAGTCCATCAACTGTATTTAGTTTCAAATGTTATCTTGGGTCAATCGTGTTTTTAATTCTTAACCCTTTCCCTCATATAGACGCTTTCTGACGCCTCTGCAGCAGACGGCTTTTTGAACAATGTTTACCACTTTTAGTCATAGGTTATCCATTCAATTATAGAGATTTTCCATGTTTTGACAAAATACGTTCAAAGTCGTCTGCTGCAGAATTGTCGTATGAGGGAAAGGGTTAATACCCTTTCCAACACATAACAAATCTGCAGCAGAAATATATTGAATATCTGTATAAATATAAGTGTTATTTTTGAAAAGGGTTGAAAACATTGTGGTTAAAAAATTCAACACTATTCAATGATAAATGTTTCGTTTATGGAATTTTACCATCCTTTTATCCAGATGTCATCTGCTACAGATTTGTTGTATGAGGAAAGGGTTAAACTGTATAAACTGTCAATATCAGTAAGATTTAGGTTTGAACTAGCAGTATACTCCATGGGAAAGAACTGAAAGTTGATGCCCACTTGACTGAAGCATTACTTATTAGCCCCAACTTCAAGTTTTTATACAAGTAAAACTTAACCTGTTCCCACAAACATGATATCTGCAGCAGACTACTTTGAAAACGACTTGGCAAAAATACATAAAATTTCTGTAAATGAGAGTTAAGTATTGAATAGATCTGCTGCAGAGGCGTCAATATGTTGATTGATTGATTGGGGTTAAACGCCGTTTTCAACAATTTCTCACATTATATCACGGCAGCCAGTTCACCTACTCATGCATTTCCTGGTTTTCTCACACCAGTACTCCACCCAACAATCTTCCCAAGCAACTGCTGCTTTTCCACATAGACTTAGCCCATTGGTGGAAGAAGAATGATGCATGTCGCATTGACTTTTGTCAATCGTCGGAAAGAAAGCTGGTCGAGCCGGGATTTGAAGTCACAACCCCTGGATTGACAGCCCGCATCGCTACCGACTGAGCTACCGGGGCTGTGTTTTTAGAAAATCTTAGTTAAACTTTCTGCCTAACATTTCCCTATGGCTATGGTGGCTAACAATTCAATATAGTTAAAATCAAATCCATCCAACCATGCCTTATATATAAGTTGTTCAATGAGAAAACCAGCATGCAGCGCAGGCTAAACCGGACAGACACTTTTCGCCTCCTGTGGATTTTTTATTTCAGGAATCATTACTCTATACCTCTTTCCACCTATGCGCAGTCCGCAGGCTAATCCCGTCGACACAATCCGTCTCAGGGGGATAGAGGTGTAGAGTAAGCTGCATGCTTAGGTTGATTTGGGTCGATACATTACGCAAAGTCCATAATGTTGGAAATGTCGTGAAACGGCGCATATATATATATATATATATATATATATAGATATGGCTCCAGACCAAGGGACAGAAGGATGGACCAACAACATCAAACTAATATCCGATCAAACTTTGGCAATGGGATAACAATAAGGCAGAGTTTCGAAATTAGAAGTAGAAAAGCAGCAAATTTGCTACTTAAAATGGACACTAAGTCTTGCTCGTCCTGCCCAAAAATTCAGTTGCAAAAACTTGATACATGAAAAAAAAAGGCACAGTTTCGTTTTCGCTCGATGTTTCTGTTCCTATCTTTGCGTAATCAAGATTAATTATAAAATATTTCATCAATTTGTTCAATTTGATTACGGAGATATGTCTCCTTTTTCCAATTTCAGTCTGTATAAGGAAATTTTGAAAGGGTCAGAGATCAGGTATCACATTGTTCCATAATATGTGAACATTATCCAGCGTTTCCTGCTATAAAAACCTTGGTGAAATGGCACTCAATGTCACAGGCTTACCCTTCCCGTCATACAGAGACTTTCGGACACATCAGCTGAGGCCGACATCTTAACCCTTTCCTTCACACAACAATTCTGCAGCAGACGACTTTGAACATATTTTGTCAAAAAATAGAAAATCTCTATAAATGAATGGATAACCTATGCCTAAAAGTGGAAAACATTGTGGCAAAAGGAGAAATTGCTCGTTTTGAGCAATTTCTTCTTTTGTCACTATGTTTTCTAAAAGCCGTCTGCAGCTGAGGCGTCAGAAAGCGTGTATACGAGGGAAAGCGTTAACTGGGTCATGTTGGGTAAAAAACTAGGTCATTTCTTCTTATGTCACTTATAATGTTTTCAAAAAGCAGTCTATGTAAGGGAAAGGGTTAAGCAATCATTCAGGCAAAAAGAAGAAATTGCTCCTAACTTCAATAATTGTTCTTTCATTTAAAGATATTTTTCCATATTTATGCCTCGATGTTTTGAAAATTATCTGCTGCAGATTTGTTTGTATGAAGGAAAGCGGGGGTTAAAGAGTCAGTAGACAAAAATTATGAATATTTTCAAAGAATTATCTGCTGCAGACGTACTGTTATCTTCATCAGGTGAAGGGTTAATGAAAATTGAGCAAAATCATTTAACGATTATTGACAACCTTCCAAAAGGCTGTCAAACGAAGGCAGAAAACCCCCAGCCACACCAAACACAAAAAGCACAAGTTTTACAATACATGGTCGCCATGGTAATAAATCATGCAAATATAAAAAGGGCTTAATTCTGACCTGACATTCATTTGTGTATTTAATTCAGATCCCGGATAACACAAAATAAAACCAAACTAAAAACCTCTTTTTGTTTCTGAACCCTTTTCCCACATACAGATAACTTTTTGAAAACATTGTGGCATAAGGAGAATTAGCTGATAAAGATCAATTTCTCCAAAATTGATACTTCTATTTTAATATTTAGTTTATCCACATTTTAACCAAGATGTATTCAAAGTCTTCTGCTGCAAATTTGTTGTATTAGGGAAAGGGTTAATCAGAGAAGACGTAGGCTGTGTAGTCAAAAGAATCATCTCAAAAGAGAAAACAGTTCTTTATAAAGTACCCACAACATAAAGAGTTAACAGTTTCATGATAAAAATAACCATTTTGATAGTCAAAGTACTGAGTGTATCCAGAGCTCTCCATGTAACGGAGGTTAGAACAAAGTCACATGACTTTATGGCGACAGCTGGCAATGTACATGCACTGTCATCTAGATGCTTGAGGCTTTTATAGACTACGATTTTCAAATTGCACTTCAACTGGGTTTTTTCTTTCCCAATATCCATCTCCCGGACGCCTAGTTAACCCTTTCCCTTATATAGATGCTTTCTGACGACGCCTCTGCAGCAGATGGCTTTTTGAAAACGGTGACAAAAGAAGAAATTGCTCAAAACGAGCAATTTCTCCTTTTGAAACAATGTTTTCCACTTTTAGTCATAGGTTATCCATTTAATTATAGAGATTTTCTAATTTTTGAGAAAAAATGTTCAACGTCGTCTGCTGCAGATTTGTCGTATGAGGAAAAAGGTTTAACCCTTTCCCACATACAACAAACTGCAGAAGATGACTTTGAAAATCATTTTGGCAAAAATATAGAAAATCTCTTATGAATGAACACACAAAATTTTAATCATTGATTTGAATTCCAAATCCCATGTTGTGGGTTCTGACTAGAATTGCTTCAGCGCAGAGCTCTAAATAAGAATTAAGACTATAAATTTCACGCCCCCGTAAATTATATGACGATCAAAATCTATGTTGTGGGTACTCAAAAGAATTGTCTCAGTGGTACTATTCTTCTGAGTACCCACACAATAGGGTCTAATTGAGTCATAAGAGAGCTCGGGTATTGCTGTGAAGAGACCAGTTGACTCGTCCCTGCCTTAGTCCTCGGTCAGTGAAGGGATTCTTTTTGAATATTATAGGGGTAAGATTTGACGGAAGACCTCTTTACTCCTTATCTTAATCATTGGTTCTGTACAAATAATAATAATTTCAACTCTTTCCCACATACAACAATTCTGCAGCTGACAACTTTGAAAACACTTGAGGCAAATATAAGGAAAGTGCTGAAAACATTGAGGAAAAGGAAGACATTTTTCAATTTCTCCTTTTTGCCACAAAGTTTTCATAAGTCCTCTTCTGCAGAAGCGTCAAAATGTGTTTACAAGTGGGAATGAGTTAATAAATATAGCTCAACAACGTTGACCTGGTCCCGACATTAAGAGCTCAAGATAAAGGGATGAAACGTGGTCTTTACCCAACAATATCTCTCTTATTAACAAACCAAACCCTATAATGTGTGTACTCAAAAGAATCGCGTCATAAAGACAATTGTTTTGAGTACCCACCACATATAGTTTAAGGGTCAAATAAGGATTTCAGAACAAGAAATATCCATCTTATTCAGTAAGTCTAGAGGGGAAATTAAAAGTGGTCTTTATCCAACAAAATCTTTCTTATTACCAAACCCTATTCTGTGAGAGGAATATTTTGCCTACCCACAGCAGAGGGTTTAAAGAGGGTCAAATGTACAATGTCCACCTTACCTAGAGTCATAATCAGAGTTCTAGATAAGTGGCATTTAACATGTTCTTAGTCTAAAAACCCATGTTTGACATTTAAACCCTATGTTGTGGGTACTCAAAAGAATCCTCCGAGGGAGACAATTCTTTTGAGTACCCACAACATAGGATTTGATTGAGTAATAAGAGAGAAATATTGTCAAGAAAAGTCCAGTTCACTTCCTCTTATTTAGTCCTCCTGTCATAGTATCATCAGGTCAATGTTGCAGAGTAATAATAATATAATTGTTGTCTATATACTAACCTTGTGGTAGGGGTCATTAAACTGTATGCGAGATACCAAACCCAGTTCAACATGCAGTAGTGAGTGTGTTGCGGGCGAGGGGGAAGAGGTGGTAGTAGCACAGTGTATATAAAAGAGAAAAAAAGAGAAAACACAACAAAAACATAAGTATATATTAATAACACAAAAAATTGTCTCTACAATTTTAACAGGCTTTCCAAGGTTCTATTTTTCTGTCAAATGAATCCTTACCTTGCCTTTTCCAACACAGAATGATGCATCAGCAGCAGTAGAGTTTGAAATTAAATTGGCACCGGCATTTCTAAAATTGTCTCCTTGTGCAACAATGTTTTCACGAGCTGCCCGCTGCAGATGTGTCGAAATGCAGCTGCATGCCAGAAAGGGTTGCTCCTTTTTCCACATGCATGCAGACATAGATTGATGCATCTGCAGCAGACAATTTTGAAAAACATGGCAAAAGAAGAAATTAATTTCTGATAACGAGCCATTTAGACTTTTACCAGGATATTTTCTACCCTATTCTAAAAGTATACCATCATTCATAGATGTTTTCCATATATTTTTACCTACACATTTTCAAAAGTCGTCTGCTGCAGATTTGTTGTATGTGGGAAAATATTAACTGATTGTCTGCTTTGAAAACAGCCCAAATTAAAATATGAAAATGTCCAGAAAGTTAGGAGTCTAATTATAGTGTGAATGGCGTTTTACACTATTTTCAACATTATTTTAGTTATAGAATGGGGACAATTCACTTATATATAATCTCCTGGGTTAACAAACCAGTACTAGGTTAGGAAATGTGCCTTTCCCAAGAGCACTCCACGAAGACTGTTGCAAGTGGGGATCAGACCTAGGATCCCCAAATTCAAATTCCAAAAGCTTAACACAAATGCAACTCTTGTTTAAACATTTAACTTGGAAACTTATTCACTCTTATGTTTTTAATGCAAGAAAATATCACACCATGTATTCCATTTCTCCCCCATTTTAACGCATCTGCTCATTGTGAACAATTTCTCCATTTTGCCACAAGTTTTTTTTTAAATTTTCTGAATAATCATACTTTAACCCTTTCCCTCATATAGACGCTTTCTGACGCCTCTGCAGCAGACAGCTTTTTGAAAACATAGTGACAAAAGAAGAAATTGCACAAAACATGCAATTTCTCCTTTTGCCACTTTTTGTCATAGGTTATTCATTCAACTATGGAGATTTTCTAAGTTTTGACAAAATACGTTCAATGTCGTCTGCTGCAGAATTGTCGTATGAGGGAAAGGGTTAAATTAGAGATTTTCCATATTTTTGCCTAGATGTTTTCAAAGTTGACAGATTCAGATTTAATGTATGTGGGAAAGTGTAAATGGTACAATTGTGCAGTTTTATCACCAATGATGAATTTGTTAAAAATTATTGTCGAGATTAATTTTGTCAAACAGAAAAGCCTTGAAAAGCCTGTTTCTAAAAACATAAGTATAGCCATAGCAACAAAAATATGCAGCATAGCAACCAAACGAAAACTTTTAACTACAGAAGAAAAACCAAAACTTGAAGAAGCATTGAAGCCATGTGGAGATGGGACTATAGGTCTCTATCTAAACATCTATAGTACAAAATACAGTCCGACACAAAAGGGCCTAATATAAACTATCCCTTTCCCACATACAACAATTCTGCAGCAGAGGACACTGAAAACATCTAAGCATAAAAATGAAAATGTATATAAATGAAAACTGTTACTACAGAGGTCCAGATAAGAATGGGTATTCAGCTCTTTTTCCCACAATTTCTCTCTTATTATTATTGATTGATTAGGGTTTAACGTCGTTTTCAACAATTCTTCAGTCATATCACGGCGACCAGTTCACCTACTCATGCATTTCCTGGTTTTCCCAAACCTGAGTACACAACACAATAATACTTTCCAAGCAACTCTTATTATTAAAGAAGTCCTATGTTGTGTGTTCTCAAAAGATTCGTCTCACTGAGAAGATTCTTTTGATTAATTGATTGATTGGGGTTTAACGCCGTTTTTTTAAACAATTTCTCAGTTATATCACGGCGGCCAGTTCACCTACTCATGCATTTCCTGGTTTTCTCACACCAGTACTCCACACAACAATCTTCCCAAGCAACTGGCTGCTTTTCCACATAGATTTAGCCCATTGGTGGAAGACGAATGACGCATGTCGCATTGACTTTTGTCAATCGTCGGAAAGAAAGTTGGCCGAGCTGGGATACTAACTCACAACCTAAGATTCTTTTGAGTCACAACATAACCCACAACATAGGGTTAGAGGACCAAATAAGGATTTGAGAACATGTAAAACACCCCTTATCTAGAGCTCTGGAGTATAATTGACTTAAATTGAATTCATTGTGGGAAAAAGAGAAATTGCTCAAGAGAAACATCTCCTTTTAACCCTTTCCCACATACATCAATTCTGCTTTAAAGATATTTTGTCAACAAATAGAAAGTCTCTATAATTGAATGGATAACCTATGACTAAAAGTGGAAAACATTGTGGCAAAAGGAGAAATTGCTCGCTTTGAGCAATTTCTTCTTTTGTCACTATGTTTTCAAAAAGCCGTCTGCTGCAGAGGCGTCAGAAAGCGTCTATATGAGGGAAAGGGTTAAGTCACTTTTTTTTCTTTCGAAACTCATCTGCTGTTATGCCAAAATGTGTAAGGGAAAAAGGGGGTTTGGTCTCTGCAAGGGGAATTTTGATGACAAATTGATTCTCGGAGCAAAATCTCTGCTTGTAGCAGCCAGCATTTAAACACTTTCCCACAATCAGCAAAAAGCTGCAACAGACGACTTTGAAACATATTTGCAAAATGAAAACATTGTAGCAAAAGGAGAAACTGCTATTTGGTCACATTATTTTAAACAATGACTGCTGCAGAGGGTCAGAATGCATCTAAATATAGGCAAGGGTTAACCCTAACATAAATGCATTTATTTTGACACATCTGTAGCAGATAGCTGTTGAAAATATTGTGGCACCAAGAGTTATCTGCAGCAGACCACTGTTGCTGCAATATTTTAACCCTATCCCACATATAGACGCTTTCTGAAGCAGATGACTTTTGGAAACATTATGACAAAAGGAACAAGAGGCCCAAGATCGCTCCACTGCCATATTCTTGGCAAAAATTAAATCTCCAAACAGCCCCGCCCCTGGTGGCCATATTTTTTGACCAATCAACATGGCTTGAAGAAATCTGATGGCGGGTCACCCTAGGATCATTTCTACAACTATTTTCAATAATTGGCCAGAGAAGATTTTTAAGATTTCACTAGCCATATAAGAGCGCCGCCCTCTCGCGGCTATGTTTTTTTACCAATCAACATGGCTTGAAGTAATCTGATATAGAGTAACCCAAGAAACATTTCTACAAAATTATTTGAAAATCGGCCTGACACTTTCGGAGGAGATTTTTTTTACGTTTTCACTATTATTTTCTTTCAGATTTTGCAAGGATAAAAAAAATTAAGGAATTTAGGAGAGGACATTGAGAGGATGCGTCCTATGAAGTTTCATCCCAATTGGCCAAGTGATTAGGGAGAAGTTGTATGAATCAAAAAGTTTACACACGCACTACGGACAATTCGCCACGACATAAGCTCGACTGGCTTTTAGCCAGTCAAGCTAAAAATTGCTCAAAACAAGCAATTTCTCCTTTTGCCACAATGTTTTCAATTCTATTCAATAGTAATATATTTATTTAATGAAATGTTCCATATTTTTGCTTAGATATTTCCAAAGTCGTCTGCTGAAGATTTGTTGTATGTGGGAAAGAGTTAAAACTCTATTCGATATTAGAAATATACTCCTTACAAAAAAAAATCTGCAGCTGCGCAGACTATAGCTATGAAAGAATTATGAAAAATTTCAACAAATGAAAGTAAAAGTATTGAACAGAGAATAGACATCAACCCTTTCCCTCATACGACAATTCTGCAGCAGACGATTTTGAACATATTTTGTCAAAAAATAGAAAAATCTCTTTAATTGAATGGATAACCTATGATTGACACTATGTTTTCAAAAAGCTGTCTGCTGCAGATGCCGTAAGAAAAGCGTCTATATAAGGAAAAGTGTTAAAACATTGTTGCATAAAAATAAATTACTCATAATAGTTTCAAAAGTTATCTGCTATAGATATGCCAATACGTTCACGCATGCAGGAAAGGGCATCCGCTAAAAAATAAATTTTAAACATTACTCATAAGGAGCAATTTCTCATTTAAAAGTAAATCCTTTCCCACTTTCAACAAATCTGCAGCAGACGACTTAGAAATCAATGCAAAATTGTGGAAAATTTCTATAGGGGAAAGTTAAATTATTAAAAAGAATCATTAACATTGTAGCAAAAGAGGAAATTTCTCATTTAATATGAGCAATTGCTCCTTTTGCCACAATGTTTGTTTTAAAAGTAGTCGGCTGCAGATGTCTCAAAATGTGTCTGTATATTGGAAAGGGAGGCAACTCTGACCAAATTGACCTGACCTGTATTTTTATCTAATTTATGATTTGTCTAATGCAATACATAAATTAACCCTTTCCTACTTGTAATTTTTCTGATACCTCTATAGCACTTGACTTCTGACAACATTGACTCTAAAGGAGAATTTGCTCATTATATGATGAATTTCTCCCTATGCCATAATGTTTTTCAACTCTATTCGTCAATTCTATTTTTCCACATATTAAGCTTTTCAATGTTTGTCAGGAATGGTTTTCAAAGTCACCTGCTGCAGCACTGTTGCATGTGTGAAAGGATTCTGCTGCAGAGGACTCGGAAAGCTTCATTGTTGGAAGGGTCAATTAGACACGCTTTCCGACGCCTTGCTGCAGACAGCTTTTTAAAAACATAGTGGCAAAAGAAGAAATTGCTCAAAACAAGCAATTTCTCCTTTTGCCACAATGTTTTCCACTTTTAGTCATAGGTGATCCATTCAATTTAAAGAGATATTCTATTTTTTGACAAAATATGTTCAAAGACGTCTGCGGATATGTTGTATGTGGTAAGAGCATCACAAAGGTCAGGATCAGGTCAATATTGGCAAGTGGTAGTATAAATAACTCACAGCACTAAAATCCAGCAGGTCATTGAGCTCTTTGTCATTCTGGCCAAATCTGTAAGCAGGTCTGAAAAATAGAAAAGGAAATATTTATTCATCAAGCTCTTTTCCCCACAATATTTCTCTTATCATGCAACCTACTCGAAAGAATCGTCACATTGATATGAGTCTTGTGAGTACCCACAACATAGGGTTTAATATCTGAAATGATTGTATTTTTTTTTTAAGTTGAAGTATATTAGAGACGAGTCGGAATGTTTTCAAAGGTTAGCACTTTTCCAAACACAACATAACTGTAGCAGACAACTTTGAAAACATGAATTGGCAAAAAATATGAAAATTCTCAATTAAGCAGATTTTTAGTCTTATAAATTATAGAGTTGAATACAAAGTGTGATAAAAGGTGAAATTGCTCAATTCGCCTTTTTTTTACAATATTTTCAAAAATGTTCTGCGACAGGTGTCACAGAAGCATCTGTTTATCTGAAAGGGTAAACAATCATTTGATCAGTCAATCTAGAAAATAAGTTAAAGATTTGAATAGATAGGTATTAAGGGGTAAGATTTGATCCTTTCCGAGTTTCTCAAAAGGTACTTTTTGGAAATTTTTAAGCAAGACTTGTCAGAAACCTTTAACCCTTTCCCTCATATAGACGCTTTCTGACGCCTCTGCAGCAGACGACTTTTTGAAAACATGGTGACAAAAGAAGAAATTGCACAAAACGTGCAATTTCTCCTTTTGCCACAATGTTTTCCACTTTTTGTCATAGGTTATCCATTCAATTATGGAGATTTTCTATTTTTTAACAAAATATGTTCAAAGTCGTCTGCTGCAGAATTGCCGTATGAGGGAAAGGGTTAAAGCAGACGGTGTTTTGAAAACATAGTGACAAAAGAAGAAATTGCACAGAACGTGCAATTTCTCCTTTTGCCACAATGTTTTCCACTCTTAGTCATAGGTTATCCATCTTACAAAATATGTTCAAAGTCGTCTGCTGCAGAATTGCCGTATGAGGGAAAGGGTTAAAGCAGACGGCGTTTTGAAAACATAGTGACAAAAGAAGAAATTGCACAGAACGTGCAATTTCTCCTTTTGTCACAATGTTTTCCACTCTTAGTCATAGGTTATCCATCTTACAAAATATGTTCAAAGTCGTCTGCTGCAGAATTGCCGTATGAGGGAAAGGGTTAAAGCAGACGGCGTTTTGAAAACATAGTGACAAAAGAAGAAATTGCACAGAACGTGCAATTTCTCCTTTTGCCACAATGTTTTCCACTCTTAGTCATAGGTTATCCATCTGACAAAATATGTTCAAAGTCGTCTGCTGCAGAATTGCCGTATGAGGGAAAGGGTTAAATAGTTTAACCCTTTCCAGCCTTATATACACTGACTGTAGAAGTAAGTTTCTGATGTCTCAGCAGGAGTTGATCTTTGAAATCATTGTGGCAAAAGGAGAATTTGCTCATTACGCGAAGACGATTTAAACTTTATTCAAAAATTGTTCATTAATTTATAAAAGAGTTTTCATTTTTTTTTTAAATAAATTGTCTTCAAAGTTGTTTGTTGTTTGTGGGAGAGGGTCAGGTCTAAGAAAAATTATTGAATATAATTGAAATCATAATGAGCAATTATTCCTTTTGCCACAACGCTTTTAAAAGTTGTCTGCTTCAAGGGTTATTTAACCCTTTCCCACATGCAACGACTTAATGCAGTAAACAACTTTGAAAACAAAAGTACACTCATTGAATAGAGTTGAAAACATGGTGACAAAAGCAGAAATTGCTCGATTTGAGCAATTTCTTCTTTTGTCCCCATGTTTTCAAATAGCCGTCTGCTGCAGATCGAGGCATGCATCAGAAAGCGTCTATATGAGGTAAAGGGTTAAGGGTATGGGAGACTGGGAGTAAAGAGCATACATACACTTCATCTACTAGTCCCATTAAATCCATTATTAATTTATTTTAAAAAACACACACAATCAAAATTATACCAGTAAACATCTAAAGTATAAAAAAAGAGTTTCACGAAACAAAAGCAATATCCCCCCCCTATCAAACAGTTTGAAATATACCAATACCCCACTCCCATAAGGACACAACGCACGCGACAGAGTTTACACAATTCAGCTCCCCCTTTGTAACCAGCCAATCAGAGCCTGCGACCTTTGACCTGGGGACAGGTGTTTTTGGGGAGTAAATTACACCTAAAATAGAATGTGTCATGCCCCAGCACTCGGAGACGTTTGCATAGACAGTCATTGCTTCAGATAACAATTTTAAAATTTCAAATAAATTAGCAAAAACTTTTAAAATTTTAGCATTACTTGATCATAACTTTCTTTCTTAACGCTTTCCCACTTTCAGACGTATATTGACGCATCTGCAGCAGAAACATTTTGAGAAAACAGTATGGCCAACAGAGAAATAGCCAATAAAGCCCCCAGTCAGACAATTTCCTTATTCAAGTTCAAATAATTCTCCTTAACAGGGGCCCCTTTCCCTCATATAGACGCTTTCTGACGCCTCTGCAGCAGACGGCTTTTTGAAAACATAGTGACAAAAGAAGAAATTGCACAGAACGTGCAATTTCTCCTTTTGCCACAATGTTTTCCACTTTTTGTCATAGGTTATCCATTCAATTATGGAGATTTTCTATGTTTTGACAAAATACGTTCAAAGTCGTCTGCCGCAGAATTGTCGTAAGAGGGAAAGGGTTAATTAACCCCATTTTTGCAAGGCAACTGCCAATACCCTGTCTATGCTTACATGATATATTTCATATCATTTCCTATTTAACTCTTATCATGATATAAGCAGCTTTTTAACCATATAATTATGTGATGCAACATTTTCCAATTAAAGTTATTCCACATGTAAAGAGTTACATTTAATGGATTATCAATTTATGATGGTTCCTTTGTTTGTGCGGTGTTTACACTTATTTCATTCCAAAGTTTTAAGAATTTTAAGTATATAACAGCATTTCCTGGGGGAATCCACCTTTGACGAGTGGTTAGTGTCGGCAGGTTGGAGCTGGGCCTCTCAGGTTCGATTCCAAGTCTGGCACAGTGCCGCACATACTGGTTTGTTTACCCAGGGATCATGAATTTATAAGTGAACTGTCACTGTAATATAACTGAAATAATGATGTAAACGGCGTAAAACCCCAATAAAACATATTACCTATCCCTTTATCCTGACACCAGTGAATCTATATATATATATACTAATCCCAAAAGACTTACAAAATGAAGGTTTATTAAATAAGAAGAGTTGAACACATTGTGACAAAAATGGAGAAACTTAATTTCATTTTTAGCAATTTGTCATTTTCCAACAAAGTTTCCAAAGTTGTCTGCAGATCAGCCAAATAAGAAAGGGTTAAGTGTAAATGGATTTGTAGGTGTATTTTTTTTTGTATGCACATTTATTGTCAATTAAGTCAGTCACTATGAACTTGAATGAACTTAACAGGGCCCCGACACACAGTAAGGATGTTTATCATACATGTTTGTTTTGTGCGCCCCTTTGATCAACTTTTCAGTTATAGCATGACCTTTCTTGGGTAAATTACCAGTTCTTCTGGTCAATTTACATGTAATTGATTGATTGATTGATTGATTGGGGTTTAACGCCGTTTTTAACAATTTCTCAGTTATATCACGGCGGCCAGTTCACCTACTCATGCATTTCCTGGTTTTCTCACACCAGTACTCTAATAGTCTCTATTGCCCCTATTATTTTATCCATTTCCCTTATATAGACGCTTTCTGATGTCTCTGCAGCAGACGGCTTTTTGAAAACATGCCTACAAATATTAAGAAGCTCAAATCAAGCTATTTCTCCTTTTGTCACCATGTCTTCAACTATTCAATTATCTTTAGGCCTCTGCAGAGCTTTATAGGTATATTCTAAAATCATTATTTGACCTCCAAAACCTATGTTGTTGGTGATCCAAAGAAGCGTCTTCCTGACACGATTCTTTCGAGTACCCACAGCAGAAGTTTCAATGAATGCTGACAAGAGATATTGTGGAAACAAGACCAATTTACTCTTTCTTATCCTAGTGTAAGTCCTCTACCTCTGGATACCATAGGTTGTCCCAACTCTCACAGCATTCAAAACCACATCCTTTCACTTTCCCACTTGTGGACGCATCTGCAGCAGACGACTTTTGAAAACATTGTGACAAAAGGAGAAATTGCCTAAAAAGAGCAATTTCACCTTTTGCTACAATGTTTACAACTCTATTTGAATGAATGAATGTATATTGTTTTATGACAGCATCGACAGCTAAGGTAATTTAGCGCGCAATTAAATTTAATTATTCATGATCCCTGGGTAAACAAACCAGTACTAGGCTAGAAAATGTGCCAAGGGCACTCCACCATGACCGTAGTGCCGCGACTGGGGATTGAACCCGGGACACCCGGTTTCGAAATCCACTCGACCACAGCGGATTCCTACAACTCTATTGGAACATTATCCTTTCATTTATAGAGGCTTTTCCTAATTTTGGGTAGATCATCATAGATGTTTTCAATGTTGTCTGCTACAGATTTACTGTATGGGGGAAACGTTTCAATTACCATACTTCTTTGCATTTAGGAAAACATGCAGTACTCGTAAGGATTCTGAATACTCTGAATAGTGAATCAACCAGAGTTATTTCAGGCCAATTGTTAACCCAACTTGCAACCATGCATTCGGACACTTCTAGATCAGAAGACTTTTGAAAAAGAAACCGCTGAAGACGGTAAGGCCGTATTGTTAGCAATTTTACCTTGAAAATCGACAAACCAAGGTCAAGGTCAAAGTAACCATAGAAATCAATAGAACTTGTTACTGGTTACCTTCAGGCAAAGTTTCAAGTTTGTAACCCTTTCTAGTGCTGAGATTTTGCCTCAACCTAAAACTTAAACCAAAATGTTGACGGACAGACAGACGGACGGACATCGCCAATCTATAGACCGGAATTGCTAGAGCAATCCGGCCAAAAAGTTGTGACAAAAGGGGAAATTGCTCATAATCTCCGTGCCACAATATTTCTCAACCATATCGAATGAATGTACTTCCATTTATAGCCTTAGGGAATATCCATATCTTGCCTTTTTAACCCTTTCCCACATACAACAAATATGAAGCAGACACCTATAAAAATATTTAAACAAAAATTTGCAAAATCTCTTAGAATGAATGAAAGCAAAGCTATTGAATCAAGTTTAACACATGGTGCCTTTGGGGGCAAATGAGTTAATCAGTTATTGCTCATTATGTTTTTAAAAGTCGCCTGCTGCAGATGTGTCTTCATGTGTGATAGGGTTAAGTCTTCTTAATTCTGCTGATAAGATGTATGTGGGAAAGGGTTAAGTGGTCTTCCGCCAGATTAGTTGTATGTGGGAAAGAGATGTGACCTCAATACATGTAGTAAGGTCATACATTACAAGACAGCACTGATAAGGACAGTTGACATTCACTTCTTCTCCACAGAAAGGTTTCATTAGGCATTGATAAGGAGAAGTAAACAAGTCTTTAACACACAATTTCGAGGGCTTAGCGTGAGACGGTTGTAACTTAAATTAGTAATTTTTTTACAAAGGTTAATCACCTCGCCATAAAGTCTTTATAAACGGTAAATAATTTTTCTTGGTAAACAAAGGAAATTTAGGTGCCATTAAATTTGCTTGTTCTGAGCAATGGCACCTAAAATTGCATTGTTTACAAAAGGGTCAAAGTTGCCCCAAAAGTAAGGATTTCAAAATATGTTTTTAGTTACAACTGTTTCACGCCAAGCCCTTGATTTTCTCTCTTAGTTAACCCTCTCCCACATACAACAAATCTGCAGCAGACGACTTTCAAAACATCTATGCATAAATAGGAAAATCCTCAGTAAATGGAAGTATATATATTAACAACCGGAAACGTTTTTAAAACATTGTGGCAAAAGTAGATATTGGTCAGTATATGAAAGACTGATTGATTGGGTTTAACACCGTTTTCAACAATTTTTCAGTCATATCACGGTGGCCAGTTCACCTACTCATATGTATCTTGGCTTTCTCACACCAGTACTTAAATTGAACATTCTTTCCAAGCAACTGGCTGCTTTTCCACATAGACTGATAGCGCATTGGTGGAAGACGAATGACGCTTGTCACAATGACTTTTATGAAACTCGGAAAGAATGTTGGCTGAGCAGGGGTTCAAACTCATAACCCCTTGATTGACAGCCCGCGTCGCTACCGGGTCATTCATATGAAAGATAACCCTTATCTTTAGCTCCGAGAAGTAACCCTTTCCCTCATATAGTCGCTTTCTGCCGCATCTACAGCAAACTGGTTTTGGAAAACAGAGTGACAAAAAAAGAAATTGCTCAAAACGAGCAATTTCTCCTTTTGCCACAATGTTTTCCACTTTTAGTCATAGGTTATCCATTCAATTATAGAGATTTTCCATTTTTTGTCAATATATGTTCAAAGTCGTCTGCTGCAGAATTGTTGTATGAGGGAAAGGGTTAAACGTTCTTTCATTTATAAAGAGTTCACGTATCTTTGACTAAATGTTTTTAATTTCAGTGGTCTGCTGCAAACTTTCTGTTAAAAACTTTCCACTTTAGATCCCACGCTGATGACTTCTTAAAACATAGTGGGAGAAGCAGGGTTTTCCATAACAGACAAATCCTGAGTCATTTGCCGTATTTTCTACTCATATGTCGCCCAAAATTAATTGCTGTACAACCATACGGACAACCTTGATAATAGATTAATGTATAAAATTAAATGTAGCCAAAACTTGATGCTAGTGAGACGATTCTTTTCAGTACCCACAACATAGGCTTACATTGGATATGGTCAAAAACGGATTTAAGAACATGCAAAGCGCCACTTATATAGAGCTTAATTGTCACATACAGACAAATCTTTTGAGAACCTACAACATAGGGTTTGGTGAATTATTAAATCATAACATTAAATGATGTAGTACTTCTAAGTTACAGTGAAAGACAAATCTTTTGAGTTCCAAAAACATAGGGGTTTGGGGTCAAATAAGAATTGAACTCTTTCCAACATACAGGCACATTTTGGTCTGTCTTCAGCATACAACTTTTGAAAACGGTGTGGCTTGTGATGAGCAATCTCTCGTTTTGCCACACTGTTTTCAATAATTACTCTTTTAAATTATAGAGATCCATGCGACATACTTTTGCTTAGATGTTTTCAAAGTCCATTGTTGCAGCTTTTGCTGTATGTAGAAGAGGGGGGTATAAAGACCATTTATATACAATTGATTGATTGGGATCAACGCCATTTTTAAAAAAAAATCAGTTATATCACGCCGGCCAGTTCACCTACTCATGGCTCATGCATATCCTGGTTTTCTCACACCAGTACTCCACACAACAATCTTCCCAAGCAACTGGCTGCTTTTCCACATAGACTTAATTAGCCCATTGGCGAATGAAGCACATATTAACCTGATAGATAAGATTCCAAAATATTGTGGCAAAAAGGAAACAGTGCTCACTGTGATAATTTTCTCCTTATGTGACGTTTTCAAAAATCATCTGCTGTATATAAAAAAAAGATTCAGAAGACTAGATAAGGGGGAGTCAACGGGACGTTTTCCAACAATATCCCTCTTATTTCTCAACCAACTCTATGTTGTGGGAACTCAAAACTGAGACGATTCTTTTGAGTACCTACAACATAGTTATGAGTATCCTTTAAAAGTTTTAAAAACATGAAAAAATGCCCCATTTATCTCGATCTCTGGTTTTATTGTCCATTTGGAGCAAGGATGTCCAGATGTTGTTTTATACACATTCCTCAGCCAAGTCCCTCCGTCAGCTGGCCAAAGTTGCACTGTTACACATATACACAACAATCTGAGATATGTTACCATAGACGGCCAATATGTTCATTTTCACAAACCTATAGATGTGGGGACCAATGGCAACACATTGCTCAGATTGCGGGCGTCTCGGCCCCATTCACTGTCAAACTGTTGCACCGAATGGATATTTCCGTGTTTACATCGCACAATCTGTGCCCACCGGTAACTAGTAAGCCAAGAGTTTTTATTATAACCTTTTCCAATACATAGATGCATTTTGACACCTGGTCAACAGAATCTGATGGCATTTGAAAACAGTGACTTTTAACAGAAAAAATCAGTCAATTTCGTCCTTTTAATTTTATATAATGTTTTTTAAATCTGTTCAATGCTAACGAAACATTTAACAATAGAAATTTTCCGTTTCTGACTAATATTGCTTTAAACGTTGTCTGCTGCAATTTTGCCTGTATGTGGAAATATGTTAATTTCATTTATCACTAGTTATATGTATATGGTTTTCTTTTCTTATTATTTGTTTAGCTCTTTGCAACAACCATCTTCTTAGAATCTATATCTTCTTTCTGTACACAATCTCAATTAATCTTTTCCCACATAACAACTTTACCCCATTACTTCACATGGCTTTTCAAAGGTCGTCTGCTTTACAATCATCAGACTAACAATTTTGAACAATCTAGTAAACTGAAAGAATTATATTGATAAAGAGTTGAAAGTATTGAAATAAAAGGTGAACTTGCTTGTTTTGAGCAATTTCACCTTTTATTGCAATGTTTTCAAAAGTCGTCTGCAACAGCAGGCGTCAAATGTCGTCTGTGTGAAGTAATGCAACAAAATGCAGCAGAAGACTGTTCAACCGTCTGGAGAAAAGCACAGAAAATATCTATAAAACAGAGGTCCAGATAAGGAGGGGTATTTAGCTCTTTTTCTCACAATTGCTCTCTTATTATTAAAGCAAGCCCTATGTTGTGGATACTCAAAAGAATCGTCTTTTGAGTACCCACAACATAGGGTTAGAGGGTCAAATAAAGATTCTAGAACAAGCATAACGCTCCTTATCTAGAGCTCTGATAAAATATTGAATAATTACTGAACAGAAAAACATATTTAAAAAGATTGCATTATTATTGAACCTAGTTGAAAACAGTGTGGCAAAAGGAATTAGGAGGAAGTTGTGTGCTGCAGATAAAACAAAATAACTGAACCCTGTATTCGATACCATAGCCTAAAACCTTTCCCATATACAGACACATTTTGACGCCTCTGCAACAGACTTCTGTTCAAAACACAGTGTCGTGTGATTTCATAAAAGAAGAAATTGCTCACTCATAATGAGCAATTTCTCCTCATACCACAACGAGAATTTTAAAGTTTTAGCCAAGATGTTTTCAGCCACATGCTGCAGATTTGTTTGATGTTGGAAATGTTAATCACCAGGATGCTTACTGGACCAACTTGTGAAAGAAAAGGCCCTGATCAGACTGCCTGGTGCACCTGCTCTCACCAAGTTGTGAATTCACATTTACCATCTTTTCTGTCTAATCATTCAAAGACATATGCCTAGATAACGCGTCAAATTGATGCAGACTAAAGCGCCTTGTTGATTCTGGCAACAATGTTGCGATACAGTTAACCATCGCCTGCAAAAGGCTTTAAAACAAGACATGATCTTCTACCTACAGTTGACCGGTACATATCAAACTATTTTGTAATTATACAAAGTACATTGTGATGTCAAATAGTAAACAAGATTTTAAAAATTATATTTATTAATTACTTGATTTATTAATTAGATGAATTAGATAAACTTAAATATCGTCTTAAACATTGGGCTGTGGTTTTAGGACGGCACACCACACTAATACTATTCATTAGCATGGAAACACCGGTTCTCGAACCTCTTAACATTTATCAGGGCTCATGGGTATACTTATAAATTCATGTCAAAAAGAAACAATAATGACAAATAAATTCAACAATTTATGTGTCAGTAAACAAAGCACCGGTTCCGATACAATTTAGTATGTACAATGCGTTTTTGGATATATTTAAACAGTCCTTGAACTAAAGGTTCCAGAACAGGGACCTGTATGATAAATCATGATTTTATTTAACAATAATCATGGTACCTCACTCATTCACAATTTGGTGCGAAAAAAACACTGGAAAGGGCACGTATTTTAGCCAAGTAATAAATGCTTAATGTCACTTAACCCGTGTTGACAGAGTACATTGTGTTTTAACTAAGGAGCCTTATCAGAACAGTATTAGAAAAGAAGTAGAAATTACACATAAAAGCAATTTCTAATATTATTTCAAAAATGTATATTATTCTACAATACAAATTTAAATACTTAAGATATTCATTTATTAAAAATTAATTGAAATGTTTTCAGATTTTGGATATATCTATAAATAGAAAGTATCCAATTAACTACTAATTAAGGGCTTTTTAAGTCATTGGCCAAAGCTTCTACTTTCATTTTGTGTGATACCTAATTTGCATACACTTTTCACACATTACAATTGCCAACAGAATATACCCCTTAAACCGTCTCTTAACCCTGTTTCGAGACCTAAAAGAAGTTTTACATGCAATACACACAAAAAAAGATCGCTCGTCATTTTAATATACAGTCACCTACACTGAAGGTGTAGACTTCTGGGTCACGTGACTTCTGAAAAATCTTGGTCGGGCTAGACTTGGCGGCGCCGAAATACCGAAAAAAATAATGACCCATATGTACATTCACGGTCCAATATCTCGTTTAATAATTGAAATCTGAGATTTTTGAAACGTGGGGTGGGAAGATCGACCATTAAGCTACGATCGTATATCGGAATAAATGACAATCATTGTCGCGTTTTTATGAAAACACGGGGGAAACCCTCCTGAGTCGGGTTGAATAGACTCACAAGAATAAGGTATCAAAATGGCGAGATATTCGGTTGCAGCGGATGAGTTAACGATGAATATTTCTCTTACCCCATGAATCTGGTGTCCATTGGTCGACCTTTCCCCATCTCACCGGGCATATCCATTGCTAATTAGTCCAGATTTCGCTCGATTTGAGAGGTAAACTCCAAGGTAATCACACAATTTGTAAGACCATACGAGATTTAAATACATTCATATTACCGTACTGTACATACACGATTCTATATTTTCTTTGTGATGACGCTTTACACACTTCTGACCTTATTTAGGTATTCATGCGCAGTTCGCGGGCACATGCTTTCACTAATTGATTTGCCATTAGTCGTTAATTGCCTTTTTTGACGTTTAAATTGGATTTAAAACTGTGTTTTCAATATATTTTATATCTCTCCGAGTTGAAATGTTGTGAGAGAATGTTATATAGTCATTATTTTCACGGAACTATTTTCTTTTCTTTACTCTATTTTCAAGATTTGGAGCAAATACGAGGCTCTGCAGGGGTAGCTTGATTAGCAGTGGCTTTTCACCATTCAAACTATTTTAAAACAAAACATTTAAGTGCTCAAGTAAGGAATAAATATTCACGTTTAAAGTATCGACATTTAGAATAATTAATATTTCAAGACAGTTAAATCAGAAATTAATTCCACCTTTATTGCAGTTTTACGATTGTTCAAAATACCTTTAATTGTTTCGTGAATTTTCTTAATTGAAAACACAATTTAAGTTAGGAAATCATTTATCATAAATTGACAATTTTAATTGTTTAGCAACATGCTTTTGTTATTGTGATTACGATGATGAGATTGATTGTATTGTATTCATCAAACACTCTTTTTAACCCTTTTCCTCATATAGACGCTTTCTGACGCCTCTGCAGCAGACGGCTTTTTGAAAACATAGTGACAAAAGAAGAAATTGCACAAAACGTGCAATTTCTCCTTTTTCCACAATGTTTTCCACTTTTTGTCATAGGTTATCCATTCAATTATAGAGATTTTCCACTTTTTGACAAAATTAGTTCAAAGTCGTCTGCTGCAGAATTATCGTGTGAGGGAAAGGGTTAACCCTTTTCCTCATCGAACAATCCTACAGCAGACTACCTTTCTTAAACATTTGAGGTAAACTCCAGTGAGCCGTCCCGCGAGAAATCCAACATTATGGCCTCTGCGTAATGTATCGATCCAGATCAGCCTAAGCATGCCGTGCAGGCTAACCCGGACATACACTTTTCGCCTCCTGGTGATCTTCTGTATCTGGATTCACTAATCTAAACCTCCACCCCCTCCCCCTTAGACGGAATGTGTCGGCCCGGATTAGCCTGTGCGGACTGCGCAGGCTGATCTTGGTGGATACTTTACGCAGAGTCCATAATGTTGGTTTTGTCGTGGGACGGCTCATATATAAATGCACATTTTATTTTAACCCATTACTTCACATGACTTTTCAAAGGTCGTCTGCTTTACAATCATCAGACGAACAGTTTCAATAATCTAGAAAACTGAAAGTTTTATATTGATACAGAGTTGAAAATATTGCAATATTTTCGAAAGTCATATCCAATGGCATGGATTCAAATGTCGTCTGTGTGAAGTAATGGGTCAAGATAAAGTAGGAACCATTGTGGACATTGAGAAATTGCTCATAATGAGCGATTTCTCCTTTTCCAATACTGTTTGCTAAAAGCTGTCTGTTACAGATGCGCCAAAAGTTGTCTGCACGTGAGAAAGGGTTCAATTCACGATTTCTCTGCGACAAACGACTTCTTTTGCATCTGCAGCAGACGACAATGGTAGACAGCGACGTCTATGAACCCTTTTCCCACTTACAGACGGTTTCTGACGCATCTGCAGCTTACGGCTTTTGAAAACAATGAGACAGAGATAGAAAAAGGTGGCGGGCCCAGAGCTCTAGATAAGGAGCGTATTTCATGCTCTTAAATCCTTATTTGACTTCCAAAACCTATGTTGTGGGTACTCAAAAGAATCGTCTCAGTGAGTTTGAGTACACACAACATGAGTTTTAATGAGTGCTTAGAGAGATATCATGGAAGAAAGACATCATGGAAGAAAGACCTGTTTACTCCTTCTTATCTAGTGCTCTGAGTCCCTGGCCTATATAAAAGCACCTTGATTAAGTTAACTCTTTCCCAAATACAGATTGGCAGGAAAATGTTTGTTTTAGTTGTGTACTACTTGTCCATTTATCCCGATATCAGCGAGTTAGTCCTGCTTATCCGACCGCACAATTCTGCGCCAAGGAGGGAAAGCAATTTGGTATGACGTTGGCGGGGATCGAATCGGTAACTTTCCTCACCCAAGCGGACCACTACACCACCGAGCCGGTTTTAAAATACCCATATGACATTTCTGACATCTATATAGGATTGTTTTTCCACAAATGTTATTACTATTACCTATTATGCGTATCTGTAAATTTCGTAGATGTAATAAAAGCGAAGATCGCCTGACGCAATTTGTAAGACTGAAGATCGTATGACACGACTTATAAGACCGAAGATCGTATGACGCGACTTATAAGACATAAGATCGCCCTACACGACTTATAAGACCGACGATCGTCTAACGCGACTTATAAGACCGACGATCGTCTAACGCGACTTATAAGACCGACGATCGTCTGACACGACTTATAAGACCGACGATTGTATGACGCGACTTATAAGATCGATACTAGCATGACTCGAATTATAAGACATAAGATCGCCCGACGCGACTTATAAGACCGAAGATCGCCTGACGCGACTTATAAGACCGAAGATCGTCTGATGCGACACATAAGACCGATACTCGCATGACTCGAATAATAAGACATAAGATCGCCCGACGCGACTTATAATACCGAAGATCGTCTGACGCGACTTATTAGACCGAAGATCGTCTAACGCGACTTATAAGACCGAAGATCGTCTAACGCGACTTATAAGACCGACGATCGTCTAACGCGACTTATAAGACCGACGATTGTCTGACGCGACTTATAAGACCGACGATCGTATGACGCGACTTATAAGACCGAAGATCGTCTAACGCGACTTATAAGACCGAAGATCGTCTGTTGCGACTTATAAGACCGAAGATCGCCTGACGCGACTTATAAGACCGAAGATCGTCTGATGCGACACATAAGACCGATACTCGCATGACTCGAATAATAAGACATAAGATCGCCCGACGCGACTTATAAGACCGAAGATCGTATGACGCGACTTATTAGACCGAAGATCGTCTAACGCGACTTATAAGACCGAAGATCGTCTAACGCGACTTATAAGACCGACGATTGTCTGACGCGACTTATAAGACCGACGATCGTATGACGCGACTTATAAGACCGAAGATCGTCTGTTGCGACACATAAGACCGACTTATAAGACCGAATGCGACACATAAGACCGATACTCGAATGACTCGAATAATAAGACATAAGATCGCCCGACGCGACTTTTAAGACCGAAGATCGCCTGACGCGACTTATAAGACCGATACTAGCATGACTCGAATTATAACACATTAGATCGTATGCCGCGAATTATAAGACCGAAGATCGTCTGATGCGACACATAAGACCAATACTCGCATGACTCGAATAATAAGACATAAGATCGCCCGACGCGACTTTTAAGACCGAAGATCGCCTGACGCGACTTATAAGACCGATACTAGCATGACTCGAATTATAACACATTAGATCGCCTGACGCGACTTATAAGACCGACGATCGTCTGAGGCGACTTATAAGACCGAAGATCGTATGACGCGACTTATTAGACCGAAGATCGTCTAACGCGACTTATAAGACCGAAGATCGTCTAACGCGACTTATAAGACCGACGATCGTCTGACACGACTTATAAGACCGATACTTGCATGACTCGAATTATAAGACCGAAGATCGTCTGACACGACTTATAAAACCGAAGATCGTCTAATGCGACTTATAAGACCGAAGTTCGTATGACGCGACTTATAAGACTGATACTAGCATGACTCGAATTAGAAGACATAAGATCGCATGACTCGAATTATAAGACATAAGATCGTATGACTCGAATTATAAGACCGACGATCGTATGACCCAATTTATAAGACCGAACATCGTATGACGCGACTTATAAGACTGAAGATCGTCTGATGCGACTTATAAGACTGAAGATCGTCTGATGCGACTTATAAGACCGATACTCGCATGACTCGAATTATAAGAGATAAGATCGCGCGACTTATAAAACAGAAGATCGCTGGACGCGACTTATAAGACCGATACTCGCATGACTCGAATTATAAGACCGAAGATCGCCTGACGCGACTTATAAGACCGAAGATCGTCTGACGCGACTTATACGACTGAAGATCGACTGATGCGACTTATAAGACCGATATTTGCATGACTCGAATTTTAAGACCGAAGATCGCCTGACGCGACTTATAAGACCGAAGATCGTCTGACGCGACTTATACGACTGAAGATCGACTGATGCGACTTATAAGACCGATATTTGCATGACTCGAATTTTAAGACCGAAGATCGCCTGACGCGACTTATTTCACCGAATATAGTTTTACGCGACCTTTAGGGAAAAGAAGAAAGATCTGTACAGGCGATGTGATCCAACTGCATAAACCACAGCCCGCTCTCCGCCCCCCCCCCCCCCCCCCCCCCACACACACATCCCTGTCTTGCCACATAATGACTTACGGGGGCTCAGCGCAAGCATCCAGGAATTCGCCGTGGCCGAGTGATTAACGTCAGGGAACAAAGTTCGAAACCGGATGTCCCAGATACGACCCCAAGTCGCGACAGTCATGGTGGAGTGCCTTTGGGAAAATCACTTTTCCTAGCCTAGTAATGATTTGTTAACCCATGGATAAGTGAACTATCACTGTGATATAACCGAAAAAATGTTGAAAAAGGCGTAAAACTCCAATAAAACAAACAGAAAATAAAACTCCAGTCAGTATCGTTAGCCAGGCGCTTCCTGAATGTTTGTGCTGAGCCCCGGTAACTTAGGCGGTAACGATGCGAGATGTCGATCCAGCGATTGTGAGTTCGAACCCCATCTTGGCCAACATTCTTTCCGACGTTTGATAAAAGTCAATGCGACAAGCGTCATTCGTCATCTACCACTGGGCCTACATATGTAGAAAAGCAAGTGGCCGCAGTGATATCCCTGAATCTTTGTTGTTGAAAATCAATAAATCCAGAATGTTTGCGGGTCTACAAGGTAATAATGTAAAACCCTGATAAGACTACACGACGCTGCATGCTGATCTAAATCATCCCTGATCACAATGTTCCGAAGTCACGAAGAACTGAGCCATCGAAAACGAAAATAGCTTTTTGCGATCAGCCGTTGCCGAGTGGTAGCGGCCGTCCCGGGTTCGTTTCCCATTTCCTAGCTTAGTACCGGTTTGTTTACCCAGATATCACGAATAAGTGTTGTGGCGCCGTTATATAGCTGGAACCATGTTGAAAACGTTGTAAAATCTCAATATAACTTATCTTATCCCCATTGTTTTTGTCTTACAAAGGGAGCTAAATATTGATTTTTCATTTCACATTTTAGTACATAATTACATAGTTATCTCCCGTGGGTACAATGCGCATAACATTTATCAAGTATTATATGGTACATTACAGTTTCTTTGACCAACACTGCGTAATCCGTCGTGGCCGAGTGGTTAGCGTTTTTATTTGGGACCAGGTGTCACTGCTTCGATCCCTAGTCATGCTGGAGTCCCCATGGAAAAGGCACTTTTCCTAGCCTAGTACTGGTTTGTTTAACCAGAAATCATGAATTTGTTAATATAACTGAACTATTGTTGAAAACAGCGTAAACAAAAAGACCAACAATGCAGGTCACGGTCAGCCTTTTTCCGATATAATGTTGGTCTATAATGCTGCCATCCGATATTCCTTTTAAATATTAACGCAATATGTTCTCACTGAATCGCCGGGCCCCGGTATCTCAGTCGGTAGCAACACAGGCTGTCAGTTTAGGGGTTGTGAGTTCGAACCCAAACTCAGCCAACATTCAATCAGACGCTTGACAAAAAGCCACTGTGACAAGTATCATTATGTAAATTCTACCAATGGGCTAACAGTCTGTGTGGAAAAGCAGCCAGTTGCTTCGAAATAATGCTGTGTGGAGAACTGGTCTGAGAAAAGCCAGGAAACGCATCGGTAGGTAGAGGCTCCCGCGATATGACTATTAAACCCGAATCTTTCACAATTCGTGGTGTAGAGGTTAGAATGTCCGCACCGGGAAATTTAGACAGAGGACTAGATAAGGGGGAGTAAAACCCTATACTGTGGGTACTTTAACGGATCGTCTCACAAGATAGGGGTTGAGTTGAGCTCAAGTTAAATTCCTGGTCATGTCATACCAAATTCTTAAAAAAGATAGAAATCATTACGAATATTTTTTTCTCGTTGGTGTGCATTTTTGCGGGAATTGCATTACGACTGTCAGGATATTTAATACAGGTAATTTATATTCGATCTAACGACATCGCATAAAAGGTCGTCGTTAATTGACCCCATACATTTAAATATGTATGAGTTGGTTCTCATTTTTCTGTCCAATGAACTCAAACGATACAACCAAGGCTCGGCTATCACCACCTCTTTATCTCGCGTATTTACATTAGTGAACATGACCTTAATCTTATATAATATATTAAATGTCGTCTGCTCTGAAAGTATGTATGGGGACAAAACCAATGGCAGATGTAAAAAAAATGTTGGAAAAGGAGAAAATGTCCATTTTGAGCTTTATTCAAAATATATTTATTGTTCCAGCAATATGTGTGTCCCGAATTCTCATATATTTATTGTTCCAGCAATATGTACATGTGTCCCGAATTCTCATATATTTATTGTTCCAGCAATATGTACATGTGTCCCGAATTCTCATATATTTATTGTTCCAGCAATATGTACATGTGTCCCGAATTCTCATATATTTATTGTTCCAGCAATATGTACATGTGTTCCGAATTCTCGTTGTCAGCAATTTCTTTTGTTCCAGCATGCTCGCTTTGAGCAGTTTCTCCTAGAGCCTAGTTTAGAGCAAAAACTCCTGTTCCAACACTGTTTTCTACTATTTCTCATGTTCCAACACTGTTTTCTACTATTTCTCATGTTCCAACACTGTTTTCTACTATTTCTCATGTTCCAACACTGTTTTCTACTATTTCTCATTTTCCAGCAATTTTTTCAACATGCTCGTATCGAGTAACTTTTCCATTTAAAAAGTCGTCTACTGCATTAGGGGTCGGAAAGTAGTATGCACAAGCTGAAGGTCGCCATGTAGTGTAAGTACCCTATAGAGATATATAGAGATAACACACTCGCCATTCAACATTTAAACTTAGTTTTAGTTTCCACCTCGGTAAGATATTGTAAGGATATACTGTTATTATATTTGTGAAATTTAATGTTAACCTTTAAAAAATTGTTTCTTGTGGATTTGGATTACGTTCATTTTTCTCTTTTTATCGATTAAGAAACAAGCTGGCAGCTTATTTTAATCATGCTCGATGTCTGCTTCTTAGAAACTTAACCAGAATTCACGCCGTTTGTGTGGGAAAGTCCCCAAGGCAGAAACCTCTCATCACGGAATTCGAACCCGGGACCTGTAGTGCGAGAGGCCGACGCTCTACCAATGCAACACTGGAATATATATACGTTCGAGTATATTCAGTGTATATCGCATGGTCTCTTTTCCCATTTACAACAAATCACCAGCAAATGATTTTTAAAACATTGAGTGTAAAACATGGAAAATTTCTATGAATGTCAGTATTATTATTGAATAGAGTTGAAAACAAAGTGGGAAAAGGAGAAGATGATCGTTGTCAGCCATTTCTCAGTCTTTTTCCCACAATTTTCTCAAACTGCTGCAGATTCTGGGAAAGGGCGGATACATGTGTTGTTGCTACTATACGGGACCGCCTCGATTAATTAATTGATTGTTTTGTGTTTTACGCCGCTTCCAACATATTTTCAGTTATATCGTGGCTGGGTAAGTTACTAGTACTACTTGGCCATTTATCCCGACACCAGCCAGTCAGTCATAATGCTTAACCTGCAACCCTGAGCTTTAAGGAGGGCTGACATTATGACTACTTTCATTTTTTCAAGGTTTTGGTATAATCCGGCCGAGAGCGGGAGACCAGGGTTCGTTCCACGGTCGGGTCATACCAAATCCTTTGTAAATGGTATAAGTGGCTTCACTGATTGATGCCCAGTAATGCGGGGATAGCTTTAACGATGGACTGATTCTCTAGTGTTAGGATAAACTTATCAGCAGCACTGGTAATTTACCCAGACAGTGATAGGACTGAAATACTGTTGAAAGCGTCACAAAAACACCATTTAAACAACAAAAAACCTACTTTAGAGCAGCATTAGCAAACATCACAGATGATCATTATATGCTTATACGAGTGAAGAATACCTGTACATGTATATATTTATGGTATCTGATTTATATTTGGACTGTGTCGTAAACCATTTATACGAGCAGGGACGTAGATAAGACTTACCTACGTCCTTGATACGAGTGAAGAATACCTGTACATGTATAAATTTATGGTATCTGATTTATATTTGGACTGTGTCGTAAACCCTTTATACGAGTGAAGAATACCTGTACATGTATAAATTAATGGTATCTGATTTATATTTGGACTGTGTCGTAAACCCTTTATACGAGTGAAGAATACCTGTACATGTATATATTTATGGTATCTGATTTATATTTAGACTGTATCGTAAACCCTTTATACGAGTGAAGAATACCTGTACATGTATATATTTATGGTATCTGATTTATATTTGGACTGTATCGTAAACCCTTTATACGAGTGTAGAATACCTGTACATGTATAAATTTATGGTATCTGATTTATATTTGGACTGTGTCGTAAACCATTTATACGAGCAGGGACGTAGATAAGACTTACCTACGTCCTTGATACGAGTGAAGAATACCTGTACATGTATAGATTTATGGTATCTGATTTATATTTGGACTGTGTCGTAAACCATTTATACGAGCAGGGACGTAGATAAGACTTACCTACGTCCTTGATACGAGTGAAGAATACCTGTACATGTATAAATTTATGGTATCTGATTTATATTTGGACTGTTTCGTAAACCCTTTATACGAGCAGGGACGTAGATAAGACTTATCTACGTCCTTGATACGAGTGAAGAATACCTGTACATGTATATATTTATGGTATCTGATTTATATTTAGACTGTATCGCAAACCCTTTATACGAGTGAAGAATACCTGTACATGTATAGATTTATGGTATCTGATTTATATTTGGACTGTATCGTAAACCCTTTAGACGAGTGTAGAATACCTGTACATGTATATATTTATGGTATCTGATTTATATTTAGACTGTATCGCAAACCCTTTATACGAGTGTAGAATACCTGTACATGTATAGATTTATGGTATCTGATTTATATTTGGACTGTGTCGTAAACCATTTATACGAGCAGGGACGTAGATAAGACTTACCTACGTCCTTGATACGAGTGAAGAATACCTGTACATGTATAGATTTATGGTATCTGATTTATATTTGGACTGTGTCGTAAACCATTTATACGAGCAGGGACGTAGATAAGACTTACCTACGTCCTTGATACGAGTGAAGAATACCTGTACATGTATAGATTTATGGTATCTGATTTATATTTGGACTGTGTCGTAAACCATTTATACGAGCAGGGACGTAGATAAGACTTACCTACGTCCTTGATACGAGTGAAGAATACCTGTACATGTATAAATTTATGGTATCTGATTTATATTTGGACTGTTTCGTAAACCCTTTATACGAGCAGGGACGTAGATAAGACTTATCTACGTCCTTGATACGAGTGAAGAATACCTGTACATGTATATATTTATGGTATCTGATTTATATTTAGACTGTATCGCAAACCCTTTATACGAGTGAAGAATACCTGTACATGTATAGATTTATGGTATCTGATTTATATTTGGACTGTATCGTAAACCCTTTAGACGAGTGTAGAATACCTGTACATGTATATATTTATGGTATCTGATTTATATTTAGACTGTATCGCAAACCCTTTATACGAGTGTAGAATACCTGTACATGTATAGATTTATGGTATCTGATTTATATTTGGACTGTGTCGTAAACCATTTATACGAGCAGGGACGTAGATAAGACTTACCTACGTCCTTGATACGAGTGAAGAATACCTGTACATGTATAAATTTATGGTATCTGATTTATATTTGGACTGTTTCGTAAACCCTTTATACGAGCAGGGACGTAGATAAGACTTATCTACGTCCTTGATACGAGTGAAGAATACCTGTACATGTATATATTTATGGTATCTGATTTATATTTAGACTGTATCGCAAACCCTTTATACGAGTGAAGAATACCTGTACATGTATATATTTATGGTATCTGATTTATATTTGGACTGTATCGTAAACCCTTTATACGAGTGTAGAATACCTGTACATGTATAGATTTATGGTATCTGATTTATATTTGGACTGTATCGTAAACCCTTTATACGAGCAGGGACGTAGATAAGACTTATCTACGTCCTTGATACGAGTGAAGAATACCTGTACATGTATATATTTATGGTATCTGATTTATATTTAGACTGTATCGCAAACCCTTTATACGAGTGAAGAATACCTGTACATGTATATATTTATGGTATCTGATTTATATTTGGACTGTGTCGTAAACCCTTTATACGAGTGTAGAATACCTGTACATGTATAAATTTATGGTATCTGATTTATATTTGGACTGTGTCGTAAACCATTTATACGAGCAGGGACGTAGATAAGACTTATCTACGTCCTTGATACGAGTGAAGAATACCTGTACATGTATATATTTATGGTATCTGATTTATATTTGGACTGTATCGTAAACCCTTTATACGAGTGAAGAATACCTGTACATGTATAGATTTATGGTATCTGATTTATATTTGGACTGTATCGTAAACCCTTTATACGAGTGAAGAATACCTGTACATGTATAGATTTATGGTATCTGATTTATATTTGGACTGTATCGTAAACCCTTTATACGAGTGTAGAATACCTGTACATGTATAAATTTATGGTATCTGATTTATATTTGGACTGTATCGTAAACCCTTTATACGAGTGTAGAATACCTGAACATGTATAAATTTATGGTATCTGATTTATATTTGGACTGTATCGTAAACCCTTTATACGAGTGAAGAATACCTGTACATGTATATATTTATGGTATCTGATTTATATATGGACTGTGTCGTAAACCCTTTATACGAGTGAAGAATACCTGTACATGTATATATTTATGGTATCTGATTTATATTTGGACTGTGTCGTAAACCCTTTATACGAGCAGGGACGTAGATAAGACTTATCTACGTCCTTGATACGAGTGAAGAATACCTGTACATATATAGATTTATGGTATCTGATTCATATTTAGACTGTATCGCAAACACTTTATCCTGCTGTATATATGCGACTCAGCATTTGCGAACAGCCTAGATCATGACCACTCTGCACATACCTGTGTAGACTTATGTTCTCGTATCATATACTACCGCACTTAATATGCCGGAACAAGAATTATATTTATATATATATATATATAAAAGAACCACTTCTTGTAATACAATAGGTTAATTGGCTTTAGACTATTGTTGTGTAGAGATTCTTTCTTATTTTTGATATGTATATAATTATGAACTATATTTTTACCTAATAGCAGATTTGAACACTATTTGCGAACAATAAAGTGTAGGCGTGTATTCGGGTTGTCTTTTGCACTGTGCACATACTGGTGCAGACGTATGTCCTCTTATAACGTATGTATATATTAATATTCAAGGATATATGCGGGTTTTTTCTTAACGAAGATCCTCTCCATTCTACATACAAATTATATTTATTGTTTTTTAACTTTAGGAACTGATTCCAATGTAGCACACACGACATCGAGTGTATCTATAAAAATTGACAGACCACATTTAACAAGCCCTTGTGCCATGTAGTACCAGTGACATATAAACATCTATAGTCCAACCTGTGTTTAAAGACCACCCATTGGAAAGTGAACAAGTTGGTCTTTGTTCACATGTGGTCTTTAAGTGCAGAGTCATTTATGCAGAAATTTAAAGTGTACATTCTTTAGGCAGGCAATTGCTAAACAAAGGTGGTCTTCAGCACAGGTTTGACTGTATATGTAAATATATGTTTCTGGTAGTAAACAAGAAGTATCATTTCAGCCGCCGTCTTAGGTAACAAGGAGACCGATACACAGGAATCTGCCAAAGATGATGTTACCCGACCCCCCACCGCCGACGAAAAACCCCGAAATCAAATTTACAAAGGTAATTAATAGCTTTATATGTATACCAATCCTAATAAAAACTAACTGAATGAGCGTAGACATCTAAAAATAGTTTATTATTGCAACGAGACCGGTAACAGAAAAACGTTTCAAAATGATGTTCCCTGATCAATCACCGCCAACGATTTACCCCTTATTTACAAAGGTAATACAAAGCATATATATGTATACTCCATTTTACCAATATAAATACACTTTTTTAGTAAACAGTTTGCCCACTTACTGAATGAGCGTAAACGTTTAAATATAGAACATGATTTCAACGAGACCTGTAAACAGAAGTCTGGTCAAGATGCTCTGCTCAGATCCATCACCGCAATGTCAAATCAACGGTATTAGATTCACTATGCTTATGATCGAGCGGAAACGTCTACAATACTAGTATATGATCATGGAAACTCATAACAGAATTTACTACAAGAATATGATCTCAGATCCATTGACGCCATTTTAAAACCACCTTTTCAATATTATAACAAAGGTTTGTTTAAATGTTTTTTACGCCATTGGAGCAATATTTCAGTTATATCACGGTGATTTCTGGGTAATTGACCAATATGTCAAACCTTATTTTTCCCCACACCGATACGTCAGTCGTTATACTAAGCCCGCTATCCTTACTTACAAAGGTAATAAACGCTACATTAAAAATCTAAGTGGATAATATCAAACGTTTAAAGAAGTATAATATACTAACGTGATGACTTAACAGAATTCTCACCAATAGTATGATTCAAACCATCCACTCATTACACATGTATTTACAAAGGTTATAATTCGATTGCTTTTTGTATGAGCGTATTAAAAGTATACTAGTAGTTTGAACAACCCCCCTCCTTGAAAGTGGAGAATAAAGATTCGATTCCCGGGCGGGTAATACCATAGGCGTAGTTCACGACGAACCCGAGTTCCGATTAGAGTTACACGGGTTCCTCATGAACGGCAAGAGTTTTAACCCTAGTGACGTCATATGAACTTTTGCGCCCGACTATTTGCAACCCTGCTTCAAGCGAGAGTTAGAAGAGTTCCAAAAATGGCGGATGGTGACAATTATTGATGCTGGTGTGTAAATAATCCTAAAATACGAACCTCTGAGTTCAGTAATCAGTGATGTTTTTATTTGTAAGGCAAATACATAAGGATTTATTTAATTGGGCCTTGCAAATTATTGCGATCCGTAATTTAGACAACAAGAAAACGAGCTTTCTGGTGTCGATAATAAAATAAGTGGATACAACACGGAGGCTTCCATTTTGAATTTTGACTCCAGAGTGGAGCTGTGCGTTCACGAGAACAAAGTGTCTGCGCATGCGCCATCGATACACGTGCCCCCTGACCCTACCCTCATTGAGTTCGTCGTAAACTACGCCATTGAGGTCAAATACATCCGCGGTCATGCTGAAATAGTTCCTAAAACATTTTCTCGCACCATTACTCCACATAAAATTCTTACCAAACAATTGGTTACCTTTCCCCGTATACTATTTATCCCATTGGCGACAGACAATTACTTTTGTCGATCAAAGCAAAGAATAAAAGGCGAAGCTTTAAACTCACTATCCCTGGATTGATAGTCCTCATCGTTACGGACTGAACTATTTCAGTTGATTATAATTATTCGATTTTCAAGTGAAGAAAGTAAAGGGGTTTTACAACATGAAAGATTAAAGAGATAGAGGTGTCCTTGTTCTTACGTAAAACAGTTCAACATCGGGCACGTCCCATTTATTATTGACACCCTTAAGAGGTGGATACTATTCAAATACACATTTAACCCTTACGACAACTCCGCAGCAGACGACATTGAACATATTTTGTCAACAAATAGAAAATCTCTTTAATTGAAATGACTAAAAATGTATAAAGGAAAACGAGCAATTTTTCTTTTGTCACTATGTTTTTAAAAATTCAACTGCTGCAGAGGCGTCAGAACGCGTCTATATATCTATCCACACATTCATACGCTATTGGGGTTTCTTCATCTGTTCATATGCTTTAAAAATTGTTATCCCCTTAAGGCCCCTTTGCTAGATCCACCCATGTAATACATTTATACATTGACACAGTTTTGTTTCTATCTCAAGTTACACTATATCATGATTGATTAATTGATTGATTGATTGGGGTTTAACGCCATTTTCAACACCTTTTCGTTTATATCAAGCCGACCAGTTCACCTACTCATGCGTTTCCTGGTTTTCCACACCAGTACACCACACAACATACTTTTCAAGCATTTGGCTGCTTTTCCACATAGTCTGTTAAACAGCCCATTGGTGAAAGACGAGTGACGCAGGTCACAATGTCAAACGTCGGAAAGAATGTTAGCTGAACTGGGATTCGAACTCACAACCCCTAGATTGACAGCCCGCGTCGCTACCAACTGAGCTACCGGGGCTCGGCCAATATATTATGACTATTTTAAAACATGTACATGTTATTTGCCAGTCATGAAAAGTTTTCCACATTATTTCCAGTTATATCACAGCGTTCCTTTGTAAATTACCAGTACAACCGGTATTATGTACACCGACACAGTTGTATCAGTCGAAAGTAAATTAGTAATGCTGTCTTCGAACGTAATGGAGAAGAGCGTTTTTTACAGTCGATGCTATAAACTTGCATCACGGAGACGGCTGATTCTCCTAAAAAAAGAAATCGTGCCAGGCCTCTATAACTGGCTGCTATGATTGGTGTATGGCTGACCCTACAATGTTATGGCAGGAGCAGGTAACTACAGACTAATATTGTAGGTCAAAGGGAAGTAATTCGGATCGGAGCGCCGGGCAGACAATTTTATCCAGGGATTTCAGATGAATTCATAAGACTGAAGAGGTCTCCCATTGGACAATAATGATGTTGTTGAAAGTTGAAAGTGGTTTTAATAAAATTTGAATACCCTCTGACTGGTTTGTAATCAAAACATTGTTTGCGTTTAGCAATATTGACAGCTTAAGAGCCATTTTCAGAACAAAATGTATTTTCTAAAATTGAAAGTAAAATTCATTGCGGGATAGGGGTGACCTTTGATTTGACGTCATAGCTAAACAAAAAAGTTAGTGTTTTGTGCCTTTTTTTTTGTAGTTTTAAGAATGAACTTTAAATAAATATAGGTTTCTGGGTTCTTTGGATTGTTGGGAAAGAGCCATAGCCCAAAACGCTATAAAGCTGCAATATCATTAAATGAAAGACTATTCATGGGCCAGTGCATGAACAAAGGTACAGGTTCTGAACAGTGTAGGTCTAATAAAATAAATTAGAATCTACACAAGTTGACAGATGCTTTTAAAAAGCCCTGTGACATATAAAGATTTATTTGGAAAGGTCGATGCTCACGAGTCATATTTCATATATATATATATTTGAAAAGGTCGTTGCTCAAAGATCAGACTATATTTATATTACAGATTTTTATAAACAATGAGTGGGTGAATTCGAAGAGCGGAAAGACGTTTCCAACGATCAATCCAACCACAGGTCGAGTGATCTGTCAGATACAGGAGGGGGATAAGGTATAACATGACACTATTGACCCGATCAAGACTTCTATTGTGTTTTAATGTAGTTTTTACGCTGCTTAACCCTTTCCCTCATACGGCAGTTATGTAGCAGACGGATAGAAAATATCCATAATTGAATGGATAACCTATGAAAAAAAGTGGAAAACATCGTGGCAAAAGGAGAAATGTCACTATGTTTTCAAAAAGCCGTCTGCTACAGAGGCGTCAGAAAGCGTCTATATGAGGGAAAGGGTTAACGGTTACAAGTAGATGGCCATATTTATTCCTATGATGTGCGTCAACTGGCCGCCTGTTGTTATCTCTCTAGACTATGGTGACGCATGGGAGATTGCAACAGGCTAACAGTCTGAATACTACATGTACTTGTTTGTAATATTTGTAATCGTAAAATAATATTTTTCTTTTTCGATGTCCTAGAATATTAACAAATAATAAATTCCGGCAACTACTATAATTGGAAGAGTCCATAGACGGCGAGGATGCGTCCTGGTCAGACGACGAGGATGCGACAAAAACTTCACAAAAAATCGGTTCCTGCCGTCAGAGACTTAAAGTATTATTTTATATTTGATTGACGCTTCGTGCATAATGTAGTCGTTTGCCGACAACGTCAATACTGTAATTCAAAATTATATATCGAGGGCTTGGCGTGAATTGGTTGTAACTAAAATTGGTAATTTTTTATCAAGGTTAATCACCTCGCCATAAATTTTTCATAAGCGTTAAATAATTTTTCTTGGTAAACAATGAACATTTAGGTGCCATTGCTCGTTCTGAGCAATGGCACCTATATTTGCATTGTTTACAAAAGGGTCGAAATTGCCCCTAATCCAGGGTTTTCAAAATAGGTTTTAAGTTACAACTGTTTCACGCCAAGCCCTCGATATTTGCAACTATGGAACAGGTACCACGCAGTCTAATGTGAATCACTAAACAGTTGTCGTCCGATAGTATAAACATTTTGTCTGTCATGTTAAAGCCATAACACCGGAAGTGCTTTGTACCCAGCAGTTTAAGCTGCTTATATGAGGGAGACTGGGTACCATAATGGCGTCAACTGCAAATAATTTATATTTAACGGTGGTATATTATTCAGGCCGACATAGATGCTGCCGTAGCAGCTGCCAAGAAAGCGTTTGAGTTCGGGTCGCCATGGAGATCGATGGACGCCAGTATGCGAGGCGTACTTCTCTCCAAGTTCGCCGACCTTGTTGACAGGGACAGAGCATACCTAGCAGTACGAGTTATTTTTTATATCAACAACATAACTTGATAATTAATTTGAGATTTGCGCCATTTTTTGAAGTATTTCAGATTAATCACGGCGTCCACATCATATACAGGGGCAAGTCATGGAGATTTATTTTCTTCTATGAGTTCATGGACACATGCCCATGCATTGCCAGACAGATATTTTCTCACCATTATCCCGCACACTATTCTTCACAGCAAGGCAACTAGCTACTTTTCCACATTGACGAACGAATCTAGTTACAATGTTATTTTTATCAACAATTTGAATGTTGCAAGAGCCGGAAAACTCACGACCCAATATTTCCAAATGAGTTGTCGTTTGTCCATTCGAATCGATGCTGGGATTTAAGCTTTCGGACATCTGTCACACCTGTAAATATTACACATTATCTAAATGGGATCTTGTTACTCTAACTGTTTATTGTTCAGCAATGGACACAATCTGAAATTATATTAAGAACATGTTATCTATACAATGATTGGTACATGTGATATATAATCCTATCTAAACAATCAATTATTCTATATTTAGAAAAGAAATACCTGTCCTTTTAGAGTTTACAAACCCCTAACGAGCTGTTTCACCAGAAATGAGCATTGTTCGCTTTTTTATTTATCAATATACATGTTTTGCTAAGATTCAAAGATTCAAGATTCAACTATTTTATTTCAATATTTAGGTCACTGGCCCATACTATACACAGTACATACATACAAGAGATACAATTATTTGTCTTTACCTCTAGTTGCTATGTAACAAAATATATACGATAAGATAGGAACTATTGAGATATCAATATATTTCCAATCACTGAAAAGAGTTATAAAGAAATATGCCATCATGTGACTATTTTGTAGAATTTAGAAACTCTAGATAACGGAAAGCCTTATAAGGAATCCTTCTTCATGGACGTCACGGGTGTAGTCAACACGTGTCGATATTACGCTGGATGGGCGGACAAGGTTGTCGGAAAGACGATACCCGTAGGTGGGTGAGAAGCTTACAATACAAAATGGCTTTTTTCAGGCCTTATCGAGGGCTTGGCGTGAAACTCAAAACCTATTTTGAAAACCCTGGATTAGGGGCAATTTCGACCCTTTTGTAAACAATGCAAATCTAGGTGCCATTGCACAGAACCAGCAATGGCACCTAAATTTCCATTGTTTACCAAGAAAAATGATTTAACGCTTATAAAGACTTAATGGCGAGGTAAAAAACTTGGTAAAAAAATACCAATTTTAGTTACAACCATTTCACGCCAAGCCCTCGTTATGTTGCTTAATAGAAATTTAGTATATTTACAATTTGAACATATCACATGTCATTCATACATCTTTTGACTAAGACTGCAGCCCCATACAGTTTACGCCTATTCATCTTTATATGATTCCGTGTACATGTTATTGAGTCATTCATGGATCTTTTGACTAAACCTGCAGCCCCATACATTTCACGCCAATACTTTATATGATTCCGTAACGGAGAGTCAATTAGACCGCAAATCGCAAAACAGCGGTTTATCTATATATATAAGGTCTGATAGGAGATAAGTGTTACCTCACTAAATGATTCAACTTCTTAAAATAAAGTAATAGTATTATTAATATTATCTTCGAACATTCAAACTTCGTGATTATCCCAAGTTCACGATGTGTCATCATTCCCACCATTTGTTAGTGTGACTTTGTACTAGAAGACATATAAGAAGAGTATAACTGTTTTCTGTGGCGAAAGATGCATTTAGTCATAGGTTCCCGAACATGTTATACACGTGTATGTATTATGTTTGTAATTACAGATGGAAGCTTCCTTTGCTATACAAGACACGAACCTGTAGGTGTTTGTGGGCAAATTATCCCGGTAAGCTATTACAATTGTTTCTATCTTGGTCCCTATTCTGAACCAAGCAATATTATACACAAACGAATAAGAACAGAATATAACGGTTATTATTTTTTAAAAAAACCACCACAAGTTTGGTACAAGAGAAAAGATAAATATATAATAATTGTATGATTTGATCAGATCATAAAACTTTATATAGTTGGCTATGTCAGGATATAATCATCGGCGACGATAAATTGTAATTGCATTAATTCATAATTGTATTTACCAACAGTGGAATTTCTTCCATAAAATTCACGATTCTCTTTTTAAACAGTAGAATATTCCGATCTAGAAAACTATTATTCTATGGAATTTCCCGATAAAATTATGATTCCATATTTTAACAGTAAAATTTTTCGATAAATTCATTATTTCTTTTTTTGTTTTTATGTGACAGTGGAATTTCCCGATAAAAATAAGGATTCATAAAAATCATGATTCTATATTTTAACAGTAAAATTTATCGATAAATTTATTATTTCTTTTTTTGTTTTTTGTAACAGTGGAATTTCCCGATGTTAATGTTCGCATGGAAGATCGCTCCGGCCCTTGCATGTGGTAACACGGTGATAATCAAACCAGCCGAACAGACCCCATTGTCCGCTCTCTATCTGGCAGAACTTCTAAAAGAGGTTTGTTGGTTTGTTTATTTGTTTGTTTGTTTAGTGTATAGGCGTTATACCATTTTCAACAGTATTTTAGGTTTATCAAGGCGATAATAAACCAGTACCAAGCAGAACAACACGCTTCGTTCTTCCCATGTAACTGGCTACCCCCCCACAACGACCATCTTTAGAATAGTTGGTGGAAGACCAAATAACGCCTTCATCAGAAAGAATCAATGGCCGAGCTGGAGTTTGAACACACGACTCCTTGATTGATAGTATTCGTCGTGACTGACTGATCTATCAGGGCTCGACAACGGTACCATACACTCTATAGTATTTAAACTACGTACGGAAATGTATTCTATAAAACGAAGTGAAAACGTATTAAAGTGATGAGTGTTGTCTTTTAAGCCTTTTCCACACCATTTTCTGAAAATATGAAAAGTCTCTATAAATAAAAGTATATGTATTGAATAAATGTGAAAGGCCGTCTACCACATATATGCGTCAACACGAGTCTGTAAGAGAAAAAACGTTTATAAATAGTTTTTATATAATTTTATTCAAAATTCTATTGGTATAACTCCAAATACTTTAGCGTTCTCATCATAATCATTGTTTGTGCTAATGCTCGTGCTTTTCTTGTAGGCTGGTTTCCCACCAGGTGTCGTAAATGTAGTGCCGGGATACGGCCCGACAGCAGGTTCCGCTATATCTTCACATCCGGGCATCAACAAAGTGGCTTTTACTGGATCGACAATGGTAAAAAAATCAGTACCCTGCCAATAATCAAACAGAAATATCATAAGATGTACTTTAAGAATACTAACAAGATTGATTTTAATACGTCTTTGTTCCTATATCCTTAAGATGTGACATCAGCACAATTTCAAAATGTAATAATTAAAAATCAAAAACATTAGAACCAACAGCCATGAAGCTTGAAAATACAACACAAACTTCATTTCAAAATAATTTTATGCTGAAATGCTGAAAGACGTTTCTTTTTCGTATATATATGTTATTCTTTTTTTGGCTATTGTTAGCTTTTATCTATAGTATTTGTAAGGTTTTCTCTCGGTTCTAAATTTAAAATACTAATTTCCGTGACGAAGAATACTGATTATTTACTCACACACATACGATATATATACACAGAAATTTCGAGATACCTGATAAGAAACGAGATGATTAGGTTTAGTTACGGGCATTAGTTTAGATTTAACCTCATCCATTTAACAGCGATTGCGAAACAAGGTTTCTTCTTATATTAATCACGCTCGATGTCTGCTTTCTGGAGACTTAACCAGTACTCGCGACGTTACTAGTACTCGTGGCGTTAGTGTGGGCAAACTACACAGACAGAACCCGCTCATCACGGGATTCGAACCAGGAACTTTTGATACGAGAGGCCGATGCATTGACATTAGGCACACCAGTAATAACTTGTATAACCACATCTTAATTGCAAGCAAATTCAAAGAGGATAATTCGAATACATAAAATTGAATTGTTTCCACTTTGGAATGATATTCACATGTACAGTGGGATACTTTGTATAAAGACCACCAATACGAACACTACTATACGGTCTATGTGCACAGGTGGTCTTTAATTGCAGGATAATGTATGCAGAAATGATTAATTGGGAGACTACTGTGGTTGCTATAGACAGGGAATCTCTATTCCAAGGTGGTCGTTAGCACAGGTTTGACTGTATATTCCTATTCATATACGGTATGCCATTGTCAGGTCAATACTATTCACATGTATATTCCTATTCATATACGGTATGCCGTTGTCAGGTCAATACTATTCACATATATATTCCTATTCATATACCGTTATTCCATTGTCAGGTCAATGCTATTCACATGTATATTCCTATTCATATACCGTTATTCCATTGTCAGGTCAATGCTATTCACATGTATATTCCTATTCATATACCGTTATTCCATTGTCAGGTCAATGCTATTCACATGTATATTCCTATTCATATACCGTTATTCCATTGTCAGGTCAATGCTATTCACATGTATATTCCTATTCATATACCGTTATTCCATTGTCAGGTCAATACTATTCACATGTATATTCCTATTCATATACCGTTATTCCATTGTCAGGTCAATGCTATTCACATGTATATTCCTATTCATATACCGTTATTCCATTGTCAGGTCAATGCTATTCACATGTATATTCCTATTCATATACCGCTATTCCATTGTCAGGTCAATGCTATTCACATGTATATTCCTATTCATATACCGTTATTCCATTGTCAGGTCAATGCTATTCACATGTATATTCCTATTCATATACCGGTATTCCATTGTCAGGTCAATGCTATTCACATGTATATTCCTATTCATATACCGTTATTCCATTGTCAGGTCAATGCTATTCACATGTATATTCCTATTCATATACCGTTATTCCATTGTCAGGTTAATGCTATTCACATGTATATTCCTATTCATATACGGTATGCCGTTGTCAGGTCAATGCTATTCACATGTATATTCCTATTCATATACGGTATGCCGTTGTCAGGTCAATGCTATTCACATGTATATTCCTATTCATATACGGTATGCCGTTGTCAGGTCAATACTATTCACATGTATATTCCTATTCATATACGGTATTCCATTGTCAGGTCAATGCTATTCACATGTATATTCCTATTCATATACGGTATGCCGTTGTCAGGTCAATACTATTCACATGTATATTCCTATTCATATACGGTATTCCATTGTCAGGTCAATGCTATTCACATGTATATTCCTATTCATATACGGTATGCCGTTGTCAGGTCAATACTATTCACATGTATATTCCTATTCATATACGGTATTCCATTGTCAGGTCAATGCTATTCACATGTATATTCCTATTCATATACGGTATGCCGTTGTCAGGTCAATACTATTCACATGTATATTCCTATTCATATACGGTATTCCATTGTCAGGTCAATGCTATTCACATGTATATTCCTATTCATATACGGTATGCCGTTGTCAGGTCAATACTATTCACATGTATATTCCTATTCATATACCGTTATTCCATTGTCAGGTCAATGCTATTCACATGTATATTCCTATTCATATACCGTTATTCCATTGTCAGGTCAATGCTATTCACATGTATATTCCTATTCATATACCGTTATTCCATTGTCAGGTCAATACTATTCACACGTATATTCCTATTCATATATGGTATTCCATTGTCAGGTCAATGCTATTCACATGTATATTCCTATTCATATACGGTATTCTATTGTCAGGTCAATGCTATTCACATGTATATTCCTATTCATATACGGTATTCCATTGTCAGGTCAATGCTATTCACATGTATATTCCTATTCTTATACGGTATGCCGTTGTCAGGTCAATGCTATTCACATGTATATTCCTATTCATATACGGTATGCCGTTGTCAGGTCAATACTATTCACATGTATATTCCTATTCATATACGGTATGCCGTTGTCAGGTCAATGCTATTCACATGTATATTCCTATTCATATACGGTATGCCGTTGTCAGGTCAATGCTATTCACATGTATATTCCTATTCATATACGGTATGCCGTTGTCAGGTCAATGCTATTCACATGTATATTCCTATTCATATACCGTTATTCTATTGTCAGGTTAATGCTATTCACACGTATATTCCTATGCATATACCGTTATTCCATTGGCAGGTGGGTAAACAGATTATGGAGGCGGCGGCGAAGTCCAATCTGAAGCGAGTTACCCTCGAACTTGGCGGGAAAAGTCCCCTGGTTATATTCAAGGATGCTGATCGTACGTATTTAGGTCACAATACACTAAATAAATTCCTTCCTTGTTTCCATGTAAATCGACCAGTGTCAGCCCTCAAGTGTCACACTATTTAAGCGTTTATCATATAGAACACCATAAAACATTGAAAAGAATTACCTCTAAGCTTTAAAACAATCCAAAAAAAATGGGGGTCATGTATTATGCAAGAAAGTATTCATCAGGCGCAAATTGATACCGTTGATGTGGTAAGAGAGAGCCCGAAAGGCCTCGATTCCCGGTGGGATCATACCAAAAACTTTTCGGTGCGAAAGGTTGCGGGGAAAGCAACATGACTGATCGACCCACCGTTGTCAGGATACATACTACTGTTGAGAGTCGATCAACATTACCGTTTCCGGGAACAGGAGGAACTATGTCATGAATGAAATGATGTGATGAAAGTAAAGCGTTGAACTTGGTCCAGTGAACAGTGATAAATATACAAACCCTTAACATCCGACCATTCGTATCACTGTTTGTGTTTACGGTTTATGGTCCAGTTTAACAGTGATACACAAACAAACCCTTAACATCCGACCACTCGTATTAGTGTTTGTGTTAACGTTTATGGTCCAGTGAACAGTGATACATAAACAAACCCTTAACATCCGACCATTCGTTTGTGTTTATAAGTTTAATGCTACAGGAAAACTTAACGTAAATACTATACAGGTGGCAGCGCAGGCATTTTAAGGGATCCAAATATTCAAAACAGACATTTCACAACACATTTTATGACTAATTGTCGAAAAGTGCAGAGCCTCATCTGGCTGATCTGTATCTATACTGATCGCTAGTGCTTATCGGTAAGTTCTTCGTAAGACGCGACTCATTATGTGCATGTCCATGTCTGTTACAGTGGACTACGCAGTGGAGTGGTCGCACCAAGCGTTGTTCTTCAATAACGGCCAGGTGTGTACGGCCGGGTCTCGAACCTACGTCCAGGAAGATATCTATGATGAGTATGTAAAGAGGGCAACCGAAAGGGCGAAGATGAAGTCTGTAGGAGATCCTTACGACTTCGCCAATGAATGTGGACCGATCGTATGTATATATATGTATAATCCCATTACATCCAGACCTAATATTCGCTGTACAGCAGCAAACGCTCGGATAGATCAGATTGTGCTTTAAAGGCGCTGAACTTCAGATTATAGATAGTATAGTCAAAGTTTTAAAACTGTTCAGTAGATGTCTTATAATATTAGAATCATAATTTTGGGATAAAATCAGAGTAATAATTTCACTTTCCAGTACAATAAACATCTGAATATTGATTGTGTATGCTTCATTTTTACTGGGTAGACATACCCAGAAAGCCAAATTTTGTACATTTTCATTGACTTTCGATTGACTGTTTTTCAACATTTACTGCCAAACAATTTTTGAACTATGTATTACTTATTTTGTTGTCACTATCAGCAATATTTGCTGCAGTTTCAACATTTTAAAATGTTGATTACAATCTGGAGTACCACCTTTATTATTCGCTGTGAAGAAGTAATCGCGCGAATAGATATGATGGTCGTCTCAGATTGACCTTTAAGTCAGCTAATCAATTGTTTGCATATATAAAACATTTAGAAATGTAACAAGATCATTTTTTGAGGGATTTGAGTTACTCATGTTATCCCAATCTTAACGCAGGTCAACGAGAAACAGTTCAAGAAGGTTCTAGAAATGATAGAGAGCGGTAAACAAGATGGCGCCAAACTAGAATGCGGGGGAGTCAGGAAGGGAACCAGCGGTTACTTTATAGAACCCACCGTGTTCTCAAATGTCAACGAACAGATGCGGATCGGCCGGGAAGAGGTCCGTAGAACAAGTTAACTCTTTCACACTTACAAACACATTTTGAGACATAAGCAGCATACGACATTTGAAAACAATGTGACAAAAGTAACAGATTGCTCAAAAGGAGCAATTTATCATTTTGCCAGAATGTTGTCAACCCCTTTTCAATAAAAAAGCTTTCATTTATAGAATCTTGATGTTTTAAAATTCGTCTACTGCAGAAATGCGGTAGGTGGGAAAGTGTTAAACCGTTGTGACAGTACAGTGGACCCGCGATTACTAGAACAGTTGATTGATTTATTGATTCATTGATTGATTGGGGTTTAACGCCGTTTTTAACAATTTCTCATTCATATCACGGCGACCAGTTCACCTACTCATGTGTTTCCTGGTTTTCTTACACCAGTACTCCACACAACAATCTTCCACTCAAGAATTATACCTTCATTTAGAGACATTTTTCATATTTGTTCTGCTCTTTTCAAAGAATCGTCTGCTGAAGGTGTGTTGGGTGGAGGAAAATGTTTAAGTCATTTAAATATGTTTTAAACTGCAGATATTCGGATATGCAGCAGACGACTTTTGAAAACAAAATGATAAAACGAATAAGATATTTCTCACAATATGTTGGACTCTATTCAATAATTGGACTTACATTTCTAGATATCTTTAATATTTTTAAACATATCTGCTGCAGGTTTGCTGTATGTCGAAATGCGTTAAACATGTTTTCAACTCCAGATATTCGGTCCAGTCCAACAGATCATCAAGTTTAAAGATTTGGACGAGGTGATAGATCGAGCCAATGATACCGACTACGGTCTAGCTGCTGCCTGCTTTACAAAGGACATGGAAACCGCCCTAAACTTTACCAGCAGAGTCAATGCTGGCTCCGTCTGGTAAGAGAGGCGCTGGTGCTCCTTTTTTAACAAAATAATATGGTTATCTCTAGATATTTGTAAAAAGTCATATTAGCTGCTGCCTGATTTTATTAAAGACATGGAAACGGCTCTAACTGAAGTAGTAGAGTCAATACCCTTGTTATCTTCAGATATTTCGACGGCTTGGTGTGAAACGGTTGTAACTAAAATTGCTTTTTTTTTACCAAGGTTTATCACCTCGCCATGAAGTCTTTATAAGCGTTAACCCATTTTTCTTGGTAAAGAATGGCAATTTAGGTGGCATTGCTCCACCTGGTAAGAGAACATTGTAGATCTTGTAAATTCATTATATGTTATAGCTTCTTGTTTCACTAAAGATATGGAAAGCACTGTAAACTATACCAGGTTGGTCAAGGACTGTTCCACCTGGTAAGAGATACTGATACACATAATATATCTTAGTGGCCTCTTTGCAAACATAGCAGAACACCTCGTAGGTGTAGTGGTAGAGTGGTACGCTTTAAAACTGGAAGTAATAACTTTCACTCCTTTGCGCTCAGGATCGTTGGGTTAGCATTAACCCTTTCCCTCATACGACAATTCTGCAGCAGACGACTTTGAACGTATTTTGTCAAAACATAGAAAATCTCCATAATTGAACGGATGACCTATGACAAAATGCGGAAAACATTGTGTCAAAAGGAGAAATTGCACGTTTTGTGCAATTTCTTCTTTTGTCACTATGTTTTCAAAAAGCCGTCTGCTGCAGAGACGTCAGAATGCGTCAATATGTATAAATAAGTGCAACAGTAAAACTGATATTCTTTATCGGAAATACCGTGATAAAACTTACAATATTTAGAAAGTGTCATTAAACAAAATGGAAACACAAACATATCTAAATATGAAACGCCGGTTTCGGGATAAAATTAGTTATTACAGAAAATGAATAAATGACTACTAGCAGTCATAACGATTGCCTCTATTAAATATGTCTTTGGAACACAACAAATATAGAGATCCGTATCAAGCCACGCCCTGACGGATCGAATAAATATGGATACTACCTTCTCTTACATTTCAGGGTGAACTGTTATCATGCCATGTCCATACAGGCGCCCTTTGGCGGGTTCAAGATGTCCGGAGTTGGAAGGGAAATGTAAGTTAACAGCTCCGACAAATGGAGTGACGTAATCCGGGACTTTGCGTATATCGTCTTGGATTGATTATTTACCCCCCTATCCCCCTTTCCCTCTACAATAAGTATGGAGTTTGAAGGGAACTGTAAGTGTACAGCTCCGACAATTGGAGCCACGTTAAACAATAAACAAAATCCGGGACTTTGCGTATATCGTCTTGTCCTGATTATCTACACCCCTTTCCCGCATACAATAAGTATGGAGTTGGAAGGGAAATGTAAGTTTACAGCTCCGACAATTGGTGTCACGCCTCACTTTTAACGTCCACGCAGATTGATGAAAAGGTATATTTGTAAGCTTCTGGTGAGTCTTGAAAATTTGGATATAGCTGAACAAATGCATAATAATTGAACCTGTTTTAGTATGGACAGACTCATTTAAATGAAATTATATATACGACTTAATTGTTTTTTGACTTCTCAAGTACAAACAAGACACATTTTGATGCAAAGCGCATGATTTTGAAGCATGACGTAAAGGAAGCAGATGCAGTTCAGTACATTTAAATGACCTGTGCAAACAGACAGGATGTACATATTTTTAACAAGAAGGCCAAATGTCCCTTTATTTTAAACAAGAAGGCCAAGTTTAGAAATACAACTGAATTTTATAAATAGGCAAACACATCCCCGAAACCAAACTTTTAAAATAGCGTAGCCTAAGAAGTTGGGGGAAAAGTTATTAAATACAAATTAGATACATGTGTCTAAAGTTTTGTTTGTTTCTTAAATCAGTTAATACAATTTATTGATTCATAAAGGTGTTTTTTTTTCAAACATATTACAGATATTCTCTTTACAGTAATAATGTGTGTGCTTCGTATTCGATCACGTCACCCTATGGTACAAACAAAAACATATGCAATACTGACACCGCGTTTCTATGCGGCGTCAATAAACCATCAATTTATGTATTTTAACTTCAAGTTTTTATTTCAATATCTCTTCTTCCAGGGGTGAATACGGGCTTTCACAGTATACAGAAGTCAAAACGGTAAGTCAATAATTTACAAGCATTTACAAACAAATAAACAAACAAACAACAAAATAACCCAACAAGTTTTCCCTTTGCTACGTCTTATCTACGTCCCTGGTCAGGGTACATTCCGAATCATGGGAGGTGAAATTCAAACGACCTCCGATAACTCGACTATACGAGTATATAGGTCAAACTTCGCCAAATAGTCCCTAAAAACCGCTTAATTGCGTAGAAATGAGTGTATTCCATCACTGGAATGCATTGAATATATGACATTGAGTTTAAATTCATTGTAAATGAGTATAGGATGCACTGGAAATAATTGATTAAAAGGTGTGACAATTGAGGGCTGAAACTGGTCGATTTACATGGAAACTAAAAAATAAAGGAATTGATTTGGTGTATTGTGACCTGTAACTCGAATACATTCCTGGATCGAACCTGTCTCTTTGGAATGCAGTGTAGCAGCAATGATTAGGCGAGGAATCAGCACTGCTGTTGCGCTGTTTTGTTGATGAAGTAAATTATCCATTGACTTGCATTCCATACTAAATTCATCGAGTCCTGGTAGCTCAGTCGGTAGCGACGCGGGCATTCCACCCAGGGATTGCGAGTTAAAACCCTAACTAGGACAACGTTCTTTCCGACGCGTGACAAAAACTCTGTTCAACAAGCGTTGTTCGTCATCCACCAAGCTAACAGTATACGAAGAAAATTAGCCAGTTGATTGAACAGACGAATACTGTTGTCAGAAATCTAGGTAAAATATGGGTAGGTACACTGGCCGTCATTTTATGACATTAAATCAATTGTCGAAACAGTGATTCCTACATTATTTTTTTTGCAGCAAATTACTTTGAAAACATATAGGCAAAACCACGTCACATCTCTAAAAATGATGGTATAATGACTGAAAAAAAAAATGAAAACATTGTGGCAAACGGAGAAATTGATCATTTTGAGCAATTTCTCCTTTTGGCATAATATTTTTCAAGTGGTTTTGCTGCAGATCTTTATGTGGAAAAACGGTTAAAAGCTCAGGTAATCAATCAATCCCTAATTATTGTTTTCCTCGTCAATTGCAGGTGATGATCAAAACGGCAAACAAACTCTAGAATCACATTTAACTGAACACCCCTCAACAAAATTTGACTTCTCAAGAAACTATATCTTCAAGAATATTTAAAGGAAAAAGCATTTCTCATGTTGAACATCAGCACCGTATTGTGACTAACGAAAAAATACCTATCCTGCTGAAATTCCTGACACTAGTCTCATTTTTTTTAGATATTTGACAAATTCTTGCATAACAATATTTGCAAAAACTAAGCAATACTTTAACTAGAAATATATGACGTACCATTTAGGCCATATAGAATGCGATATTGATATGTCTGTATTTGTCAAAAACACTGTACCCGTTTCTAGTAGAATAAGCAAAATGTTGTTTAATTTAAAAAAAAAAACGGGAGAAATGTGCGCGTAGTTCTTCAGAAAATTCATGTACAGAACAGAACAGTATCTTTATTTCTCTCAGGTGCAGATATTGTACAGCAGGAGGAATAACATTAAAAAAATACATTGTCAATATATAATTACAGTTTGTGTAACCAAGATATGTGGGGGAAAAGAGGGTTATTCTTTTTTATATTAGGCTTTTTTATTTTTTTATTTTTTAAAAGGAAAAGGAGCAAAATGTTCGCTCGACAGAAGTATATACACCAGACGAGCATTCGTCAATTGGATTATTTTCTTTTAACAATTTAAGATCATTAACCCTATTCCCTCATACGACAATTTCTGCAGCAGACGACTTTGAACATATTTTGTCAAAAAATAGAAAATCTCTATAATTGAATGGATAACCTATGACTAAAAGTGGAAAACACTGTGGCAAAAGGAGAAAAAAACGAGCAATTTCTTCTTTTGTTACAATGTTTTCAAAAAGCCCTCTGCTGCAGAGGCGTCAGAAAGCGTATATATGAGGGAAAGGGTTAAATATAGAATGTTTTAAAACCCTTTCCAATATACAACAAATTTGTAAAGAATATTGAAAAATTCCATCACTGAAAGTATAGTATAATTAATTAATAGAGTTGAAAACATAGCATTGACAATTCCTCTTTTTGCCGAAATGTTTTAAAATATCGTCTGCATGTGGAAAAAGGATTATAATGTAAAACGTTGAATCCGTTCCTGTTGTTGTTGTTATTGTTGACGACATTGTCATAATGTCCTATTATTCAAATTTCAGACTCAATTAAAATATTTGGATAAGTTCACTAATTTCTTGTCATTAATTATGTTTATTGGGCTCAATCTAACTGTATATTTGTACTACGGAAGAATTTTAGTTTTCATATTTTAGTCGAAGGTGGTGACATAAAACGAGAATGGTTTTGTTTAAAAATGAATCGAAATGGTGTAACCAGTAAGGTTCAATACCAGTGTGTGTCTCTAGTTCTATCGTCTTTTTTTTACTCATTTGAATTCGGTGTTTTTTCATCATCAACAACAACAACAACAACAACAACAACAACAACAACAGTAGTAAGCACCAGCCTGCATGTAGCTACGCCACTGCATATTAATGTTGTCCCTGGCTTTCTATGCTCCAGTACTCCACACACAATTCTTTCAGCAACTTAATTGCTATCGTTACACAAAGAAGTTCAACCCATTGATGAAAGACGATAGCTCTTGTAGTTCTCTATACTCTTATTACAGCGTTTTTTATCAAATGTAGAGCAGACAATTTAACCCTTTCCCTCATACGACATTTCTGCAGCAGACGACTTTGAACATATTTTGTCAAAAATAGAACATCTCTATAATTGATAGGATAACCTATGACTAAAAGTGGAAAACATTGTGACAAAAGGAGAAATGGCTGGTTTTGAGCAATTTCTTTCATTGTCACTATGTTTTCAAAAAGCCGTCTGCTGCAAGGGCGTCAGAAAGCGTCTTTATGAGGTAAAGGGTTTATACGATGACAATGACTGGCACTAGTATTGATTACAGAGGGCAGATAAGAATGTTTGATAAGGGAAAAGGGAAACCCTGGTTTGATCCTGATCGTGGTCATTATGGGAAGTGATCTTTGACACAGCACGTAGCGGGAGGTCGAGGGTTCAATTCCCGGCCAGTCACACCAACAAGATTTAAAAAACTACTAGCAATTGCGTTCCCTCCTTCGTGCTCAGGATTATGGAGTTGGCATAACGACTGACGACTCGCTGGTGTCAGGATAAATGAGCCAGTGGAAGTGTTAAGTTATCCATGACACGTCGTAATATAATTGAAACAAAATATTAAATTCGGATTAAAACACCATACCAACAAAACAAATCACCTTTATTGAGCCGTCCCGCGAGAAAACCAACAGTATGGCATCTGCGTAATGTATCGATCCAGATCAGTCTGCGCAGTCCGCGCAGACTGATCCGGGCCGACACATTCCGTCTCAGGTATAGATACAGGTATGGAGTAATGATTCATGAAACAGATAATCCACAGGACGCGAAAAGAGTCTATCCTGGTAAGCCTGCGCGGCATTCTTAGGCTGTTCCGGGTCGATACTTTACGCCGAGTCCATAATGTTGGTTTATTCGCGGGACGGCTCTTTTCAAGAATCTGAATACATGGATGATTCTGACGAGCTCGTGTATATACACACACTGTCTCGAACAGAGTATTGACTGTCCGCTAGGTCTAAGCAGGGGCTACCAATAAGTCCCAGGTCTAAGAAAAGGACACATCAGTTCCTTTTCCGTCATATCACGGCGACCAGGTCGCCTGTTTTTCTCACACCAGTACCCCCACACAACATACTCTCCAATCAACTGGCTGCTTTTCAACATAGACTGTTAGCCCATTGGTGAAATACGAATGACGCTTGTCACAGCGACTTTTGTCAAACGTCGGAAAGAATGTTGGCCAAGATGGGTTCGAACTCACAACCCCTGGATTGACAACCCGCGTAGCTACCGACCGAGATACAAAAAATCCTATTGTCACAATGTTTTCAACTCTGTTCAATGGCTTTATTTTCAGTAAAAAGAAATTTTCCCATAGTTGTGTCTAGATGATTTCAAAGTGGTCTGCTGCAGATATGTTGTATGTGGGAAAAGGTTAACTCCCAACCCTTGAAAAAGTCATAGGAAGTACCTACTTACGGAAAAAAATATTACTCTATACCCTTGTGTTGGACTCTCGATCCTATCTTTCATAACAACGGGAATGTAAAAAGACTCTTTTTGGCCTGTCGCAGCCTGATTGTAAAGCATTCAGTTAGAGAAGCCGAGTCGTACAAAAAGCTGACCGTCAAATGCATATATTGTATAACAAATATACCTGGCTTTTGTAAAGATTCTAAACAAGATCGCTACTTTTTACATGAAAGCTTCTGTCAATTTGTGACGCTGCACACTGATCTGATCTGGACCTACACTGTAATCAGAAATGACAACTGTGTACCTTTTCTCTCGGACATGCTCATATACACAAGGTAACTAAATATGTGATATTTGTAGCTGTTTAGTATCGCTTTAAGAAAGGTATAAAAAATGCTTTTGCATGTTGGTTTAACCCTTTCCCACATATAGCCGCTTGTTGACACTTTTGCAGCAATTAGACGACTTTTGAAAAACATTTTGACAAAAGAAGAAATTGCTAATCATGAGTAATTTCTTCTTTTACCAGAATGTTTTCATTCTCTTTATTAATACTACATTCACTTGAAGAGATTGTTTACACATTGTGGGCTGGATGTTTTGAAAGTCGTCTGCTGCAGATTTGTGGTAAGTGGGACAGGAATAAGGCATAGACTAGTTGTGCTACATTTCAGATTTAGTCAGAATGGGCATTTAGGTATGTAGGCTTATACGATATATGAGCATTTCCACGAGAAAACCAACATTAAGGACTCTGCTTAATGTATCGTCCCAATTTAGCCTGCGCAGTCCGCGCATGCTAATCCGGGCCGACACATTCCGTCCAAGGGGGGTAAAAGTGCAGAGCAATGACTCCTGAAACAGAAAATCCACTGGAGGCGAAAAGTGTCTGGCCGGGTTAGCCTGCGCGGCATGCTTAGGCTGATCCGGGTCGATACTTTACGCAGAGTCAACAACGTTGGTTTTCACGCGTTACGGCTCATATGTTTTCAGACATCTGCGTAATGTATCGACCAGATCAGCCTGCGCTGTCCGCGCAGACTGATCCGGCCGACACATTCCGTCTTAGGGGGATCCGGGTCGCTACTTTACGCAGAGTCAACAACGTTGGTTTCCTGGTGTGACGGCTCATATGTGAAGACTCTATGGTAAACCTTTTGTTTCACCTGTGTCTTCGTTGCAGGTGAGACCACAGGGGTTTCTCTCGATATATTTTTTTTTTACCTATATAATATATATTGACAATATATATCATATAGGTAAAAAAAAAAAATTCGAGAGAAACCCCTGTGGGTGAGACAGTAAATCCATCAATAAGTGAATTAATTTGCATTGTTTTCTGAATTTTGAACAAAATAAGGGAGATAATTAAGTTATATTCCAAAGAACTCTTCAGGCTTGGAGATCCGATGCGTGCTTCTGTCAATCAAAAAAAATATCCACAAACAAAGCAAAACATTTTTTGTAAGTTTATTGCATTTTAATCGTTTGATCATGTAGAAAGTAATGTTATTTTATTGCTCATTTCTTGTTGTTTGATTTGAAAAAATGGCCTTGCAAGGTAGGCTCACCATAGCGTAATGGTTGGATAAAACGCGAGCTCGGACCATCATTGTTTCGAACAAAAAGAAAAAAAGAAAAAAAAAGATAAAATAATGTTATTGTTTCACTTAGTTAGTTGTCCAATGTTCCCAGCACAGGATTGGTGCCGACTCACTTCTTTTCCCTAAATATGTTTGCAGCAAAAATAATATTGTTCATGTCATCGGGAGAAAATATGAGATTTGAGAGTGAAATGTTTGAGTTGTTTGCATGTTTGTTTGAATTGGACATGGTCTAGATAATCATAAACTATCTTCTACACTTTGAGGGGGTCCTTAGATTCACTGAAATCCACCTCATAACCGAAATCAACTTATAACCATTCAAATTTTATGACATTTGATGCGTCTATATTTCTGTCATAAGATGTCGTACGAATCAGCCCAGCTAACAATTGACGTTGGATAGACGTTGTAACAACGTCAGAAACTGACGTTGGATAGACGTTGTATATTGGTTGAAAATGAAAGTTTGTTAGACGTCAGACTCCGACGTTGGAACAACGTCGAAATCACGACATTGGAACAACGTCGGAATCACGACGTTGTATCAACGTCGTGATAACGACCAAAATCCAACTTATAAACATGCAAACCACACAGGCATCATGTAATAAGGAATTATACGCACATCTTATTTCCTATATCTGGACAGTATCCCAGACTGTAATTAGTACAAGATTTACTACATTCATTATATAACAAACAGGACTAATATTTATCTCTAGATAGAGATTGTATGGCTTATTTAAGAGAGAAATTGTTTTCTCACACAAAATGGTACGAATCGGCGCGATGCCGAATCGGGTTGAATTGTGCAAGGAACTTTACGCTAAGTTTTCATTGAAACAGCCGTGTTAAACAACAGAACATGAGTGCTATATACATTTAAACATACATTGCATCAACTTACCTAGTTGTATTATTTTAAATATGAACAGTAGAGCTGTAATTGAATCTTTTCTCTCTCGCACACGGTTAACAAAATGGCGGTCAAAATTGGTTCAAAAGCGGCGCGCCGATCTATTTTTAGGAAAGTAAACATGATTTTTGTTTCGGAATTATCGAAATTACATGATAAGAAGCTATCTTTATAAATATTTCTGCAAATCTTTGTTCAACAAGATGAATTCAAACAAAATATTTTAAAAGAAAGACAAAAGTAAAAAAAATGCGACACCACGTGGAAATTCCAATTTCAGAAACCAAGGGCACAAGCAAGGGAAGCAACTTGAATAAATAAAATGATCGAGTTTTAGTATTCATTTGCAGCAATATCACGATTATTGAGCAACTTTTTGTCTTATCATGTGTATAAAATGTATAAACTTGATAAAATACTACTTATTACAAACTATGACCAAAACACAACGTCGGTTCGACGTCTAATTGCGACGTCGAACTGACATCGTGATTTCGACGTTGATACAACGTTGTATTTAAGTCGCCGACGTCGCAACCTAAATCCAACGTATATCCGACGTTGATCCAACGTCATGTGTTTGCTGGGAGGGTTAAAATCATTTCTTTTATTTACCATTCAAATCTCATTTTAACCCTTTCCCTCATATGACAATTCTGCAGCAGACGACTTTGAACATATTTTGTCAAAAAATAGAATATCTCTATAATTGAATGGATAACCTATGACTAAAAGTGGAAAGCATTGTGGCAAAAGGAGAAATTGCTTGTTTTGAGCAATTTCTTCTTTTGTCACTATGTTTTCAAAAATCCGTCTGCTGCAGAGGCGTTAGAAAGCGTCTATATGAGGGATAGGGTTAACAGAGGACAAGTTAAGGAGGAATAAACAGGTATTTACTCATAATATCTCTCCAAGTTCTAAACCAAACCCTATCTTTTGTGTACTCAAAAGAATAGTCAGATAATTCTTTTGAGTACCAACAACTTAGGGTTATAAGGTCAAATGAGGATTTTAAAACATGCAAAACGCACCTTCTCGGTTATTTAGGGCTCCCTTTTAATGTTGATGTTTATTTTTTACATAGGTCTACAGTTAATCACAAACTACACATACACTGTCAATACAAATGCAGAAAGGCTTTCAGATGTTGAATGAATAGATCATACCACCATCAGAAAGCGTCACCATGCAGATGCCAGATATTGAAGTGTTTAAAGAAATACCTGGATACAAGGCCATATTGAAAGCCGTTCTTAAAACTCAAATACAGACCTTGGTAAGTAATCAAAGACGTTGATAGGATTAAGAATAGGTATGTGATATCTTGAAACTGGATACAATGGAAGAAATCTGCAGCGTTTATATTAGTTTATTTACAACAGTGGAAGCATGAAGATTATGCAAGTAAAACTGCTATATTATAAGAGAATACTACATCTACTTGATACACTTGAGGACTGTATGGAAATACTACAGAGAAGATTGGCCATTTACTCACAGTATCTCTCTAATTTAGTTACTACCATAAAAAACACACCTTGGTGTAGTGGTAGAACTTACACCTCGGTGCAGGAAGTCATGGGTTTGATACCCGGCTGCATCAGACAAAAGTTTTAAAAATCGAGGGCTTCACGTGAAACGGTTGTAACTAAAGTTAGTATTTTTTTACCAAGGTTAATCACCTCGCCATAAAGTCTTTATAAGCGTTAAATAATTGTTCTTGGTAAACAATGGAAATTTAAGTGCCATTGCTCGTTCTGAGCAATGGCACCTAAATTTGCATTGTTTATAAAGGGGACAAAATTGCCCCTAAACCATGGTTTTAAAAGTAGGTCTTTAGTTACAACCGTTTCATGCCAAGCCCCTAAAAATGGTATTAATGGCTTTCCCTTCTAGGAGTTCAGGATTATGGGTTTTATAGCATCACAATTTACTTGCTAGTGTCAGGATAAAAATCATAAATTGAACAGAAGTGTTGGTAACTTACCAAGGAAACAGTGATATATAACTGGAAAATTGTTGAATACGGAGTAAAAAAACATACTAACAAACTAATTAATATAAAAAAACCTAGGGTTTGGGTATTCAAAAGAATAGTCAGAAAGAGACAAAATGCGTCTAAATGTAGACAAGGGTTATACAGCAATCTATCAGTCTAAAAAAAAAAACTATTTGACTAATAGCAATAGCCACTTTATATAAAGTATCAAATATATCTTTTACCTTGTGTATGTTACTTAGGTGGAACAGCTGTCCAAACATACAGGAGAGGAAACAGTGATTGTAACAGCCAGTCTGGATGATGGTTCACTGACACACCTTGGATCTGATTTTGGTAAAGTGTTCCTCGACAGTCATGATGAAATCAAATCACAGTTCCTGGGATTTTGTCTCAAGAGTAAGTCACAGCACTAGATAAGATGGAGTAAACTTGCCTTTACTCACCAATATCTCTCTTATTACACTTCGGAAACTTTAAACGCTAATCTAGAATAGGCTATAGTATACTATATTTGTATGGTTTATTAAAAAAAATGCTGTAGATTTTCAAATTTTAGATGAAAATATAGGCCTGAAGTTGGACAATTATTATTTTTTAAAAACATCAAAATCAAGATGTACACTGTTTACATATTTCTCAAGTTAGTCAACCCTTTCCCTCATATAGACGCCTTCTGATGCCTCTGCAGCAGACGAATTTTTGAAAACATAGTAACAAAAGAAGAAATTGTTCAAAGTGAGCAATTTCTCCTTTTGCCACAATATTTTCCACTTTTAGTTATACGTTATCCATTGAATTATAGACATTTTCTATTTTTTGACAAAATATGTTCAAAGTCGTCTGCTGCATAAATGTCGTATGAGGGAAAGGGTTAACCCTTTCTCACATATGACAAATCTGCAGTGGACGACTTTGAAAACATATTGTCAAAAATGTGAAATATCTCCATGCATTAGAGTATAATCATTAAATAGAGATGAAAACATTGTGGCAAAGGAGGAAATTCTTCAAAAGTCGTCTGCTGCAAATGCGTCTGCAAGTGGGAAGAAAGGTTTAAGGCCAAATCACAGTGGTCCCGTTTTGTTAAAGCCACCAGCTAGTTAGTCCCCTACCGGCGTGCCGAAGGGGACTCTTAGGTTTGCACTCCGTCCGTCCGTCAGTCCGTCAGTCAGTCCATCTGTCAGTCAGTCAGTCAGTCCGGCAAATCAGTTTTCCGCACTTTTTTTCTACATGCTTTGAGGTATTGAGCTGAAATTTTGTATATGCCTTTGTAATCATGTGTCACAGATCAAGTTCGCGTTTCATGGGATTTCGTCAATTTTTTTATGAGTTATGCCCCTTTTTGGACTTAGAATATTAATAAGTCAAAACGTGCAAACCGGTAGGGGATTATGGTATTGCTTGCAATCCTACAGTTACTTGTTAAACAATGGTACTGAAAGCCTGTCTGCCCGTTGAATTGCAAAAAGATAGGGCTCAGTAAATAAAATTGTGATCAGGACAAAAGTGTCTCATAAGTTAGAAACGGCGGGCCCTTTCAATAGGGATGACACTATAATAAACAAACATTTTACTTTACTCTTCAGGAAACCAAATGTTGCATAAAACCCAAATGGCCGCAGCCAGTACGGTCAGGAAGAAAGGTCCTCTTGGTCGCAGACCCAGACTGACTCCCTATAGCACGAATGTCACAGCAAGAAAGGCCCCGAGAAAGAGCACGCCCCGAAGTCTACAAACCCAGCGAATCTCCCAGTATAATCATAGCTACCCACAAGACCTGGAACCAGTATACAGTCAGGCTGGGGACGGGTACAAACAGGGCACCATTAATGAAATGAATGCCATTGTTAAAACTGAGCCAGGTTTGGAAAACGAGATGGATGGGGAAAATCAGGTTTATATTGAGAACATGTCCAGGGCATTTCCAAGCAAAGGTTTCCATGGTGAAGGAGATACATCAGAAGTAGAGGTCAAAACTGAAGGTATGTTTTTTTATTTTTTTTAGAGATACGTCTCATTTCATATTTTTGCATGACATAGTTTAACCCTTTTCCACATACAGCAAATCTGCAGAAGACGACTTTGAAAACCTATGTATACAAAATTGTGAAAAATCTCCATAAATGAGAGTTTAATTATTAAAAAGAGTTAAAAAACATTGTGTCAAAAGATGTCTGCATGAGAAAGTCTCCATATGAGGGAAAGGGTTAATTTATTTATCCTGAGCATGAGCATTACAGAGGTGGCAGGGATGTCCCTGGCTCATTTTACCTTTGCGCCAACACGTTCGCCAAAAAGTTGGTGCCATTTTCAGGACATTGCAGTCAAACTGGAGCCAGACCGTTTTTGTGTCACCTGCGTAGCATGGTAGGCACTTAGGGATTACTTTTTTTTTTGTCCGGCGTCTGTCTGTCTGTCGTCACACTTTTTCGTCACGTTTTCAAATAACTTTTTTTCTACTCAAAGGATTGCATAGAAACATCTGACAAATGTTTATATCAATGTGTGTGATTGGTTCACAAAAGGGGGATAATCCAAATATTTTTTATATCAGAGTTATTGCCCCTTTCTGTCAAAAATTTAAATTTTCAAATTACTTTTTCAAATGACTTTTTTTCTACTCAAAGGATTGGATTGAAATTTCTGACAAATGTTTTTATCAATCTTTGTGATGTGTTCACAATAGGGGGATAATCCAAATATTTTTTATATCAGAGTTATTGCCCCTTTTCTGTCAAAAATTAAAACTTTCTGACAAGGCCCGGCAGGTGACACACGTGCTCCGGGGAGCACTCCATTCTAGTTTATTAAGTTGTTTATTGAAATTATTTTCCCCTAACATGCTTGAACCGAAAAATAGTAGTGATTGGCTTGAAGGCGTGATCGAGTATCAAATCTGGGTGTCGGTTGGGTACCCATTCTCGATAGTGATTGGCCTAAACCTCGAAGTATGACGGTCACATGACCTACTCTTATCTATCGCCTGCAGTGATGGTGGTTTGATAACGACTTGTGTATAGTACTGGGAGAGACCCTTTATCTCTGCCATCAGCCAGGGTGTGTAATTAAACCCTTATTCCTTAAATTTATCCTTTGTATTTACCCAATATCACATTTTTTTTTTAAGGAGTATTGCTTTGGGAATAAAGCTGTAGCGGCAATTTCTAAAGTCGTAGTGCTAAAAGTTGATGTAAATAGGTTGTATTTTCGCCAAATGTTATTTTCTTGTGCCACTTTTTAATTCTTGCACAAATGGCGCCATTTGCGAAGCCCAGCGTGAATCCTGGGTGGTATAATTCTGAGTGCCGCATTCCTACTAAAGTAGCCAAAAGTCAGGTCAGACAGCACAGATGCACTGGCTGATCTGGAGCCTCATTGGTCATAAATTTAATACTGTTTCAGTTTCCCACATAAAATAATGTCTTTCAAGAATGTGAAGAAGGTGATAATTCCCCATAAATGAGCCGCTCTTTCATTATGATCAAGTTGTCCTTTTGTAATAAAATACAAAAGTTGTCTGCGACGGAGGCATCAGAATGTGTCTGCAAGTGGGAAAAGGTTAAGGTCATATGTTGAAAATGGTCTCAGACTCTCTTCTGTAGCTAACCTTTCACCCTTTTTCACATCCAGATACTTTTTGATGTTTCTGTATGGGACCACTTTAACCCTTTCCCTCATACGACAATTTTGCAGCAGACGACTTTGAACGTATTTTGTCAAAAAATGGAAAATCTCCATTATAATTGAATGGATAACATATGACAAAAATGGAAAACATTGTGTCAAAAGGAGAAATTGCACGTTTTGTGCAATTTCTTCTTTTGTCACTATGTTTTCAAAAATCCGTCTGCTGCAGAGGCGTCAGAAAGCGTCTATATGAGGGAAAGGGTTAAGGTCATATATGGAAAATGGTTTCTTCTGTAGCTAACCTACGCAGCAAATGACTTTTGAAAACATCGAGGTAAAAGGAGAAATTGCTCATCATGAAATATTTCCCTTTTTGCCTCAGTGTTTTCAACTATATTCAATAATTATGCTTCAATTTATGGATATTTTCTATATTTCTGAAAAGATGTTTTCAAAGACGTCATGAAATTGGATCATGAAGAGACAAAAAGCCTTAGTGATTAATTTCTACGTATAAGAACTCCAAAACACAATTATGTTAACCTGAGGATCATCAAAATATAATCTTCTTCTGTTCTTACACCTTAACCCTTTTCCCACATGTAGATGCTTTTTGACTCCTCTGCAGCAAGACATTTTTTAAAACATTGTGATAAAAGGAGAAATTGATCAACATGGATAATTTCTCCTTTTGCCACATTATTTTTTACTCTTCACTAACCTTACTTTCATTTATAGATAGTTTCTACTTTTTTGTCCATATGCTTTCAAATTGTCTGCTGCAGATTGTTGTATGTGGGAAAGGGTTAAACTGGCATGAAGTTTCAATGTTTGCTCGGGCATCATGTAGTAAAATGCCCGTTTTAACCGTTTTAACCCCTCTGTATATACACATATGATTCATCACATGTTCCTCATAAAAAAAGGTCGGGCTATTGTGATACCTGTGGCGTAGCTGTCATAATCACTAACCTTTAACCTTACCGCATAACTCATAAACCATTTAACATTTTCAAATGCAACTTGGTACGCATGTTCCTAGAAACATTATGCATGTCTATACCAAGTCACCTAACTCTGGCTTTAAATTCATACAAAAAGTTTAACCTTGCCAATAACTCAAAAACTGATCAACATTTTCAAATGAAACTCAGTAAACATGTTACTAGGAACCATACACATGTGTATGCCAAGTCACATAGCTCTGACTTTAATAATTATTCAGTAATGCCCCCTTTTCAACTGAAAGAACTGAGACGAGGCGAGTGTTGGCAACTTGGCATTCATTCCACAGCACTCTTGTTCATAATATAACTCCTTATGGGAATCTGGTCACAAATATGCAATATACGTAACATAGGTGGTAAAATGTATCAGCAAAAAAAGATACACTACTGTATTGATCCATCTGATATTCTGATTGGTTGTTCGTAACAAGACCTGCACATTTACCCTGCCTGAATTGTTAAAGCTGTATACAGTGATTCTTTTTGTTCAATAATAGAATTATTAACAGAAACAATTATCACACATTCAATAACTTTTCTTAAGCAGTTACCCGATGGAGAGTCAAAATTTGGTTGCTAAATACAGGTTGCTGCTTTATATAAGTAATACGAAGAAGTAAATGTTGTTTTAGTAAATCTTAAAGTGGCTGTTCAGTACAAGTTGGCTGCTTAACAGACATGACAGTTTGACTGTATAGAGTCTTTCTATCTGTTTGCCTAGATGTTTTCAAAGTCAAAATATGAAAAATCTCAGTAAATGAAAGCTAATTATTGAATAAAGTTAATAACATTGAAGCAATGATGCGCAATTTCTCCTTTTATTATATTTTTTTGTCAAGAGCAGAGGCATTTAAACACGTATGTATGAGGGAAAGGGTTAAAACTGATGACATTGAAACACATTAACCCTTTTCTCATGTAGGTGCTTTCTGACCCCTCTGCAGCAGACAACTTTTGAAAATATAATGCGAAGAAGAAATTGCTCAAAACGAGCAATTTCTCCATTTGTCACAATGTTTTCCACTTTTAGTGTTCAAAGTCATGTGCAGAATTGTCGTATAAGGGAAAGGGTTAAACCAAGTAATGATTTTAGATATATTCCGATTCACAGGGAGGGAAGCATTACAGGTCTATGTCAATTCAGTTTTAGATTAGATATCTGTAGAATTGTTGAAAATACAGCAAGTTTCAGAATAGGTGTGTATATCATGCTCCTAAGACTGTATTTCACTTTCAAACCTTATGGTGTTGGAACATGTTTTGCTGGATGACAAGAGAGATTGTGTACAAGCAAAAGACCAGTTAACATTTTGTCACATACAACAAATCTGCAGCAGACGACTATAAAAACACCTAGATAAATAAAAATGGAAAAACTCTTCAAATCAAAGTAAAATTATTGATTACTGTGAAAGACTGAGCAATTTCTTGTTTTGTCTCAATTCTTTTATAAAGTCGTCAACTTCAGATGTGTTGAAATGTGACTGCAGTTAGGAAAGAGTTTTAAGCCCATCTTTATCTTAGCCCCTTGACTTCATCTATCTTCTTTTTTCAATCCTTCTTTATTTATGAGCAATTCCTCTGTTTGCCACAATTATTTCAAAAGTCGTCTACTGCAGATGCGTTTATATGGTTAACTCCCCTTCACCTGGATAATAATAATTTTGATCCATCTTCATTTGGCACTCCTCTTTTTTCAGGGCTGCCTGGTACCCACTCGTTTGGGGCTGAGAACCAGCCTGGAAAGGAGAGAGATCAAGGTCAAATGAAGATGTCAAATGTAGATCTAGATGGAGGAGGAGGAGGAGGAGGACACCATCACATTATCAAAGAGAATGGGTCCCCCTCGGGTTCAGGTTTGAATCTGGGCTACCAGGAGGTCCATTCAAAAACGGGGACAACTAAAATATCTCAAAGGGGTCGAAAGATTAAAATGATTGCGGAAGCTGACGACGAGTTTTTTTACGATGAAAGTAGTCGGCCCTACCCGTGTCATCAGTGCCCGAAGCGATTTAAAGAGCGTCACCATTTGACGTACCATTTACGGACACATAGTGGGCATCGGCCGTACGTCTGTAACGTGTGTTCCAAAAGCTTTACCCAGTCGAGTTCTCTCAACACGCATAAAAAGATACACTTGAATGAGATAAACTGCGGCATTTGTGGGGCCACTTTCAGGAAGAAATCTGATTTCACGCTGCATATTTGTAAGGAGATTTTGATGTCTGATTACGAAGTGAAACCAGCTCAGACAGGTCAAGATCAGAATAATCAAAGTGGAGAGACTGCAATGGCACTGGGGATCGACCAGCCATTGCAAGATGACTTAGAACTGTATATAGAAAATAAAACAGATATGTGAGCTGTGCTTTAGATCAAAACCATCTTTAAACCTTTCCCTCATACTACAATTCTGCACATGACTTTGAACATATTTTGTCAAAAAATAGAAAATCTCTATAATTTAATGGATAACCCATGACTAAAAGTGGAAAACATTGTGGCAAAAGGAGAAATTGCTTGTTTTGAGCAATTTCTTCTTTTGTCACTATGTTTTCCAAAAGCTGTCTGCTGCAGAGGCATCAGAAACCGTCTATATGAGTGAAAGGGTTAAGACTATTTTAATAATCATTACTGTAGAACCAGATCAACCTGTTCATCAAGGCAATCTAAGTAAATGGAAAACTTCCGGCAAATTGTACTCAACAGTTGTATAGTTTTAAAACAGACTTTGGTGACTGACAGTGGAGGCCCTTTCAAAGGAAAGGAGAAAAAGGTGGAATTCTGTAGCGGGGTTCTCGCTTGCGGTCGACATTGCTGAAGAAATGTCAACATGGCAAACATGGTTGTTGACGATATATTTATAGAATAGCGCTGCATAATAAACTGGTATTTTGCATTTTTTTCTGCAAGATTCAGAGAATATAATTGTCAATCTGAACAATGATACATCAGTGCTTTACACGTTCAAGAACATTTGAAAACCCGTCTTATCATCTAGATACCTTCATATATTGCAACATTTGAAAAAAAGCGTTTGTAATATTGAGATTTAAAACAATCAATTACCAGTCTGGCAAGCTATTTATAGGACATTTATGAATTTCTGTATGCATTATATTGACAGTAAATTGAATAATGCCTGCATCAAACTTATCCTTTTCATCAAGATTTTGCGCCAAATTCCTTAAGAATCCGTCAACCATGCAAGCTGAAGCAGACAACTTTAAAATCATCTGTTGATGCAAAAATGTGGAAAATCTCTTGAAAAAATGTGGCAAAAGGAGAAATTGCTGAGTATGAGCAATATTTACTTTTGAAATAAATTCTTTTAAATGATGTCTGTATTATGTTGAGAAAGGGCTGATAGTATTATATTAATTTCTACAGGAATCTAGAACTTAACTACATTCCTGATTTCAAGTAGTAAATAATGGCCAGATTTGACTCTAGAACTGCAAATTTGGCGCAAACCTTTACTCATTTGGTGGAAGAATGTACAGGGTGAACCCTGTCTTAACCCTTTCCCTCATACAACAATTCTGCAGCAGACGACTTTTTGAACGCATTTTGTCAAAACATAGAAAATCTCCATAATTGAATGGATAACCTATGACAAAAAGTGGAAAACATTGTGGCAAAAGGAGAAATTGCACGTTTTGTGCAATTTCTTCTTTTGTCACTATGTTTTCAAAAAGGCGTCTGCTGCAGAGGCATCAGAAAGCGTCTATATGAGGGAAAGGGATAAATAAGCCTCATTCTCGCCAATTTGTCCTAAGTTATCAGCTATAGAGGCATAAATGTGCCTGTTATCTAAAAAAGCGTCGAACAAAAGGCCAAACAGTATCATTAATCATTATATTTATATTTTTTTTTAGCATTAACGAAAACCATTTTCTTTTACACTTCTATGGATATTAGTGGATATGTTTTATATTTCTAATCAAAACCATAACATTTGGCTTGAAGACTTGAGTCTTGTTTTAACCCTTTCCGACATATATACGCATTTTAACACATATGCAGCAGTCGACTTTTGAAATCATCGTGACAAAAGGAGAAATTGCTCAAAACAAGCAATTTCTCCTTTTGCCACAATGTTCTCAACTTTTTTCATTAATAATACATACAATTATAGAGATTTTCCATATTTTTGAGTAGACATTTTCAAAGTCGTCTGCTGCAGATTTGCTGTATGTGGGATAAGGTTATGAAAACCAGCCTTGGGGCATTTGATCCCGAATCATCCTAAGCTTCCACCCAGTTTAACCCTTTCCCGTATCCCAACAATTCTGCAGCAGACGACTTGAACTATTTCCCACATATAACGCTTTTAAAGCAGACGACTATGACATCATCTCAACAGTAACATGGAAAAATCTCCATTAAAGAAGAGACATACTTATTGAAAAGAGATGAAAACATTGTGTCAAAAGGAGAAATTGCTTGTATTGAGCAATTTGAGCAATTTCTCCTTTTGTCATTATTTTTTCAAAAGACGTCTGCTGCAGAGCAATCAGAAAGCAGACGTGGGAAAGGGTTAAAAACATTTAGTAAAAACTATGGTAACTCTATAAATAAAAGACCATTATTGAATAAAATTGATTTTTTTGTGGCAAAAGAAGACTGCTCATAATAATGTTTTGCCGCAATGTTTTCAAAAGTTGTTCTCTTTTTGTGGGAAAGAGATAATCTTGCATGCACTGTTAGTTAGAGTCAGACAGCTTGAGTGACAAGTTCACTTTTAAAAACATTGTGTCCTTTCAATATTGTTAACCATTTATTGATATAGATTTATTTACCATTTTTGGCCGGATTGCTCTAGCAATTCTCGTCTATAGATTGGCGATGTCCGTCCGTCTGTCCGTCAACATTTTGGTTACAGTTTCAGGTTGAGGCAAAATCTCAGCACTGGAAAGGGTTACAAACTTGAAACTTTGCCTGAAGGTAACCAGTAACAAGTTCTATTGACATCTATGGTTACTTTGACCTTGACCTTGGTTTGTCGATTGTCAAGGTCAAATTGCCTTGCTGTCTTCAGCGGTTTCTTGTTTTTTGTTTACATGATATCAAAGTCCTTTGCTGTGGACCTGTTATAAGTGGGAAAGGGTTGCGATAGGATTGAAAGTAAGTGGCGTATGCATCACCCTTTTGGTATCTTATTAACCCTTTCCCACATACAGCAAATCGGCAGCGGATGACTGAAGACCTAATGTAAAAATATGACAGGATATCTATAAATGAAGGTATAAATATCTGAAAAAAGTTGAAAACAATGTGGCACAATGTTTTCAAGAGAAGTCTGCTTTAGATGCGTTTAAAATGTGTCTCATAGGGTTAAGGCAACTTTGCATGAAACTAGTGGGGCTACACTTCAAGGAGGAATCCGCTGTGGTCGAGTGGTTAGCGTCGGGATTTCGAAGCCGGGTGTCCTAGGTTCGATCCCCAGTCGCGGCACTACGGTCATGGTGGAGTGCCCTTGGGCAAGGCACATTTTCTAGCCTAGTACTGGTTTGTTTACCCAGGGATCATGAATAAGTGAACGGTCGCCGTGATATAGCTGAAATAATATTGAAAGCGCCGTAAAACCACAATAAATAAACACTTCAAGGATATTTTTTTATCAGAACTAATGGCCGCAAATGGCACACATTGTATGTATGTTTTTTTTTGGAACGGAACTCAAATGTTATATTTTGTAATCAAAATAGTTTTTAGTAGGTAGATTTTGTTAAATATGATGTTCAAGCTATGAATCCCTGTACATCAATTTGTTTCTTAGCAAATAATATTTTTAAGTGTCCGTATTCAGAGCTATAGATAAGGTGGTTTTGCAAGTTCAAAAATCCTTATTTGAGCCTATAAACCTAGTTGTCTCACTGAGGCAATTCTTTTGAGTACCCACATCATAGGGTTTGGTTGGAAAATACGAGAAGTTGTCGCACTGAGGCAATTCTTTTGAGTATCCACATCATAGGGTTTGGTTGGAAAATACGAGAATTATTGTTAGGAAAAGGACTGTACTCCTCTCCTTATTTGGACCTCTGAAATATATCTGATGTAAGAAATGTAACATCTCAGAATTTGGATAAAAATATTTAAAATAAAATTTAAAACATTGTTCGAATTTGACAAATTGCATAATATTTTCAAATCCAACTAAAATTTACTCTTTAATTTCATTTATTGAGACTTGTCATATTATTTTCGAGATGTTTTCAAAGTCGTCTGCTGCATATTTGTTGTATGCAGGAAAGTGTAAGTTAAAACTTTTTAATCCGTCTTTGACACAATGTAAATAATTTTTAGCGGACATCTTTTAAACAAATTGTGAAAAAGGAGAAATTGCTGGTAAAATGAAATTTCTTATTAATTTCCACAATGTATTAACCCTTTCCCTTATACGACAATTCTGCAGCAGACGACTTTGAACGTTTTGTGCAATTTCTTCTTTTGTCACTGTTTTCAAAAAGCCGTCTGCTGCAGAGACGTCAGAAAGTGTCTATATGTTGGAAAGGGTTAAAACCTACAGTCAAAATTATACAAGGTATTAAACATTTTTACTCAGATGGGTTTACAAAGCATAAAAATCTTATAAATTATCAGTTCAGGTAAACCAGTTAAAGTTGTTGTTGTTTTTTGTTGTTATAGCTCTACAATATTGACCTGATCCTGACCTTTTTGGATATTAATTCTGTCAACATGATCCTTTTTTTTTTTTATATCTGATTTGTGGAACCAAGCGGTCGAACTTGATAGAGAGGCAGGCTGTTAACCTGGGTTTGTGAGTTTGAACCCCAAGGTCAGCTTGACAAAAGTCCTTGCAACAAGAATCATTCTTCTTCCCCCAATGGGCTAACCATCTATGTGGAAAAGTAGTCTGTTACTTGGAATGATTGATGTGTGGAGTACTGGTTTGAGAAAGCTTTGAAAACATTTTGGCAAAAGGAAAAATTGCTCATTATCATGAGCATTTTCTCATTTTGTAATCATATTTTCAACATTATTCAATGACTATATCACTTGCAGTGAATTGTCACATTTTTCTTCAAATGTTTTCAAATGGACCAGCTGCAGATTTGTTTTATGTGGAAAATGTTTTAATTTTATTCAGAAATGTTTATATAACAATTATATTACAATAAAACAGGGTTAGGTCAATATAGTTGTGTAAAACTAGTACTTTGAAACGAGTTTACTTTACTCTTTGCTTATGTTTTAGACAAGTATGTTTAGTCAGTCGTATTTTGTTAAAATTTCTTTTTACTCTATATTCAGCAATATTTCAGTTATATTGCAATGCATCCTGGGTAAATTATCAGTACTTCTGGTATTACCTAACATGACACTGATGCATCTGTCAAATTGCTATGAAGACAGTGGTGCAGAGGTAAAGCGTCGGCCTTTCGTACCAAAGATCTCGAGTTGGAATTCCGTGATGAGCGGGTTTCTGGCTTTGGGATTCTCCTACAGAAACAGCATGAGTACTGGTTAAGTCTCCAGGAAGCAGACATGGAGTGTGATTATTATAAGCTGAAACTAAACTAAATTACTTTGTATAAATCATTATAATCATATAAAGTGTTAAACTAAATTACTATGACATTTTTGGCATGATGATGAATTTTTCCCATAACCTCTGGTTTCTTCTCTATGTTAACCCATTATTTCACACAGATGATATTTGACACCTGCCATTGAACATTACTTTTGAATCATTGCAATAAAAGGTGAAATTGCTCAAAACAAGCAATTTCACACATTTTATTGCAATATTTTCAATATAAATCTTTTAGTTTTCTAGATTGTTCAAATTGTTCGTCTGATGTAAAGCAGATGAAGTGATCTAATGGGTTTAAAATGATACATGTACTTTCATTTTACTGATATTTCTGGTATTGATTTGTCAGTAGGTGGGAAAGGATTAAAAGACTTAAAGATAAATAAGAAAGAAATTGCTGAATCTCATGTTGTTTTATAATACATGTATACTACAAAAGTTGAACCCTTTTCCACATACAGACGTTTTCTGATGCCTCTGCAGCAGACAACTTTTGAATACATTGTTGCTAAAAGAGAAATGACTCATGATGAGCCATTTCTCCTTTTGCCACAAGTACTCAACTCTATGCAATGATTAAATTTCATCTTTAGAAGTTATTCAGATTTTTTCAAAGTCATCTGCTGCAGATAAAATCATTTGTTGTGTATGGGAAAGGGTTCAAACTGATGTCCAAATGTTTCATATTTAAAAGAATGGTTTCAAAATGGAAGAGGTAATCCCTTTCCAACATACAATAAATCTTTAGCAGATTATTATGGAAAATTGCTATGAATCAAAAGTGTAATATAACCTGAATAGTTTGGAAAAAATAATGGCAAAAGGGGAATATGCTCATCATGAGCAATTTCTTATTTTGCCACAATGTTTCAGAAGTTTTCTGCTTCAGATACAGAACAATGCATCAGCATGTGAGAAAGGATGAAAACATTGTGTTAAGTATTTGTTAACATAAAATGAACATTTGCTGTAGAATTTCCCATTTGCTTTATATTAAAATCCTCAAAACCATAATATTTTTGTACATGAATTATGCTTCACACTATTATGTACTTGAATGGAAAACTGAAATGTTTTAATTGGATTGAAAGTGATTTTACAGTTTCATATTAGATCTACATAAACTGCTTAGATTTATATAAATGTTGTTAACGTTGAGATAAATAGTCCCAAGATAAATAGTTTCGTTGAGAGATAAATAGTCCCAGATAAATAGTTCCATTGAGAACAGTATAGCCCTGTTGAGTAAATAAGCCCATTGAGAGATAAATAGTCCCGTTGAGAGAGTCCCGTTGAAAGATAAATAGTCCCGAGATAAATAGTCCTGAGATAAATAGTCCCGTTGAGAGAGTCCCGTTGATAGAGTCCCATTGAAAGATAAATAGTCTCGAGATAAAGTCATGTTGAGGTATAAACAGTCCAAGATAAATAGCCAGTCGAGAGATAAATTGTCCAGTTGAGATTAATAGCCTGTTGAGGGATAAATAGTCTCGTGGAGAGATAGATAGTCCAGTTGAGATAAAATGTTAAACAGTGCCGATAAACAGTCCCGTTGAGAGATACATAGTACCGATGAGAGATAAATAGTACCGAAATAAATAGTCCTGTTAAGAGAATCCCGTTGAGAGATAAATAGTCCCGAAAAATATTTTCGTTGAGATAAATAGTCCTGTTAAGAGTATCCCGTTGAGAGATAAATAGTCCCGTTGAGAGATACATAGTACCGAAATAAATAGTCCTGTTAAGAGTATCCTGTTGAGAGATAAATAGTCCCGTTGAGAGATACATAGTACCGAAATAAATAGTCCTGTTAAGAGTATCCAGTTGAGAGATAAATAGTCCCGTTGAGAGATACATAGTACCGAAATAAATAGTCCTGTTAAGAGAATCCCGTTGAGAAACTTTTAACTTTTCCCACGTGCAAAAAAAAACAATAAAAAAATCAGCAGTTGACTTTGATAAGATCTTTTTACAAATGTGGAAATATCAGTATAAATGAAAATATACTTATTGAAAACAGTTGAAAATATTATGGCAAAAGGACAAAATGCTGGTTTTGAGCACGTTTTGACACATTATGTTCAATAGTCGTCTGATGTAGAGGCGTCAGAAGGCGTCTACATGTGGGAATTGGTTAACTAAGATTTCAGTGTAATTCATAGGCCTGGGTTTTGTTCATAGAAATGGTCAATATAACATACAAGAGACCTGTGATTTGGTCACCGTTTAAAATGTTGGAGCCTTTCCAGGAAGTGGAATAGATTGAAATTCTGTTTCAGATTTGTCGTTAATCTTCAGGGGATAGTTAGGCTCCTACCTCTATTTATCTCTCATATTACCCTAATAAAGCCTATGCTGTTGGTGCCCCAAAAGATTAATCTTAGATGCTTCGTTTGAGTGAGTACCAACATCATAGGGTTACAGTTTCAGATATTGATTTTAGAATATAAAATACACACTTCATCTACAGATATGAAACCGCCTTGGTGCTTAGTGGAAATTTAATAAATGGTAGCTATGGCTTCCCCCCTTGGCACTCAGCGTTGTTGGGTTAGTATTACTACGGACTCGATAGTGTCAGGATAAATGGACCAGTATTACTGGTAATTTACTCGTGATACGCCGTGATATAACTAGAAAATGTTGAACACGTTGTAAGTAATAGTAAAACACCATGTAAACAAACAAACAAACAAACAAGTAAAGCTTTAAGCTCTTTTCATTATATTTTCAGTTCAAGATGATGAAGCAATCGCTCACAGTGGAGACGTTGTTCAGGTTCCCGCCACAAGTCCATCTGTATTAGAATCAACGGGCGCCGAATTACCTCATTCAAGCATTCAGGAAGCATCATCTTTCAGCGGAAACGGAAATTACACCATACCCACAAGCTCATTACCCACAACTCCATCAAGAACACCGGAAATGGCAGAGAGACCCATATGCACGATATGCAACAAACGGTTTAAAAATGTTCGGAATTTGAAATTCCACATGATGACCCACGCCGGCGTCCGTCCGTACCCATGTACGTACTGTCCGAAGAGATTCAGTCAGAAAAATGTGCTGGACCAACATTTATTAACACATACAGGTCAGAAGCCGTTCGCTTGTTCTATTTGTGGGAAATGTTTCACACAACGGGCAACTAAGTATAGACATGAACAGGCGCATGTGCGTGATATGATGTTGAAATAGGGGGCAACGCAATTAGGACATAAACAGGCGTACGTGTGTGTTATGATAATGAAATAAGGGGCGGCTAAATATAGACATGGACTGGTGCACGTGCGTGCTATGATAATGAAATAAGGGGCGGCTAAGTGTAGACATGAACAGGCGCAAATGCGTGATATGATGTTGACATAAGGGGCGGCTAAATATAGACATGAACAGGTGCAAATGCGTGATATGATGTTGACATAAGGGACAAATACAATTAGGACATAAACAGGCGTACGTGCGTGTTATGATAATGAAATAAGGGGCGGCTAAATATAGTCATGAACTGGTGCATGTGCGTGATATTATGTTGAAATTAGGGGCATTTACGTCTAGACATGAACAATTGCACGTGCAAGAAACTATATTGAAATAAGAGGCAACAAAATACAGACACGAACAGGTGCATATTCGTGGTATGATACTAAATATAGACATGAACAGGTGCCCGTGCGTGGTATGGTGTTAAAATAAGGGGCAACGAAATATACACACGAACATGCATGTGTGCGTGATATATGTAAATAAAGATAGACATGGATAGGTGCACGTCCGTCACGTGATGTTAAAATACGGGGCCACACCATCTAGACATGAACAGATGCACATGCAGGAATAGATGTTGAAATAGGGGCCAATCAAATATAGATATTAACAGGCACACGCGATATTTAGTTTAAATAAAGGACATTGAATTAAGACATGCGCGATATGATGCTGTTAACTAAATGCAGTCATGAGCAGGTGCACGTGTGTGATTATGGTGAAATAAGAGACATGAACATAGTGTGTGGGTAATATGTATTGAAATAAGGGACGATTGAATACAGACATGAACAGGGCCATCTTAGTAAAGACGTGCACATTCGTGATGTGAAGTTGAAATTAGGGACAACACAAAATGGACATAAACATGTGCATATGTATGATACAATATATAATGCTGAAATAAGCCGAGACGAAATTAAGATTGAAGAACAACTTATTCATTGTTTTTTAACCCCTCCCACATAGAGACGTCTAAAGAAAAGCAGTAAAACTACAACAGGAAAATAAAAAGAATGATATTATGATCGATATTTAATTGATGATGTTATTGAGGATAAGAATTGATTGTGTGTTGTTATTAAATTGTCTTATTTCATTATTTAGACAAAATATGTATCTTTCATAGCTCACTCTGAGGACAGCTAGAGCTCTTGTGATCACCTTATGTTCGTCGCCATCGGACGCGTGTCCGCAACTTTTTGCCTATACCTGTATATCCATTAGGCCTATGAAGAATATGCATTGCACATGTCTCATACGTATTAAGCATTCATTTTGAAATGTAACATTGCAGTTACAATTTAATTTTTATTAACGGCTGATATATTTACAGCAAAAATGTTGGTTTATTGATACATGTGACTGGTAACCATCATCGAGGACTCTATGTATATAATGTTTAAGTCGACTATCAGATGTTGTACGTCGATTCTTTACATAAACCCTTTCTCTCCTACAGACGCATTTTTGTTCCACTACAGCGGGATACTTGATTCTTTTTTTTTATAAAATGTGAAATTGCTCATAATGAGTAAATTTTCCCTTTGCTACAATGTTTTCAACTCGATTCAACTATCATACAGACACACTTGCGATCAGCAGCCACCCAAGGGAAAGGATAAAACTTGCTACTTAAGACAGGTGGCTGCTGATCACAACTCTCATGAATTGGTCGGATTTGTTCAAGTTTTGTTCCATTTACATGTTTTTCATGTTTTTGCCAAGACTTTTTCAGTCTAAGTTGTCTGATGCATATTTATTATATGTGGGAAAGACTGTTAATGTTAGTAGAAGACTTAACCAATCCACCAATACAGTGGATACTATGCGGGATTACTCTAACCACTTACAGGAACAATAACTCTAACCACTTACAGGAACAATAACTCTTACCACTTACTGGAACGATAACTCTTACCATTTACTGGAACGATAACTCTTGCCACTTACTTCAACGATAACTCTTACCACTGACTGGAACGAGCTAGTCAATTGAAAACAGTGTAACAGCAGTTCAGAACTACCGGTGCTTTGCTATCATTCTCATTCGACTTAGAGACTACTGTTAAATATGTTGTCTAAATGTTTTATTGAAACGGTTTTAAAAGAAAACAATTAATTTGAGAAGTGCAGTTTATTGTACAAAAGCTGTTTTATTGTTGATGTAGATGAATGTACATGTAAACAAATAGTTAACATGTCAGATATTTTTAAACAAAAGATAAAGATGTAGCAATTAAGCTGTTAAATACATTTGTAATAATCATTAAAGTATAGAAACGAGCCATGTTGTTTATGTTTATTAAAAGCACGTGGAGGAATCGCCATTGCATTGTGACGTACTAGTGGGATGTAGGGATTGTTGTTCCAGTTCGATCCACGCTCGTGGCCGTCAAATACACTTTTCGCCATTGCATTATTGTCGTACTAGTGGGATTTAGGACTTGGCGTTTCAGTTCGATCCATGTTCATGGCCTTCAAATACCCGTTACGCCGTTGCCTTGTGATGTACTAGTGGGATTTAGGGCTTGTTGTTCCAGTTTGATCCATGCTTGTGGCTGTCCAATATCATTTTCGCCGTTACCTTGTGACGTACTAGTTGGATTTAGGGCTTTTCACGATCCACGCTCGTGTCGGATCATTTTCTAAAGCACATTTCATAGACAGACAGAAGATTTTATTAATGATGTGAACAAAGTACATTGTCTAAACACATACATATACATACAATATACATGAAAGGAAAATATGAACAAACATACTTAATTCAGAATTTATAGTTATGATGAATTAATGAATTGAACATGAATTAAAAATGAATTAAACATGATAATTATATGAACGTTTTGAGGATGAGCAATGCAAAAAAATATGGTACTATTCTTTAGAAATAAAACGCATCAAATACGTGAAACTACATTTAAAAAGCGGAAAATATTAAATTGCAATCATGAAGTAAATACTGAGTGACGTATGCGTAAATGAATGAATGAATGAGTGAATGAATGATTAATCAAGCAACCAACAGTTTTCGAAAAAGAAATCATGATACATTTAATGTATCACTCAGAAGAGTTGCCTCTTTGATATTAAGAAGCAATAACACCAGACTTGCAATCTTAACGATTTTAACGGAAGGTGACCGTATGGGGCATTCTCACCGCCGATCTGAGTACCTCGATCAAACTAGATCATGCGGTTGTGAAATGATCTCCCTCTGTCCGCAGGGGTCCTGCGGTCTGAAGCGGTCTACCTTGGTCGGTAGCGGTCGGGGTTTCTACACGGATTTTTTTAACATGTCAAAAAATCCGTGTAGCGCTCGAGAAGCTAGACGGTCTGGAAGCGGTCTGAAATACATCTTGTAGCGCTCTGGTAAACACGTGTATACTCGTGTACAAGGTCTAGTTCATCGGGAAGACATCTAGTCATCCGATCTGTACTCTATCAACTAGACCTGTATACGACATACAACCCCAATCAGATGGCTTTACTCGATCAACTCGATAATTTGCAGATCGCATCCCAACACTTCTCGAACATACACTGGAAGCGGTCTGAAATACATCTTGTAGCGCTCTGGTAAACACGTGTATACTCGTGTACAAGGTCTAGTTCATCGGGAAGACATCTCGTCATCCAATCTGTACTCGATCAACTAGACCTGTATACGACATACAACCCCAATCAGATGCATTTACTCGATCAACTCGATAAATTGCAGATCGCATCCGAACACTTCTCGATCACACCGACCACCTCGATATTCTATTCAAGGATCAAGGTCAAGGTCACAGCGGGCACTTTGGCGGGTTTTTCATAACTGGCCGGGATTCCATAGAAGCAATATCGAATACAACTACTGAATCCCGAACAAATTACTACAGTTTTATACCTAGTCTGCTGCTATCGTGTAGCGATCGTGCCCGATCGTACATGGTCGGGTAGAGGTCGAAGAAAAGTCGGGCTTGTCGTGTTTATCGGCTAGACATCGGGAAGGGGTCGGGAAGGTCGAGTAGAAGTCGGGATGTGTGTCGGCAAGTGGTCTTGGAAGTAGTCTGGAAGGGTCCTGAGTTGATATAGTATGGTCCACTAAAAGTCTGGCAGAAGTCCCCCTCGGTTGTGTAGACCCCCGACCAAACACCTTGTCGAGCTTGGTCGCGGAATTTGGCCGGTCGGGGAGATCGAGGTACTCAGATCGGCGGTGAGAACGCACCATACTACAGTCGTCAACAATTAGTGTGCATACTGTATAATAGTTCATCAATTCTTATTGAATATATCAAAATAGGCAAATGTCGTGTATGAATAACATCGTAATAACGCAGTAACTGTTGAAAACATGCCTCTGGAAACACACACATTTATGGTCACACACATTTATGGTTTTGATTCTTTAGATAATTTTGCATGTTAAACGAAATTCGGTTACTTCCGTGAGATGGTCGGAGACACCCGAATCACATACATGTAATCATGCTTAGTATTGGATGAAGGATCGGATGTCAAGCCTTGTTTTCGCTTAACCTCTTTGATAAATAAATATCCCGCAAAAAAATATCTAATATGTTGTTTGTTTACAAAGGCATATAAATTACATTTATTGTTTATGGTGGTTAACGTATCAAAATAACTTTAAGTTGTAGAGAGTACACGCTAGGTTCTTTATTGCGCGTTGTAATATACAAGGGAAACAACTCCTGTATAACGAAGTAAATTTTCAAGGGATAGTTAACATAAATAGTGGATCTACTGTTGCATGCAAGTTTCATGTATTATAACATTTATGCAGGCACTCAAACACATAGGAACTTATGCTTTAAACCCCCAAAAAATTCAATATACAGTTTTATAAATAAGAAACAAAATGAACAGAATATTGACCCTTATCAATTTTCGTAACCCTTCATAAATTCTTATCATTGTACTTTCAACATCTTTGTCATTTTCATGTTAACCCGACTTTCAGTACTCCTGTGTACTTTGATTCTATTTCTATTGGTGAAGTACATGCATTTAACAGACCTCCAAATCTCAGAGAATGTGTTCCGACGCCGGGATATAACTGGAATATTGTATGTCCCCACATACAGACGCTTTCTGAAGTCTCTGCAGCAAAGGAGTTATAAATAAAATTGTGACAATAGGAGCAATTTATCCTTTTGCCACAATATTTCCAACTATATTCTAAAACTAAGAGATTTTCCATACTTTTATCCAGATGATATCAAAGTGGTCTGCTGCAGATATGTTGTGTGTGGGAAAGGGGTAGGACCACACCAGAACAGACACAACTCAAATTTGGTGTCATAACACAAATTCTTTTCTATAGCAAACGTCAAATGGTAAATATACACTATATGTACACAAAGCGTCTGTAAATATCACTCGGTAAAGAATACTTAAAACAAATGTAAAATGGTTAATACACACTATACGTACATGTGTATGTTAAGAAGAGTTATATAAATACAAAAATACACAGAATGTGATTATAAATAATAATTCCCTCTAGGAAATAGCCCCCAGTGGATTATATGAAATGACGTCATTAAGACGTCACCACTTACGATCTGATACATATTCGCTCCATGAAAGTTGCATTTATAAACACGTCCAAATGGTAGCTTCTTTCTTGAAGTTCGAAGTATTGCTCCGTTTATTATGATAGATTGGAATACACACTGTTGTTCTCTACAAACAGGCTTGCTAACTCGTAACAATATTTGAATTGCTCCTGAAAAACAAACACACCACACACACAATAAATCAACATTATAAATATTTACACTATATGCCGTCATGGAGATATTTACACTATATGCCGTCATGGAGATATTTACACCATATGCCGTCATGGTGATGCCGCTTATCGTTACCTCATAGCGATTATTTATCAGTTATTTACCGCTCTTACCGTCCTATGATAATTAACTAAAAATCACCATCTGTTTTTAAGCATATATTCCACTTTAAAATATGTCCAAGATATTAAATGCATGATGACAGGTACAACAATTAATCGAATTGTCCTTCATAAAGTCATATCTATGAAACAATCCAGAATTTACGGGACATTATTTACGAGTCACACTATCGTTTCCTACCATTTCCTTTCGGGCATTTATTGATCCTTTGCATTAAAATGACGTCATAAGTTATCAAAACGTAGGAATATCGTGACTGCGCCATTAATCTTTTGATGACACAATTTTAAATATAATTACCTATGGAAGGGGAAAAAAAATCGTTGTTTACCCGTATGATGAAGAATGGAGATATTTACTCTAAATACTATAATCAAGATATTTACACTTAATAACATAATCGAGAAATTTACTATACATGACGCAACGGAGATAGCCACACCTTACGCAATAATGGATATATTTACACTATTTGACATAAGACACTTTATGACGTAATGGGGATATTTACACTTTATGACATAATGGAGCTATTTTCACTATATGACATAATGGAGCTATATTCTCTAAAAGACGTTATGAAGACATCTACACTATATATCGTAATGGGGATATTTTCACTATATGACATAATGGAGCTATATTCTCTAAAAGACGTTATGAAGACATCTACACTATATATCGTAATGGGGATATTTACACTATATGACATAATGGAGCTATATTCTCTAAAAGACGTTATGAAGACATCTACACTATATATCGTAATGGGGATATTTACACTATATGACATAATGGAGCTATATTCTCTAAAAGACGTTATGAAGACACATACACTATATATCGTAATGGGGATATTTACACTATATGACATAATGGAGCTATATTCTCTAAAAGACGTTATGAAGACATCTACACTATATATCGTAATGGGGATATTTACACTATATGACATAATGGAGCTATTTTCTCTAAAAGACGTTATGAAGACATCTACACTATATATCGTAATGGGGATATTTACACTATATGACATGATGGAGCTATATTCTCTAAAAGACGTTATGAAGACACATACACTATATATCGTAATGGGGATATTTACACTATATGACATAATGGAGCTATATTCTCTAAAAGACGTTATGAAGACACATACACTATATATCGTAATGGGGATATTTACACTATATGACATAATGGAGCTATATTCTCTAAAAGACGTTATGAAGACATCTACACTATATATCGTAATGGGGATATTTACACTATATGACATAATGGAGCTATATTCTCTAAAAGACGTTATGAAGACATCTACACTATATATCGTAATGGGGATATTTACACTATATGACATAATGGAGCTATATTCTCTAAAAGACGTTATGAAGACATCTACACTATATGTTGTAATGGGGATTTTTACACTTTATGACATAATGGGGCTATTTCCACTAAAAGACGTTATGAAGACACATACACTATATATCGTAAAGGAGATATTTACACTATATGACATAATATAGCTATTTTCACTAACAGACGTTATGAAGACATCTACTCTATATTGACATAATGGATATATATTTACCCTATATAACGTAATGGAGAAAAAATACGTATCTGATACCGTACCTTATTTGGAATTGCACGAGGTCTTCGGGCCCGTGCTTGACTTACGGCATTAACAATGCTGGCTTGTTGTTCCGAATTGATTTTCTCTAAAATATTGGCCACAACGGGGAAAAGACCGCTTCTGTCACCCCCGGCTCTGAAAATAGTGATTGATTGATTGGCAAAACAGGCAATACATTAACCTCTATTGATCATGTACATAGTACACAATTATTATTTACAATGTTATAGTGTAAGCTGAAGCAAGATCTTTCTCACTCCTACACACTCACCCAATCTCTCTAAAAAGAGTAGATATAAATGTTTCAATATTTTAACATGTTCTGAAATTTAAAGTTTACACTGTTTTCAAAATAATTACAGTCATATCGGTTCGCCCCGATATCAATATACAAACTGTACACTGTGATAACATACATATCAATATACAAACTGTACACTGTGATAACATACATATCAATATACAAACTGTACACTGTGATAACATACATATCAATATACACACTGTACACTGTGATACATATCAATATACAAACTGTACACTGTGATACATATCAATATACAAACTGTACACTGTGATAACATACATATCAATATACAAATTGTACACTGTGATACGTATCAATATACAAACTGTACACTGTGATACGTATCAATATACAAACTGTACACTGTGATACGTATCAATATACAAACTGTACACTGTGATAACATACATATCAATATACAAACTGTACACTGTGATACATTTTCGAGAAAAGTGTTTCTGTACACTGTGATACGTTTTCGAGAAAAGTGTTTCTGTCCACGATAGCTCAGTCGATTCTGACGAGGATTATAAAACCAAAGGTCATGAATTCGAACACCGACCCGGCCATTTATTCGTTCAGATGATTGACAAAAGGTCAATGCGACTTGCGTCTTTCGTCTTACACCAAGTATTCCGCAGTGGTCGTATGGTTAGCGTTGGAGATTTGGAACCGGACGTCCCGGGTTCGACCTCCAGTCCCGGCACGACGGTCGTGGGGGAGTGCCTTTTATCAAGGCACATTTTGCTAGCCTAGTACTGGTTTATTTACCCGGTAATCATGAATATGTGAACTGTCGCCGTGATATAACTGAGGTAATATTGAAAACGGTGTAAAACCCCACTTTAAAATATCGTTTTAAACCCCACTTTAATAAATCGTTTTAAACCAATGGTTTAAATGGTCAATGTAGGTAGGTTGTCAACTATTCGGCAAGAAGGATGTATGCAGTTCTGGTATTGGGAAAGCCATGAACTGCAGGAAAGGTGAATTGGCCGCAGTGATACGGCTTAAACATTTGTGAAAACTATTTGAACGCGTATACTGATTTATTGGGTTTTAACACAGCTTTTAACAATGTTCTGTTATATCACTGCGGCCAGTACCCATGCGTGTCCTGACTCTCACAAATTAGTACTCCAGACATCAGTTTTTCCAAGCAACTGTCTGCATTTCCACGTGGACTATTAGCCCATTTGTTGAAGCCAATTGATGCTTGTCGCATTTTCTTGTTTCAAATGTTGAAACATGATTCGTATCAAGCCCCTCCCTGCCATGTCAAATAGTCCGATGAAATACTTACAGACAATGTATAATAACTGGTTCCAGAGACATGTTTGATTCCCGAACAGTACTTCTTGAATCCCGGACCAGGTTTAAGAAGGAACCAGTAGACGATGGCACGAGGGATTCTTCTGGCCACTCGGTATATTGGTAATGTAAAACTGTTTTCGGTTCTTCAGTGCTCTAAAATGTTTTAAATTAAGGGATTCGTCGTCTGCTTTAACGGTTTTTCGCTTGCATACACATGTTTGCCGCATCAAATATTAATATATGGTCAAAAGGAATTACAGTGTTAATGTAGGAAAAGAAGAAATTCCTAGTTTCGAATTTTCTATCCCTTTCAAAAACTGACTTCAATACTTCGTCTACTGCAGACGTTTTTAATGTCGTCTGCTATATTTATTTTGAACATCACAAATCATTCATCGAAAATGGGACGTTGTATTTCCAATGCAGCTGTAGTGTTAACTTTTAAACCATAAACTACCCAAAGGATAAAATATGCGCATTGTTATAAAAGAAGCTAATCTAAAACAGACTTAATAGGTAATGTCATTTCGAAACTGTGGAGTTCTTTATTTTTATCTCATTGATTTTATTTGTGATTTTAATCATATTGAGATACAGAAGGCACCTTTAGAGAATAAGAATAGCAACAATAGTTGTCGTCCTGTAAGTCTGTATAAAAATCCCTTATAATCCAAATGATTTCTCACAAACCTACATACAAATCCCTTATAATCCAAATATTTCTCACAAACCTGCATAAAAATCTCTTATAATCCAAATATTTCTCACAAACCTGCATAAAAATCTCTTATAATCCAAATGAAATCGACCAATTTCACAAACACAAAAGGTCACAGATTTTAACACTGAAATTTGGGAGAGCCTATATGGGAAATGGCTACGTCATAGCGCGTGAGGATTTTACTCAAATCAACCGCGTCAGCACAAATTCCGCATTTGGATAGTTTTAGTGTTGATGGCATAATAAGATCAATTTGCATTTTTGTGTGGTAGGATTTTGGTAATGCATCGTCTAAAGAGGCTTACAGTGCGATTCAGATCAAGTGAAATTTTCGATGTGGCATGCAGAAAAGGATCAAACAATATATTTACAAATTACTCACAACTTCCTGTACGCACACATTTAGTTTACTAAGTATATACGCAGGAGTGTTCTCCCTTTGTACGCAGCTGACATTGAACTTTCCGACAGACAGTTCCTGGTTGACGTCAGGCAGATAATCACAGATGTCCTGTAATTAAAATTGAGTCTCATCAGTTCACATGATAACCTTGTCTGGTACCCGGCGTACAATTAGTCGATAGTAACTAATTACGTATGGCATGACCCAACAATGGCGATAATGTTGGTCACCTTCCCTTATATATAGCTTAGTCTTGTACCCGGCGTACGATAGTAAATAAGTGCGTCTGGCATGAACCAACTATAGTCTTGTACCCGGCGTACGATAGTAAATAAGTGATTCTGGTATGAACCAACAATGGCGATAGGTTTGTCACCTTCCCTTATATATCGCTATGGTATATTACCCCGGCCTACGATAGTAAATAAAGAGCGTCTGTTATGAACCAACAATGGCGATTTGGTTTGTCACCTTCCTTTATATATCGCAATAGTATTGTACCCGGCGTAAGTTATAGTAAATAAGTGCGTATGACATGACCGAACAATGGCGACTTCCGTTATATATCGCAATAGTCTTGTACCCGGCGTACTATAGTAAATAAGTGCGTCTGACATGACCCAACAATGCTAGATTGGTCACCTTCCCTTATATATCGTTTAAGTCTTGCTGCCGGCGTACGATGGTAATACGTTTTGAACATTAAGGGTCAAAACCGTTTACAGGGGCTGTGCAGAACCGAGAACATATTTTGTTCCCTTCAATTTCATTCATTGTCGCTCATTTAAAATATTATTTCTTTTGGTTAATCAAACGCGTGTAGGCAATCTTCCTTTTCATTTATTTGACTGAAAGGTGAGGCAGGCGCAAATCAATTTTCTTTGAAAATGATTTCCTCTATTTGTAAACAAATGATGTAATGGGGCTTGGAATAACCCTATGTCAATTTGTGTGATATTATCTTGGTATAACATATTGACCGATGCAATGATGTGGTGCCGTTTTCGTATGGGCATTGGTGACTAGATTGGTCACCTCCCCTTATATATCGCTATAGTCTTGTACCCGGCTTACGATAGTAAAATAGTGCATCTGGCACCAACAAGGGCGACTAGATTGGTCACCTTCCCTTACTTCTTCCCGGCATACGATAGTAAACTAAGTACGTCTGTACGTCTGGCATGAACCAACAATGGCGACAAGATTGGTCACCTCCTTTATTGTATATTTTGAAATCGTTCCTTCTATTTTCCATTTGGTAAAAGGATTCAATATCAGTTGATATTGCACGGGTTGATATTGCACGCATTGATACTGTACGCATTGATATTGCACGGGTTGATATTGCACGCATTGATACTGTACGCATTGATATTGCACGGGTTGATATTGCACGCATTGATACTGTACGCATTGATATTGCACGGGTTGATACTGCACGCATTGATACTGTACGCATTGATATTGCACGGGTTGATACTGCACGTATTGATATTGCACGGTTTGATACTGCACGCATTGATATTGCACGGGTTGATACTGCACGTATTGATATTGCACGGTTTGATACTGTACGCATTGATATTGCACGGGTTGATACTGCACGCATTGATATTGTACGGGTTGATACTGCACGTATTGATATTGCACGGGTTGATACTGCACGTATTGATATTGCACGGTTTGATACTGTACGCATTGATATTGCACGCATTGATATTACACGCATTGATATTGCACGGGTTGATACTGCACGCATTGATATTGCACGCATTGATATTGCACGGGTTGATACTGCACGCATTGATATTGCACGCATTGATATTGCACGCATTGATATTGCACGCATTGATATTGCACGCATTGATATTGCACGCATTGATATTGCACGGGTTGATACTGCACGCATTGATATTGCACGCATTGATATTGCACGCATTGATATTGCACGCGTTGATACTGCACGCATTGATATTGCACGCATTGATATTGCACGCGTTGATACTGCACGCATTGATATTGCACGCATTGATATTGCACGCATTGATATTGCACGCATTGATATTGCACGCATTGATATTGCACGCATTGATATTGCACGCGTTGATATTGCACGCGTTGATACTGCACGCATTGATAGTGCACGGGTTGATATTGCACGCATTGATATTGCACGCGTTGATACTGCACGCATTGATAGTGCACGGGTTGATATTGCACGCATTGGTATGCACGCGTTGATACTGCACGCATTGATAGTGCACGGGTTGATATTGCACGCATTGATATTGCACGGGTTGATACTGTACGCATTGATAGTGCACGGGTTGATATTGCACGCATTGATACTGCACGCATTGATATTGCACTCAGATCTTTTTCACGTGCTGCTAAGGACGGAACTAATTCCACACAGTTACGTTACAAATCACTCTCATTTGATGATTTAGAGGCAAGATTACTTCTACTTATACGTTGTTACTGTCAGGGCTTAGTGCATCGCAGGCCAGTGAAGCCACCAACATGGTAAAAACATCTAAATAGGCATATTTACAAATAAAGAATGAAATAAAAAATCCATCTGTGTTGGTTTAGGCCGTGTATGACTACAGACGGGACTTGAATCAATCCACAGACGTGACCTGCGCAAGGTCCGGAGGAAGAGGGTTCCAGTCTCAAATAGTCCTAGGAAAAAACTGTGCTTATACTGTTCGTAGTACATTGTTTGGTACATCTTTAATAGATAACGTGCAGTGAAAAGTCGATAGACATACAAAAAACCCAATCTGGTCTATTTATAGCGTTAACTGTCTTTGTAAATAACTACGTAGTTTCTGACGTAATAATGTGACGTGTACATCAATAATGTTGCTCGATTGTAAGAACGTACGCTAGATATAAAGTGGTTTTGATTGTAGTTGACGATCTATTATAAGTGAATCAGCACATAACGAAGGATTCATAACTGCTAGGATGAATAAGCAAATGATTGTTTTAAAGGTAGGTCTTCAGATTTGTGTTTTTATCCTCCGATGTGAATTGTATCAACGCAGTAGGCCTATAGAAGACGTGTGGTCGCTTTATTGAACATATTGCGAGGTCAAAAGGGCATCTAAATCATAATGAAAACCACAAATATCCAGGCGTAAATACTAGTACACGTTCTTAATGGATAACACTGTTAGAAAAAGCGTTAAACATCATTTTGCCGACGATTCAATTTCGAGTAGACAACAATGGCGGTTTATAAATTATAGTTTCCACGACCCTAGCAACCCTCGGAAAGGAGCGTATAATTGTGCAATATATAGTTAATGTTTATTTATCTAAACAATCCAAAACGAGTGTTTATTTTCTAAATGGTGACGTGTTTAAAACAAACAAAACGACACATTTTAAATATCCAATATCAAATTTACAATAAAAATGTTATTGCATGATTATGGGAATCTATTGTGTTGGGACTCGTTCCTTTGGCGGAGTTCTGCCCTCGCAAGCTCGGGCAACTCAGCCGAAGGAACTCATCCAACACACTATTTTCCCATATTGATGCAATAACCTATAATATCGTTATCGCAAATATAGCAAACTTGATAATATACAACTGAGTTTCGTAAACTCTACAGTTAACTTGATGTTTAGGATCAATACATAACTTGGTTTTTGAAATTGGAGTAAATCATGATATTATTTGTTTTAAGATATATTTATTCTACAATAAAATGTAAAAATTACATGGCGATATAACAAAAGGGGGAAAAAGATATGCATGCATGCATTAGTAAAGACATATCAATTATAATTATATGTTAAGGATAAGACGCAATGAAAGAATTAAAATGAAAGCTCTTATTTTCACTGCGGTCCTTACTGTACAGTATTGTATGGCATAGGATGAAGTCTAAACACTATGCAATATTATAAGCTACCATAGTAAGCTTTTCAAAGAAAGCCATGACATACATGAACCCCGCGAGCAGGGATAACACATATGTATCGTGTTACCTGGTACACGTTACACAATGACAGATACATCCTACATTGAGATAAATTACTGAGTGTCTATAATATTGTATTGACTGTTGCAGGAAACAATTTATTTCTATTGTGTTTTACGCCGTTTTCAACCGCTTTTAAATCATATTACGAAGTTTCCTGGATTATTACCAGTACTGCTAGTAAGCCTATATCCTGACGACAGCTTATCGGGCGTAATACTATTCCTCTAACCCTGTACGCAACGGAGGGAGAAGCAACTGCTACCCTTGTAAAAGTGATTGGTATGACCGGATAGGGGATCGAAGCCTGGTTTACCGCTTTCAAATCGGATGCTTTAACCACTACACCATCGATGCTCTACATTAAATAACAATATACATATACAGAATATACATGGGTAATAGGTTGCAGCACAAATGTTAGGGTATCGCCTGCGATCTAATCAGCAATTAAAGAACACAATTCAACGTCGCTTAATTTTTCAATATGATACTTACTTGCTTGATTGCAATTCCCACTGGGTCTAGTGATATGATACAGGAACAGTTCTCCTGTAGTACGAGTCCAAGGAAATCTTCAACCGTCTGTGACGATGGTGTCTGGGCAATTATGTATCGATTTTTCTCCTTGTAACCCTGTTTAAAGAAAACAATGGGGAATTCAGTCTAACGAGTGCTAAAGATCACCTTGAAATAACAATTTCCTGTCTATAGTGACCATTGTTTTAGTTTCCCTAATAGTAATTTCTGCATAAATGACCCTGTAAATAAAGACTGCCTGTGAACAAAGACCGGATTTTCGTATGGGTGGTCTTAGTACACAGGTTCCACTGTATTGTAATGTAGTAGCTATACGTCGCGAGAACTTGCAAGGTTTCCAGTAAATAGAGATCGAGTATCATAAATCGGTGATATTTCTCCTTTTTATTTGTTATACAACTTTTATGTTATCACGTATATCATCGTTTTTATTGCATACTTTGATATATTTCCTTCTATCGTCCATTTGATAAAAGGATGCAGTATCTGTCAATATTGTATAACTTAATATTGTACAGTTTTATATTGTAATCAGATATTTTTCACGTGGCGCTAAGGACGGAACGTTTCCATATAGTAATGTTACAAAGCTCTCTCTTACAACTGTTGATGAGTTCAAAGACCAGCTAACAATGTTTACATAGTTTGTAGATGATACAAAGTGAAATATCAATATGCATATAAAACCCAATTTGGTCTATTTATATCGCTGGCTGTGTGTAAATACATACGTTTTTTCTGACGTAATAATGTGACGTATAGTTCAATAATATTGCTAGATTGTAGAGACGCTGCACATTTGGCATACGCTATATAGTTGTTTTGATTGTCGTTGACGATCTATATAAATGTGTCTCAATTACACATGACCAAAAACATAAAGAGGGGTTTAATTACTGGTAGGATGAATAAGCCAATCATTGGGTTAAAGGTAGGTCTTCTGATTATTTTTGTCATTCTCCGATGTAAAGTATTTTAACGTAAACTAGAAATTGTGTGTTCTCTTTACTGAACATACTGTAAGGTCAAAGGGGGCATTTAAATCATAATAAAGAATAAACATATCCACGCGTAAATACCAGAGTTAGATAATATACGAGTTCTTAATTAAATCCAGTGTTAAAAAAAGCGTTACCACAGTATTTTGTCGACGTTTCAATTTCGAGTCGAAACCAGATTGGAAACAAAAATGGCGGTTCGTAAAATAATATTGTCCACGACCCTAGCAACCATCGGACGATAATTGCGCGTTAAATCGAAACAGTTCATTTATCAAAACAATTCAAAAAATCGTTAATTTTCTAAAAAAACGAAGTGTTTAAAACACACAAAACGACAAATAGTAAATAGTAAATATCAAATTATACAATAGAAAGGTTATTGCATGAATATTGGAATATTTAGTGTTGGGGCTCGTTCTTTCGGCTGAGTCCTGCCCGCTCAAGCTCAGGCAACCGAGTCGAAGGAACTCGTGCAACACAACATTAACAGATACAGATGCAATACCTATACTATTGTTCAAAGAGGATAAACCTTTGTTTTAAAATCAATATTTCAAAACAAATACTCTTCTATAATAAAACTAAATATATCTGATTATGTGCCAACCAGAAAATGGGTTTCATGGCATATGCATATACCCAAAATAAAAATTAACTGTCCTTCTACATGAAATATAAATAGCCTAGAGGCTAAGGCGTCCGCTTAGAGAGCGAGAGATCGAAGGATCGAATCCAAGTGGCGACAATTGGGTCCTTTCTGACAGATCTGTCTGGTAAGCCGCCATCTAGTTAAATTATGGATCCGCATGTCTTCCAACGTGGGTTTTTTATACACGTGTTGATAATACTTACGTCAACGTATATAGCGTTGATATAGTCTGACTTGGAACTGTGGTTATATTTCAATAATCTGGGTCTATGAGCATCGCCTAGACGTAAAGATAAACCCATATAACATGTTGAGACAGGTTTTGTTATACAACTTTTTATGTAGAGTTTTACATATCATATCTTAGTTTATAGCAAAGGGGTTGTTGGTTCTTATCGCGACTCGGAACTCGGTCATTCACTATTTTCTCCGATGATTGACAAACGTCTAAGTCACTTGTGTCGTTCATCTTCTACCAATGCGCTAAATAGTCTATATGAAAAGGAAACAAGTTGCCTGTGAAGATTTTTGGGTAAAATTCTGGTTCGAGAACTACAGGAAAAGCACCTTAGGTAAACTCGTCGCCGAGTCATAACTGAAATACCGTTAAATTTGAATCAAACCAATAATCTAAATTTCTGAACAATATTATGATATTCGACATTCGAGAGATATACACTGGCGAAGTAATTGCTAAGAAATAGTTATTCAACACACATGCATTTATTTATAGTCTTGCAATTAAATGAAAACTGTTTCGCTTGCAGAGTATTTTGATGCATTGGCAACAGACGAATTCTGAATGCATTGTGACGACAGGAGAAATTGCATCCATGACGTCTAATTAGGCTCTATTGTGTTGGCTTCCCATCTGAACATGTTTATCTCAATTATCCTGAAATAGGCCGTGAACTCTTCTAAATGCATAGCTGGACAATTTTATTTCAATTACTCGGTTAACTAGAGATAGTTAATATAAACATTATAGGATTAATGAAGAATTTTAATTTGAAAAAAAGACAAAACAGTCATCATATTTGAAAAGAAAGGTCAGGATCGGCTTAATATGGTCAAGCTATATAAATCAATAATACTTTTACTACAGTATATTCATGCAACAGTCAACTGATACTTGTGTTAGAATTGACAACTGATACTTGTGTTAGAAGTGACAACTGATACTTGTGTTAGAAGTGACAACTGATACTTGTGTTGAAAGTGACAACTGACACTTGCGTTATAATGGACAACTGATACTTGTATAAGAAGCGACAACTGATACGTGTGTTAGTGACAACTGATACTTATGTTAGAAGTGACAACTGATACTTATGTTAAACGTGATAACTGATACTTGTGTTAGAAGTGACAACTGATACGTATGTTAGAAGTGACAACTGATACTTGTGTTAGAAGTAACAACTAGTACTTGTGTAAGAAGTGACAACTGATATGTGTGTGAGTGACAACTGCTACTTATGTTAGAAGTGACAACTGACACTTATGTTAGACGTGACAACTAATACTTGTGTTAGAAGTGACAACTGATACTTATGTTAGACGTTACAACTGATACTCATGTTAGAATTAACAACTGATACTTATGTTAGAAGTGACAACTGATACTTGTGTTAGATGTAACAACTAGTACTTGTGTAAGAAGTGACAACTGATACTTGTGTTAGACGTGACAACTAAAACTTGTGTTAGACGTGACAACTGATACTTGTGCAAGAAGTGACAACTGATACTTTTGTTAGAAGTGACAACTGGTATATATGTAAGAAGTGACAGCTGATAATTGTGTTAGTGACATGTTATATTTGTGTTAGAAGTGACAACTGACACTTATGTTAGAAGTGAAAACTGATACTTGTGTTCGAAGTGCCAACTGGTGCTTCTGTTAGAAGTGACAACTGAAACTTGTGTTAGACGTGGCAACTGATACTTGTGGTAGAAGTTACAACTGAAACTTACGTTAGAAGTGATAACTGATGCTTGTGTTAGAAGTGACAACTAATACTTCTGCTGGAAGTGACAACTGATACTAGTGTTAGAAGTGACAACTGATACTTGTGTAAGAAATGACAACTGATACTTGTGGTGGAAGTGACAACTGATTATTGTGTTAAAAGTGACAACTGATACTTGCGCTAGACGTGACAACTGATACTTGTGTAAGACGTGAAAACTGATAGTTGTATAAGAAGTGACAACTGATACTTGTGGTAGAAGTGACAAGCTGTCCTACCAGGAATACTCGTTCCTTTTCTGTGTTTGTGTTTTTCTTTCCCATTTTTCTCGATTGCCTTCTTTTCTTCGTCACCATTTAGAAAATGAACGGTTTCCAGAAGCTGCAACCAAGTTAAATCAATAACAACATAAACTGTGTGTGGTAATGAATATTTTGATATTTCCCTTAACCCTTACCCACATATAGACGCTTTCTGACACCTCTGCAGCAGACAACTTTTGAAAACACTGTGACAATCAAAACTAGCAATTTCTCCTTTTGCCACAATGTTTTAACTCTTTTCAATAATTAACTTTTTTAGAGATTTTTTTTCATCATTTGGCCTATATTCTTTTTAAGTCGTTTGCTAATTTATTGTGCGTTGGAAAGGGAGGTTACTTGCAAATTATGACGATATAACGTTCTTATATTAGGTTGATTTCATCATCATCATCATCATCATCATCCTCATCATCATAATAATAATTATGGCAACAGCACCATCAACTATACTCATTATAGTATTAAAAATAATATTTAATATGATATAAATTAAATAAATCATTTTATTTAACATTATAAAATGAGAACACTTACTTGAAATTGTTCTTTAATCTCATCCGTATTAACAGTACAGAAGTCCTGACTGGCAATTTGGTCGCATTTATTGGAAAGTGAATGGCTAAGAGCGTAATGCAAGAACCGGTATTGTTCCTGAAACATATTTTACAGCAAATTATTCTCGATCACCTTTTATATGACTTTGTTTATATGATGTTTTACGCCGCTTTCAACAAGTCTTCAATTATATCACAACGTGTCCTTGATACTAGGTCGTGTACGATTGGTTAATTTATCCTGATAACCCAACCAATTTTGAGAGTCAAGAAGGGAAAGCCTTTATCATCGTTCTTAAAGTCTTTGATATGATCCGACGCATATAACTGCTGCACACGGAATACACACTGAAAAGTAGTATTGCGAATAATAATAGCCCCCTACTATAACAGGACAAACAACAGCACTCGAAATACAGTTATTTGATACAGTAAAACCTGGAACTGGGCAAAAGTCGAAACTCGATCTCAGAGCTCAAAGATAAATAATATTATATTATTATTTTGTTTTATCTGGGTTTTACGCCTTTTTCAAAATTATTTCAGTGAAATTCCGTCAACAGTTCACTTATTCATGATCACTGGATAAACACACTAGGCTAAGAATTGTGCCTAAACCAAAGGCACTCAGCCATGATAGCCGCGACTCGGGATCGAGCCCGGGACGCCCAGTTCCAATCCCAGACATTAACCACTTGGCCACGGCCGATTTATAGAAAAAGACAAAAAACAAATGAATCATACCACATTCTGAACCATTAAGACTCGCTGACCCCGTAGACCGAGAACACAGCCGTACACGTCCACATACTTATCACTCCGCCCTTCTCGGGTGAGAATGTCCAGTGCTATATATGTACCCGTGCGACCAACTCCCGCACTGTTTGTAATATATCATAAATAAGTTGTTACGGTAAGAAGTCTAATGCTATATATGTACCCGTGCGACCAACTCCCGCACTGTTTGTAATATATCATAAATAAGTTGTTACGGTAAGAAGTCTAATGCTGTATATGCACCCATAGGACAGATCCCCGCAATGTTTGTAATATATCATAAATATTTATTAAAGATTAGAAAGTCCAATGCTATATATGTACACGTACGACTAATGCCCGCACTGTTGGTAATATATCATAAATATTTATTAAAGATAAGAAAGTCCAATGCTATATATGTACACGTACGACTAATGCCCGCACTGTTGGTATTATATCATAAGTAAGTACTAGAGGTTAGAATGTCCAATGTTATATGTGTACCCATACGAATGATCACCGCACTGTTAATAGTATATCATGATTGATTATTAAATGTTACAATGTCAAATACTATATTATGTTACGTCCATTCAGTAAATGCGTCGTCCCACTCCAATGCTACTGATCATAAGTCATAACTGTACCAATGCTCAGTGCTATATATGTTTAATCCAATTCGATGAATGCTACGTTCGTCACAAGCTTACATGCAAATAAAACATTTCCCTAAACAACATTCGTGTAGGCCAGAAACTGCATGTAAACTTATACAGTGTTCTCGTCCGATATATGGATGGTTTCATTCAAAACGGTTGTAACTACATCTAGATTTGCATGAAGCCCTCGATATATAAAGGTTGACACAGACCATATGGTACCATTATATTGTTTTACAACTGTTGCAATGTATTCAATAAGGGATAGCCGAACGCGATTGCTAAGTCGGTAACGACGAGGGATATTGATCGACTGGTCGTGAGTTGAAACCCTGTCTCTGTCATTACTTTTCTCCAGTAATCGATAGAAATCATCTTGACCAGCGTTATTCGGCCTCCATCAATGGGCTGACAGATATATGCGAGAAGGTCACAGTGTGTTCAAAAGTCTTATGCTGCTTAAGCGTCTGCATGTTGGAAAGGGGGGGGGGATTAACATTGAACACTTCATAATAATTTATAGAGGTTTGTATTTTAGCTGTCTAAAAATGTGTTTTTGCAAGGGAAAGAACTACACTTCTCTGCAACGTAAGTACCTGCAATGAACGATGGTTGGTCCTTCGGTAATTCTGGGGACCTGTTCGACAGATTCGCGGAGTTCCACGAGCGAGACAACGCTTTCCGGTGTCCCTAGGTCTGGCCACGCGGTGAAATGGAAATGATGGATGCTGGATACATTGGCGTCCTGAATGAAACACAAGGACAGAGTTTGTTAACTTTTACCCTTGTCCCGCAATAAGAGCCATGAAAAACATTCGATTGTTCACATATTGATGACTTTAAACATCATTTTAAGAAGAAAAAGACGATGAAGAAAAAGAAAAATGAAAAGAAGAAGAAGACGACGAAGAGAAGAAGAAGAACAACAACAACAAAAACAAGGAGAAGAAGAAGAAGAAGAAGAAGAAGAAAAAGAAGAAGAGGAAGAAGAAGAAGAAGAAGAAGAAGAAGAAGAAGAAGAAGAAGAAGAAGAAGAAGAAGAAGAACAAGAACAAGAACAAGAACAAGAACAAGAACAATAACAATAATAATAATAATAAGAAGAAGAAGAAGAAGAAGAAGAAGAAGAAGAAGAAGAAGAAGAAGAAGAAGAAAGGAAGAAGAAGAAGAAGAAGAAGAAGAAGAAGAAGAAGAAGAAGAAGAAGAAGAAGAAGAAGAAGAAGAAGAAGAAGAAGAAGAAGAAGAAGAAGAAGAAGAAGAAGAAGAAGAAGAAGAAGAAGAAGAAGAAGAACAAGAACAAGAAGAAGAAGAGGAGAAGAAGAAGAAGAACAAGAAGAAGAACAAGAAGAATACCATTGTCTTACCCTTTTCATGGTAAGTTTGGTTACGGTAAAGTCAGCGTATCTTTCTTCACTCATGCAATGTACATTGATGTCTCCGTATGTTTTATGTTCTCCTACATCAGGCCAATATTTCTCACATTTCATTTTCTGTAGGATGAGTAAGCTCGAGTAAATTACCTTATTAAAAATACAACCGATCAAATCCGAATTAAAAAAAACGAGGGACTCAAAATGTTTACATTTCAACAACAGTGAGCTATCCCAATATTGATTTAAAAAGGCAATTGTAGAGGCATATATTTCATACAAACAACTTTCGACTGACCACAGTCTTTATATTATGGTTTAAACGTCACAGAAATGTCAAACATTTTATTAAAACATATTCCCCATACAACAAATATGCATCACAAAACTTTGAAATCATCAAAGCAAAAGTGTGGGACACTTTTAATTAATGCGAGTTTAATTATTGAAATGAGTTGAAAACGTTGTGGCAAAAGACGAAAATGCTCTTTTTTAAGCAATTCGTAAATTGTCACCATGTTTTCAAAATGACAAAATAAGGCATGTGTAATTGCAAAGGTACACTTTCGTATTTCTGTACAGTGTAGGTTCAGGTCAACCTGTGCAACTGCTTCATCTTATCAGAATTTAGACAAGCTTAGAGAAATTGCTAACAATCTTGTTTAGGTAATATATGAACGGATGCACAGACTGATCAGGATCTCAACTGTTCACAACAACTTATCAAATAGTGTAAGTGTACAAACTTACAGATTCCTCCATGAAATTCGTTAACATGACGATTTTATCAACTTTCTCCTGCCAGACCATTTCCCAGAATTCTACATAACCTTTCATGCATTTCTCTGTGGGACCTGTTAAATATATGTATAGTCCGTCGTAATTATTGTCTCAAAGTCAAAGAGACTATGAACACAATTCAAATAAATAATCATCGAATATCATTTACTGATGTTCGGTACCATAAATCGAAAGTATACACGTGATTCGACGAGAAATCACATACGACATACGCGGTCGTCGACAAACAGGACATCGAGATAGCGAATATCAACTATTAAGAGTGAAATAGGACCAATAACGAATCCAATAACAATCATTACTTAACGATAAACAAAAGAAGGGTGAAACATAGTCAAAAACAGAGTATTTAACTTTCCCACATAAAACAAATCGGCAACAAAGGACTTAATAAAATATTAGCAAAACATGTAACAACTCTAAATGTGAATCAATTCATACGCGGGTAACGACAACTATGATGTCGTCTCGATATTGCGAATATCAACTAACATGTGTGAAATCAGATCAGGGACGATGGTTTTCCGGAATACAGTGGCAAAACTATCTAATGGTGAAAGTATAATGATTGAATTGACAGAGAAGAACAAACAAGAGGCTAAGAAATGGCTTTACCTAACGATGCTATGTACGTCTTCTCATATCCTTCGAATCCCTGAAATTTTACAATTGAATTCGAACTGGATCACGAAATCTGTTAACTCATTGAACAGTTCGTATAGCCATTAAACGAACATCGAAGTTTGTTAGTCTAATTTTGATTAAGCAAATGACATGTGTGATATGTCATAACTAAAAGCTGTCATGGACGTGTCTTCAACTAGATGGCTATCGAGGAAGAACGTGATCAGACTGCTCGAAATTATGGCATTCAGGGTTGCAACCGATTAATCGGTGTCGGTTATAAATACGCTCAAATACTTTGACATAACTGGAATGCCGTTGAAAATGGCGTTAAATACCATTCAAACAAAAACACAAAAGATATGTATTAGTTCATATAATTATTCAGAGTATCCATTATCTGTTAATATATATGTAATAAATCAACATTATGAATCAAGCTTTCAGTCATATCCTGTGAGAACGTTCCATAGATTGGAACAGTGACAGGGGTCTCGAGTTCGAGTTCCGCTCACATCGATAATTGCCTTTTTAGATTGAAACAATGAAGACCTAAACTTACGCAGCAGTGATTACTCTTCACCGAACTATACGACGACATAAATTAAATGTCTTTCGATATCAACATAAGGCACACATAGTTTAAATATATCACCAGCAGTCGGTTTTATTTGTGACTTTTTGCTATTTTTTCTCACTATCAATATGTGATTGACCAGTAATTGGCTATGAGATATGCCTTGCACGGTCTCAAATTTCCCTCGCAGAACGAGCGATGGTAAACAAGGCAAAAACATTAAGATAATTTTATATAGAAATACCTGAATATAACTGGCATTGATATAGTCACCTCCATTCCCAGTCAGCTTCACTCGGGTTGAATCATCTGAAATGAATACATCAAGTGTGTGTTGTTACTTGTCAGGATTCTGACCATTGTGCAAAGATGTTTATCATTATGAACTACATATATTTGTTAACGAATTCAGAGACATATACATAGATTGAATTGTTCCATCATTTATTGTTCACCTGGATATTTTCCTGAACAATACATTTACAAAGTCACTCGCAAATATAACACGACGGATTAGATATTCATATTTGACAAATACTATACAAAACAAGGGCACCACAAAGCGGATGCATCCCCTCGGCTGGGCTTGACCTTTGACATATGACCTTGAAAATCAATAGGCTTCAAGATGTTACCATATACTTACTTTATACCAAGTTTGGTTAAGATCTGTCAAGAAATGGTTAGTGTAGAGTGATGACAAGGTTTGTTACGGACGGAAGGACGGACGGACGGACGGACACACATACATACGGACGGTCCCGTTACTATATCCCTTTCTCGCTTACTTCGTAACCGAGGGGATAATAAAGTAATGTGAGGTCATTGAAATATGATGTAACGTCAACGAAATATGCTGGAACGTTATCGAAATAAGCTGGAACGTCATCGAAATATCCTGTTATTTCATTCAAATTGTGAAAGTGTGACGCATTTATTAATCTTATTTCATGTGTAAAATAAAATGTGTTAGTAGTACAATACAATTCCACGTATCGCTGCACCAAAAGACTCCCTTTTTAAAAGGTTTTATAGTTTCATGAAATTGAAAATAAAAATGTGAAAAGAATATATGCATATACTACAAATATTTGCTCAAATGTCGTAACCAGGTCAAAGTTGTAAGTTAAAGTAGATTATTTAGTGTTCTGTATGCTGTTTTTTTTTAGACACCTGGATGTATCCTAAGCCAACAGAACCAGCGACAAAATGTTCTTTTTATTTTTCATTAAGCGTACTTCCTCTGTTGACTTTCTATATTGCATGGATTTCTCTTTAAAGCTAATTCACACGAAGGTCTATAGTAAGTAATTGTTGTTTATGCGGAAATGCATATCAATTATTAATTGTAACTCATTCTCCATTGACCACCAGGCTGCTTACTAGAACGTTTACTTTGAAATACATCCTGATCAGACTACGCACAAGACCAGACAGAATACGGTCTGCGCCGATTAGACTTTAAACATGATATGTATGGCTTCCCTCCTTGTCACTCTGGGTTGCGGGGATAGCATTTAGATTGATCGGTCTAAGGATAAATTAGTCCGGAAGTTCTAATAAGTTACCCCGAAATCGCCGTGATATAACTAAAATACTGCTGAAAGTGGACGTATAACACGATTTAAACGACCTACAAAACGAAGGATTTTAGGTATGTTGGTTAAAAACCAATTACTCCATACATGTCACAATACTTACAAGGATATATCCCTTTGTATCTGTTCTTCGAGACATTCGTTGGTTTAACAGCGTCACCATACGGACGTGTCAGCCCTTTTTGGAGCTTCTACATAAAACATAATGTACAGAAATACAATAATGAATAATGTACAGAAATACAATAAGGAATAATATATATTATAATATACTACAATTTTGAATAATGTATAGAAATACAATAATTAATGCAGTTTAAAATAATTTACAGTAAATGAATTAATTGTTTTTTAAATATGGTACACTGTCTCTACAGCCCATAAATGAATACAGTTTAAAATAATGTACAGGACATGAACAAACAAAGTCTAAAATAACGTACGGTACATACATGAAACCAATTTAAAATAACGTACGGTACATTAATTAAAACAGATTGAAATAAACGTACATTACATTGGCACCGCGTCATCATTTGGACGAGTGAAGCTTTTTGGTAACTTTTACATAAAACATAATGTATAGTATATTTACGCAAATTCGAAGCAGAAGAACTTAACACATTTGTAATTTTACCGTCTAGTGTCCATGTTTTATAACCAATCAATATGGTTTCTTGAACTCTTTTACGAAAATATTCCGGCAAACTATCTTGAAATCTGACTAGTACTCTTATAAAAGAATTTCAAAGTTTTGAAATGTCACCATTTCTGATGCCGCAGCAAGCATAGTTATAACTACAATATAATTATTTGAATATATTAAGATGGGACCAGCAGATGTATTCTAAGTCTTGTTTTTAATATGCCCAGTCGTTTAAGAGGGACGTTGTTTAATTAAATCGTTGACGACGACGCACACAGGATGATCACACAATGCCCCATTGAACACTTTCTACTTTGGTGAGCTAACACATTATTAAATATAGTTTAACAGAATATTAAATACAAAACTATTGACAGTCATGATTTAGGAAATAGCGAATCGGGACAGTTTGATTGTTTATAAAGGATTGTACAACACTGCAAAGAAGCGTGTTCCAAGAAATATTGCCGTCGCTTGTAGCTTCCAGGATAACTGTATCAAATTCCAGTCGAACCGTGGCCGACGAAAAGACGGACGATGGAGAAGTGATCTAATCTCGCCCCATGTATATAATAGGCGGGCGGAATGAAAATGTATTCAGTTATCTTATTTAAGTAAAGACTACACATAAGTCCTGCCGTGTCTTTTGTATACATTCTAACACGACTCAGTAAGTATTGAACAAAGAGGAACACTGTGAATTACAACAAATTACTTAGGGCAAGTGGGTGTGTTGATGTTTCGAACAATCAATCATATATGTAAATTATTATGACATACATGTTTTTTTCATAACATTTAAAATGTGCTTACCTTTAAATGCGTTTATTAATTCCTCTATGTGCTAAATCATAAAATAAATCACCAGTTTGGTGTAAGTCATTATAATATACATCATTGTACGAAGGTCAAAAGGTCCGAGAAATATCCCTTTTTGGCCCTCAAAGATCCAAAGCAAATGCCGCAAATGTAAATGTTAAAAATTCATGGTAAAAATAATTCCGGAATTAAAAATAATATGCATACTTTGAACTCCTTTTCAAAGGCTTCCGTTGATATCGATGCAACGTGCTCCCTAAGTGTGTCCACTTGAAGTCGACTCCTAGACAATCCGTATATATTGTAGTAATTCTCGGTATTTGGTGCGTCGGCGTCTGCAATACATTCGATATACAAAAACCGCGGCATAGCGGTAACCATGGCGAGCTTTGTCTATATCAAGTAACAACGGCCTTGACCTTAACCCAAATGACCCCAAAACAATGTATTTATTCTCGGTCTTTAGTGCTTTACAGTTTCCAATGTAGCTGTAACCACGACGCACGTGATCTATATCTAGTAAAAGTGCGCTTGGCCTTAACCCAAATGACAACCAAAGGCTTCAGTTCGATCTATGTTACATTATGTTCCATCCACAAACTGATTTAATGATATAAACAAGCCAATATGCAAGGCGAGATTTACTTTAAAACGATTGAATGGTTATGAACTGTGGGCCATGTATAAGAATGTATATTGTTTTACGGCGCATCGACAGCTAAGGTCATTTAGCGCGCATTTAAATTTAATTATTCATGATCCCTGGGTAAACAAACCAGTACTAGGCTAGAAAATGTGCCTTGCCAAAGGGCACTCGACCATGACCGTAGTGCCGCGACTGGGGATCGAACCCGGGACACCCGGTTTCGAAATCCCCGACGCTAACCACTCGACCACAGCGGATTCCATGTGTCACGTAAAATGTCTGAAAATATCAATTAGTGGTTCGCCACATCAAGTTCAAGTGTGATATTGAGGACGAACCATCCAACAGACTGTCCAACCAGACGATGCAACGAGTCCAGTGTACAACACTCGACTCTGTGTGTTAGTATGTAATCAATTGAACATCACATGTTGTGCCAAAGACATTTATAAAATAGTTCGACTCAAGGTAGATTGATTAGTTATTGTAAATAAACGTATTTTCCTCGGAATAGAAAGTCCATGGATTAACCAGTAATACCTTCGTTAACTAGAGAAAGTCGAATTTGTTATCAGATATCAAATGCTCAAAATTCTATCTAAATGGCTCAATTGATGTTAGCATGACTATCTCTGAAATGATCTTCATACTGAATGAATTTATATTTTCCAATAATCTGCGTCTTAACAGTCCATCTCGGTGGTGTAGTGGTAGAACGTTCGCCTCGGTGTGAGAGGTCGCGGGTTCGATCTCCGGTCGGGTCATACCAATTACTTTCAAAATGTTAGTAATGGCTGTCCTCCTTTGCGCTCAGGGTTGGGGGTTAGCATTACGACTGACTTGCTGGTGTCAGAGTAAATGACCAGTGGTACTAGTAACTTACCCAGGTAACGCCGTGACATGACACCAAAGAAACAATCAGTCAACAATCTTTACAGAACAGATTGATCTCCATATCTACATATCGTGAATATCAAAAATGTTATAAGTGAATGCATAGTTCCCAAAACTACAATAAGTGTATTTCTTGTCGGCCATTTTGATAGGCAAATTTACTTTATGTTGAATAGAGGAATATCAAATATAATTTAATTAAACAATTGCATGTGCAAACATAATTACATCAAGACGTCGATATAATCAGATCATATAAAGGCATCAATGACATATAGTTGTCAAACTCAAATTCCTTGGTGTTTTCATTATTATCACTATTTTAAAAAATAGTCTCCATTAATGCTCATCATATTTGCCTATCGAAATGGCCGACAAGGGAAATAATTATTGTAGTTGTGAGGAACTATGTATTCCAGGGTACTGGTTTCGGGGATGCATCACGAATTTAAATCCAAGTCTTCATTAGATGTGTAATAAATTCAAACATTTCAGGTCTCCACTTGTAGCTCCATCTTCACTGAGTTCTTCAACACTGTCTTCAGGTTCGTCGGCACTAAATCTAGAGGGAATAACTGGCACACCTCCCATATTACCATACATAACATCCCCATTCGTGACTGGTCTTTTTGATGGTGTTAACTTGGGCAATGTGCTATGTGCTGAAAGATAGAATTGTTTCTGCGGTTTAACGTCGTTTTCAACATTATTTCAATTGCATCACGTCGTCAGTTCACTTACTCATTATCCATGGGTCAACAAACCAGTGCTTGGCCAATGAGCACTCCACCATGACCGCGGCGACTTATTATAAAAAAGAAAGAAATAGGCATGCCAACTTTGGTTGGTTAGTTTTTAACTCTGTTTTCAAGAAATAATTCATATACCTGCACACTATTTTAATTCGTGACGGATCCTTTCTATAGTGTAACATTTAATAAAATTGATATAGTGTTATTTAAGTAATATTGTTATAGTGTTACATTAAATGATATTTTAACTGTGGTTTAACGCCATTTTCATTTTTTTTATATACACCAGTTCATATACTGACTAGTATATTATTGTTAGGCAAAATGGTTTGTTGCGCCTTAATTAGTTATTGCAAAACCTTAATGTTTTAAGGTTTGCATATTTCAAGTACAAATTAATTTAGAATACTTCATTCCTTCCCATATAAAGATGTATTCCTGTAAGAAGATATTCTCGTCATGTATATCCACGAAGGTGGAATGCGTCATTAATACGCTTTTCTATATGTTTTAGTTATATGACATCGGGGTTTTCCTAGATATCCTGCACAATTTCTTCACACGTTATTACCGGAGGCAATGGACAAACGCTATCAAATACACCAGATTAAAGGAAACACATATGTCGTAGTTTTGTAATTGTTTGAGACATTTAGCCCCAATCTCACTGTCCTAGCTTGGCGTCCCGGTACGTCCCGTGTGATGGTCCTGGATAAACTTTGTCAAACCGGGAAGACAACCGCGATGGCACCGTAGAAATTCGGGTTGATCCGTTATGAAGCCTGTTGTTCCGGTTCGAACCGGCAGAGAGTTCCCGATGTTTTAAAATGTTCAATACAACTAAGGGTCACCGTGAGGAACACCCAGAATCGGCTTGATCCGGGCATGTCCGGCACAATGCCAGCATACGCGGGTGCAGGACCTGGTCTTTTCTGTGACAGTCCGTGGTAATCTGGGGTGGTCGGGAGTACTCTATGCACATTATACAAACGGGGTCCACCGGCGCATGACGGGAGTCTATACCGGGTTGGACCTGCGGCCACCTGGACACGACCTTTGCCACACCTGGTTATACCGGAAGGGACACGCCAACACGACAACGCAAATGATCCGTTTTAAACCTGGGTAATCAGTTATCAAACGTGGACAACCGGTAACTCCGGGAATGTGAGAATGAAATAGATTTTAGGCAGCAAAGTCCCGGATCATCCCAGTATACCGGCTATTGTTTTTAGCGGGAGAAACCGGGACCAGAACCGGTACAGTGAGAATGTGGCTTTAGATAACATACCTTTATATTGTATTTCATCAACATTTTCATTTACACTCCTCTTCTTGTCCGGCACTGAATACACGTTATCATCTGTGTTATCCTCTGTGTGAATTTAAAGAAAACGAGACTTAACTCTTTCCTAAATACGAACGCTTTATGACACTTCTGCAGCAAACAACTTTTAAACACGTTGTGGCCAAAGCATTGATTGGCTGATTCGGTTAGCACATGCAAGAGTGCGTTGTATATTAGAGCAACCTGCATTAGCCCTGTGTTTTTTACTTAAATGTATAGTATTATGAAGTGCATGTATTTTCACCAAAACGTAAACTGGTCTCATTTACAACTACACATGATTAAGGAAAGGATGGTGAAGTTTTTCAATGGTGGAGCGTCGCCCTCTCATACTAAAGGTCCCTTGTTCGAATCCCGTGATGAGCGGGTTTAAGATTTTGTTTTGTTCACACAAACAGCGTAAGTACTGGTTAGTTCTCCAAAAAGCAGATTAATATAAGCTGAAAGCTGGTTTCGCAATCGGTGTAAAATAAATAAGTTTAAACTAAACTAAATGATTGTACATAATAAAAACGTAAACATTTGTACAGATGTCAGATGTAGGTTAATATTGTGAAGTAATCATATTGAATGTGTTTATAAAAGTGAATTAACCAACAATCTATACCTACAGTCGACTATTAAGCTTTATAAGCTGATAATATGAATTTGTTTCCGGCTTTTTTTTTACATCAATATGTTCATCACGGGAATTTGATTCGCTTGTGAACAGTTTACAGTGTAAATTACTAAATTATTCGCTTGTCAAACAATTTACAGTTTAACTTACTAAGAGATTCGCCTGTCAAACAATTAACAGTGTGAATAACTAAGAGATTCGCATGTCATACAATGTACAGTGTTCGTCTTTCACAAAACAATTTACTATATAAATTACTAAGAATCTCGCCTGTCAAACAATTTACAGTGTAAATGATATTCGCATGTTAAACAAATATAGTGTAAATTATTTATAGATTCTCCTGTCAAACAATTGACTGTGTACATTACGAAGATTAAACTACTTAGCGATTCGCCTGTCTAACAATTTACAGTGTAAACTACTTAGAGATATGCCTGTCAAACAATTTACAGTGTAAACTACTTAGAGATATGCCTGTCAAACAATATACAGTGTAAACTACTTAGAGAGATGCCTGTCAAACAATTTACAGTGTAAACTACTTAGAGATATGCCTGTCAAACAATTTACAGTGTAAACTACTTGGAGTTATGCCTGTCAAACACTTTACAGTGTACACTACTTAGAGATATGCCTGTCAAACAATTAACAGTGTAAACTACTTAGAAGTATGCCTGTCAAACAATTTACAGTGTAAATTACTTAGCGATTCGCCTGTCTAACAATTTACAGTGTAAACTACTTAGAGATATGCCTGTCAAACAATTTACAGTATAAACTACTTAGAGATATGCCTGTTAAACAATTTACATTGTAAATTACTAAGAAATTCGCCTGTCAAACAATTTACAGTGTCACTTACTAAGAAATTCGCATGTTAAACAATTCAGATTGTAAATTACTATAAGATTTGCCTGTCAAACAAATTATAGTGTAAAGAACTATGAGATTCGCCTGTCAAACAATGAACCGTGCAAATTACCAAAGATTCGCCACTCAAACAATTTACAGTTTAAATTACTAAGTCATTCGCCTTTCAAAAAATTTACAGTGTAATTTACTAAGAGATTCGCCTGTTTAACAATTTACAGTGTGAATTACTAAACTATACGGTAAGACACCGACGGATTCAGGGACTGGCAACTCTTGTTTATCAACGATATCAAATTATCCGTTTATCGTCAATCTCAAGCAATTTGTTTATCATCAATCCGAATAATATTTTGATCATCAATCTGAAACTGAAACAATTTGCATCAATCAAAAAACAATTTGTTGATCAACAATCTCAAGCGATTTGTTCCTCATCAATCTGAAACAATTTGCTGATCAACAATCTCAAGCGATTTGTTCATTATCAATCTGAAACAATTTGTTGATCAACAATCTCAAGCGATTTGTTCCTCATCAATCTGAAACAATTTGTTGATCAACAATCTCAAGCGATTTGTTCATTATCAATCTGAAACAATTTGTTGATCAACAATCTCAAGCGATTTGTTCCTCATCAATCTGAAACAATTTGTTGATCAACAATCTCAAGCGATTTGTTCATCATCAATCTGAAATAATTTGTTGATCAACAATCTCAAGCGATTTGTTCCTCATCAATCTGAAACAATTTGCTGATCAACAATCTCAAGCGATTTGTTCATTATCAATCTGAAACAATTTGCTGATCAACAATCTCAAGCGATTTGTTCCTCATCAATCTGAAACAATTTGCTGATCAACAATCTCAAGCGATTTGTTCATTATCAATCTGAAACAATTTGCTGATCAACAATCTCAAGCGATTTGTTCATTATCAATCTGAAACAATTTGCTGATCAACAATCTCAAGCGATTTGTTCCTCATCAATCTGAAACAATTTGTTGATCAACAATCTCAAGCGATTTGTTCATTATCAATCTGAAACAATTTGTTGATCAACAATCTCAAGCGATTTGTTCCTCATCAATCTGAAACAATTTGTTGATCAACAATCTCAAGCGATTTGTTCATTATCAATCTGAAACAATTTGTTGATCAACAATCTCAAGCGATTTGTTCCTCATCAATCTGAAACAATTTGCTGATCAACAATCTCAAGCGATTTGTTCCTCATCAATCTGAAACAATTTGTTGATCAACAATCTCAAGCGATTTGTTCATCATCAATCTGAAACAATTTGCTGATCAACAATCTCAAGCGATTTGTTCATTATCAATCTGAAACAATTTGCTGATCAACAATCTCAAGCGATTTGTTCCTCATCAATCTGAAACAATTTGCTGATCAACAATCTCAAGCGATTTGTTCATTATCAATCTGAAACAATTTGCTGATCAACAATCTCAAGCGATTTGTTCCTCATCAATCTGAAACAATTTGCTGATCAACAATCTCAAGCGATTTGTTCATCATCAATCTGAAACAATTTGTTGATCAACAATCTCAAGCGATTTGTTCATCATCAATCTGAAACAATTTGTTGATCAACAATCTCAAGCGATTTGTTCCTCATCAATCTGAAACAATTTGTTGATCAACAATCTCAAGCGATTTGTTCATTATCAATCTGAAACAATTTGTTGATCAACAATCTCAAGCGATTTGTTCCTCATCAATCTGAAACAATTTGCTGATCAACAATCTCAAGCGATTTGTTCATTATCAATCTGAAACAATTTGCTGATCAACAATCTCAAGCGATTTGTTCCTCATCAATCTGAAACAATTTGTTGATCAACAATCTCAAGCGATTTGTTCCTCATCAATCTGAAACAATTTGCTGATCAACAATCTCAAGCGATTTGTTCATTATCAATCTGAAACAATTTGCTGATCAACAATCTCAAGCGATTTGTTCATTATCAATCTGAAACAATTTGCTGATCAACAATCTCAAGCGATTTGTTCATTATCAATCTGAAATAATTTGTTGATCAACAATCTCAAGCGATTTGTTCCTCATCAATCTGAAACAATTTGTTGATCAACAATCTCAAGCGATTTGTTCCTCATCAATCTGAAACAATTTGCTGATCAACAATCTCAAGCGATTTGTTCATTATCAATCTGAAACAATTTGCTGATCAACAATCTCAAGCGATTTGTTCCTCATCAATCTGAAACAATTTGTTGATCAACAATCTCAAGCGATTTGTTCATCATCAATCTGAAACAATTTGTTGATCAACAATCTCAAGCGATTTGTTCCTCATCAATCTGAAACAATTTGTTGATCAACAATCTCAAGCGATTTGTTCATTATCAATCTGAAACAATTTGCTGATCAACAATCTCAAGCGATTTGTTCCTCATCAATCTGAAACAATTTGTTGATCAACAATCTCAAGCGATTTGTTCATTATCAATCTGAAACAATTTGTTGATCAACAATCTCAAGCGATTTGTTCCTCATCAATCTGAAACAATTTGTTGATCAACAATCTCAAGCGATTTGTTCCTCATCAATCTGAAACAATTTGCTGATCAACAATCTCAAGCGATTTGTTCCTCATCAATCTGAAACAATTTGCTGATCAACAATCTCAAGCGATTTGTTCCTCATCAATCTGAAACAATTTGTTGATCAACAATCTCAAGCGATTTGTTCCTCATCAATCTGAAACAATTTGCTGATCAACAATCTCAAGCGATTTGTTCCTCATCAATCTGAAACAATTTGCTGATCAACAATCTCAAGCGATTTGTTCATTATCAATCTGAAACAATTTGTTGATCAACAATCTCAAGCGATTTGTTCCTCATCAATCTGAAACAATTTGTTGATCAACAATCTCAAGCGATTTGTTCATTATCAATCTGAAACAATTTGTTGATCAACAATCTCAAGCGATTTGTTCCTCATCAATCTGAAACAATTTGTTGATCAACAATCTCAAGCGATTTGTTCATCATCAATCTGAAATAATTTGTTTAACAACGATCTCAAGCAATTTGTATCATCAATCTGAAACCATTTATTAATAACCAATCGCTCAACAAACCAGAATGTTCCGGATAGTAAATTTGGATACATACCTTCAATTCTCACACTATTAGCAAAGATTACCCTCTCATCAAGATCGGACATTTTTCTTCTTAAATAAAAGCAAAAATAAAAATAATAAATAAATATATATATATTTTTTTCAGGATCATTTGATAACCAAGTGTTTATGATACATCTGCTTTAAACACGTTTTAAAAAGAAAAAAGAAAAAAAATCGTTTTTAGCAAATGATATTTCAATGTGACATTCCTCAGGCATATTATCTCTAGCTGTTTAACCAGTGCTGACCTATGATGACCATCTTCATGTTGTAGTGGTTAGAGCGTCCAAAAAATGGTACGTCACTGAAACTTTTATTTCATGTGTAAGTTGTCTTATTTAGTTATTATAATTTTGTTTTATTCTCTCTTCAAAGTCATTGTTGGTTTATAATACATTAAAAATTGTGTTGCAGTAGCGAAGCCTGACTTTGTATTGTCTACTCGGGTGTGGTCAAATGGACATCTACTTTGGTCTCGCTATTATATCAACATGTTCACGGGCCTCATAGTACAATACAAAGCCATGTATCAATACTGCAACATCATATTCCTTGTGTATTTTGGGTATTACCGTCTTTTCCGGAGGTATATGAAAACCAAGACAGCAGCTACTACTAGTATAATCATAACAGCAGATCCTACTGCTCCACCGATGTCGGCCCCATTAACGCTTTTCTGGGTATCACGTGTCCCTCCTAGAAGGGAAATTATAAAACAACCTTTAAACTTCGTATTTTATATATAATTTGGTATTCATCATGAAAATCAAACAAGTGATAAACAATCATTTCGAGAAAACAGCGATCTATGAAAGGGTACCGAATTAAACGATAAAGTCGAATTCATCAATCACATGTTCGAGTTATCGCGAGTCCACTGTATGTGTACGTTTTTATAATGACCTTCAAATCATGACCCTAAGTGTTTATTTAAAACAAACAGAAAGTGCCTTTATCAATGCATAATCACTAAAACCATATATAAAAGTTATCTATAGAACTGTTCCGTGGTTAACGGGAACAGTTTTTTAAAATGATATACCTGGCATATTTTCTCTCATATACTCTTGATTATGAAATGAATAGCATTGGTAAATTACACAGAAAACCCCGTGATATAACTGAACTATTGTAGAAAATACCGCTGATCCATAAAAAGGAAAGAACGTTGTGGGGTCGTACCTATTACTTTAGAAATAGAAGCAATGGATTTCCCTCCACAACTAGGACAGAACATATCAAAAACCCTACCTTGGGTGGGTCGTATCAATTACTTAGAATTAATAATTTTCCCTCCTTGGTGCTCGGATTTGTGGGATTAGCATTACGAATGACGCTCTGGTGTCAGGTGAACAAGTAGTACTAATTATTTACCTAGGAAACGCCGTGATATAATTGAACGATTGTTGAAAGCGGCGTAGAAACCATATACACAAACAAAACAATTATCGAAAACTATAATAACCCTTACCATCTGGAGAACACTTATCACCTTTATATCCCATCACGCAATCATCTAGACAGGTACCGTCATCCTGTTTACATTGTCTGGTGCCGCTCATATTACCACAGTTTGCGCTACATTTTGTGTTACAGCTAGGTCCGTAATAGCCTGGCTTACAAGAGATACACGCGGTTCGATTCTGACGGTCACAGGAGGCACAATTCGGACCACACGCGTCATTGCATCTCCAGCCTGCCCAGCCGTTTTTACACCCATCTGTGCATTCGCCACTATTATCAAAACATGTATTATGTAGACAATTGGTATTACATTGATAGCATTGCCCATTTTTAAGATAATAAGCACCAATGCAATTTTGGCAGTAGGAACCGGTACGTCCTGCTATACATGACGTACACTCAGAGTTACTGTTACATGTAACACATTTCTTCGGACATCTTCGGCAATTACCATCTCCTGCATAATCATAATATATCGGTCCATAGTATCCTGGCTTACATACATCACAATCATTTTCACTGGAACAACTGGTACAGTTTGGATGACAATCGAAACACCAGCCGTCTAGTAAATAACATCCGACTTTACATGACGTACATGTACCATTATTCCATGAACACGCGCATGTCTGGCCTGAAAAACGAAATTATTGTCACATGTTGCTTTGTTCTTACCAAACTGATTGAAATCTTCAGATTAGCACATATTTGATAACATTTACGATGAGCAATTAATCCAGTTTAAAAACCTATTTAATCGAATAATGTGTATTGTATCGTATTTTCTTTAAAGGGTAAACGTTTGCTTATCCTCCGTATTACGGTTTTCTCTAAATCGTGTTCACGAGATAATTTAATAATTAACTTAAGTGAACTTGACCTTTGACCTGTGACCATAACAATCAAATTGAACATCTTTTCTTAATGACGAATATGCTATCAAGTATTTTTAATATTTAACCGCAGTTTTACGGTGCTCTTTATATCCTTTTTTTTTAATTTGATAATTCAACCCAATGACCATGCCATTTGAACCCTGACCCCGACATTATTAGGGCTCATCTTCTCGTAATGTGGAACATGTAATCACAGTATGATTATTCTCAGTGGTACATATTTCTCTATATCTTACCCACAACATTGACACACACAGACGCACGACAGGATAGCTAAATCATCTCAAGACCATGCGTGGGGTTATGGTTAATGTTACCTTTGATATCAACTGGGAGAACACACAGCAATCCACAAACGATTATCTTCAAAGTCAAGCAGATCTTCATTTTCGAGGGCTTTGACTCATCTGTACCCAAAGTGTCTTATCTGAAAAGATAATATGACATTTTATCATCTGCATTTACGCTACCATTACTACTTTGATTATTATCATACTATGATGATAATAATAAGGGCGATCATCATCCGCATTATAACACTGGACTCGTGATAACTCAAACATGATATAATTCTAAAAGATCGTTCAACGCGAACCAATTTCTAGAACCGTCCTTTGAAAAGAGTGTTAGCAGTTCTTAGACGAGCAATTAGAACGGCTGCTGCGCAATTTCCTTGATTCAATTTTATCACCGTCTTGATTTACAAAAAAAGCTTTTTTATAAAAAAATATAATCAATTACGAAACTGTTAATACATTAATTTCGACCAATATCGAGCGATTCCTCAACACGTCGTAGTAGTAGTAGTAGTAGTAGTAGTAGTAGTAGTAGTAGTAGTAGTAGTAGTAGAAGAAGTAGTAGTAGTAGTAGTAGTTCTAGTGTCATTCATTCTCTTTATTTCCTCCGTTCGGAGATTAATTGAATACATTCATTATATCAACTGTTAACAACAAGTAATTGGACTAGTTTCTATACATAAAATGATATGGAAATTGAAAATCAATCTTTACATAATAGTACTCAGATTGTTAATAGTCACAATATGTATATATGCATATATTTACACACACACACATATATACACATACATATACATATACATATTCACACACACATATACACATATACCCACGTATTCACACATACACAGAGTCATTGTATCGTCTAAGATGGGCCGTTGAAACATTTGTATGCGAATAATATAGCTTCGCAGCGAAAGTAATACTCTGAATCAGTGGTGACTGATGTAGGGCTTGCACCTAAAACCATTATCAAAAACGTTTCACTGGTTGCAAGCATTAGCTCAGTATATACTTCATGGCCAATATTGGTGTATATGCCACTAAGAAATAATCGTTTCTTATCATATGTTGCGCTACATTCTGTTATTCTATGTTTGATAACATCTAAATGTATACGGCCACACAGATCACATGACGAAGGTTTTTCTGAAGCAACAGTCACCCACAATTTAGCCATAAAGGCTATTTTATGTGCAGCTATTCTTGTACCATAGAGATTATACAGGTTGCAGGCTGTGATTGATGTATGCAATCGACTGATAGTCTTCGCAATAAATATTGTTTTCACATGTTTATAGTAATTGAACCTGTTCTTGAGCAAAGGTAAACGTTGGCTTTTGTGAACCGTGTAGAACCAGACCTTCCTGTACATCCGCATAGTAATATATCCGTAGGTGCTACCTATTTACGAAAAAAAACCTTAAAATGATTGTAAACAAAATTTAAAGAGCATACTTAAGCAATAAGAGTTATTTTTTAAAATGATGTGGCTAGACGATGATAATGTTTATGTCATGTTTTAATTTGAATGATCACAACATGTTTTGAATTTGCATTGATGTCGTTTTATTACGAACATACAATGATTAAGTAAATTAGTTCAGAAAATTTAGAAATTAATTGACAATGAACGAGATTTAAAAATGAGAGCCAAGATGACTGACCCTTAATCGATGGGGTTGGAAAAGTGTGTTGTAGGATAATTTGTTTTTTCATCCCCTTTCTGGTGGCACTTGGCGACGACTACCTTTTTAAACCGGTCCATACGGATGGAATAACTATTGTAGGGAGTCACATTTTTGCTTAACCCTTTCCCTAAAACAGACGTTCATTTTAGCCATTTTATGAAGCCAGCTGGCGATTACCCTTTTCACCCGATCAATATGGCTTGAACGATTTTGTAGAGGGTCACTTAAAGAACATTTCTACCAAATTATCTTGGAATTCGAAAAAGCGGATTCACAGGAGAACAATTTTAAAGTTTTGCAATTTCTATCCCATTCTGATACCACAGCAACCACATTTATATTTAGAATGTCATTTTTTACTACTTTTGGATGAGGGTCACCAAAGTAACATTCAGGTTAAGTTTGGTTAATATCACATCAGCAGTTTTAGAGAAGAAGATTTGACCGTTTAACGTACGCCGGACAATGAGTGATCACAATGGAACACATTGAGCCTTCGGCTTGAAATTGATCTTTAAATAAGTAAATGTGAAATATTAAAGGTCAAATCTGAACTTTAATTGCTGTAGATATTGTGAAAGAAAGTTTAACACACAAAATAAACTAATATTTCTGATACAAAAGCATAACTGAAGCATTCATTAACCCATTTGCACATACTAGAAATTTTCGGATGATTACCTTAAAATTATCCTAGTCCGGAGTAGAGCATGATAAATCTTAATGTAAGAAAGTGAAAATCTGAGTTTTAATGCAAATCGTAGTTTGAAAATTAAAAACATTTCATCATGTGTTTATTTCATTGGATACATCAGAAGTTGTCTGTAAGTGGTAAAGGTTAATCCTTTTCTACATGTAGAGACTTTATGTCGCCTCTGCAGAAGACACATTATGAAAACATTGTAACAAAAGGACATATTGTGATGAGCAATTTCCCCTTTTATCACAATGTTTTTACTCTATATCAATTAATTACACTTTTCATTAAGACATTTTCTAAAATATTACAAAATGTTTTGAAAGTGGTTTGCTGCTGATTTTTTGCAGGTTGGAGAGGGTTAAGAAAACAGAAAGTACTACAAGATGTATGTACATGTATAATTAATAAAGACTAAACAAGAGGGCAATGATGGCCCTAAATCGCTCACCTGAGTTATGCAATGATATTTCTAATGCAAAACACATGACAAAGTCTGAAACTAATGAAATAAAAATGCAGTCTCAAGAGTGTTGAAAAGATATTCCTCCAATTTGGCCTAGTGACCTAGTTTTAGAGTCAATATGACCAATATTTGAACTTGACCTAGATATTATTAAGACAAACATTCTGAAGCAAACAATGCGTCCTCTTAGCCTGTTAACAAGATGTTCCTTACATTTGGCATTGTGACCTTGTTTATGACCAAACATGACCCATGTTTAAACTTGGACTACACTATCATGAAGACAAACATTCTGACAGAAGTCTCAATATTTTAAAGTTAAACATGCAGCATCCATAGTGTTAACAACATTGTTCTTCAATTTGACCAAGTGACCTAGTTTTGGAATCAATATGACCCATATTCGAACTTGACCTAGATATCATTAGGACAAACTTTCTGAAAAATGTTCAAGCTGCGGAAAAAAAAATGCATCCTCTTGAGTTTTAACAAGATTTTCCGTCAATTTGGACTAGTGACCTTGGTTTTGACTGGACATGACCCATGTTAAAACTTGACCTACATATCACCAAGATAAACATTCTGACAAAGTTTCAATATTTTCCTGGAAAAATGTCAAGCTGCAGAAGCAAACATTGCAGCCTCTAGAGAGTTAACAAGATTTTCCTTCAATTTAATGACCAACGTTTTTACCTGACATGACCCATATTTAAGCTTGGACTCTGATGATAAAGTTTCAACATGCTCAAGTTAAAATTGCGGCATCCAGAGTGTTAACAAGCTATTCCTTCAATTTGACCTCATACGGCCCAGTTTCGAATTTGTCCAAGATTTGACGGAGATGAATGTTCTGATAAACTTTCATGAATATCGGATGTAGAATACAGCCTGTAGAGTTTTAACAAGGCACTTGTTGATGACGGACGACGGACAGACGACGGAAAACATGTGGGCACAATAACTCACCTTGAGCACTTTGTGCTAAGGAAAGCTAAACATCTTTTATTTTCTCATTATCAGTTCTGACTACTCTTCTATTTTGAGTTCTTGGTTGATGATGCAGGTGACCTTTGAAGCATTGCTGACTTAAACATTTTGAGAGAAAATAAAAAGTGCTTTTATTGAGCAATTTATTCTTTTCTTTCATTGCTATTTCAAAATTCAATTGTCTACAATATTCATATATTTCCCATATACAACAAATCTGCAGCAAACGACTTTGAAACATCTAGATAAAAAAACTGATATTCTCAATTAATTTAATAGAGTTGAAAACATTGTGGCAAAAGGAGAAATTGCCAATTTTGAGCGAGCCATTTCTCCATTTGCACTAATGTTTTCAAAATGTGTTTGCTGCAAAGGTGTTAGAAAACATCTACATGTAGAAAATAGTTACCTCTTTACCACTTACAGACTACTTCTGATGTAGCGTCTGTATGTGGAAAGGGTTAACTAAGAAAGAATCTAAAAAAGATTTACATGTACACAAATTACTATTAGGTAACAGGCTAATTTGAAATACTCAAAATTTGTAATGCTTGGCTGTGGAAGAGTAGCAGACAACTTCTTGACTAATTGTAGGGAAAGAGAAATCTCTCATATTAGAAAAGTTCTTCCTTCCTTAAAAAGTTGTCTATGGACAGAGATTATATTAGGAGATGCATTTCATTATTTCTCGAAAATTGTTGGTTAAGGAGAACATGCTGATAATAATGAATTTCTTCCTTTCCAAACTTATTTTCTTTTCAGGAATAATATCAAACTATCATTTGTCATGATATAACATATTTATACCCCACAGCTCTATGTACAAGCATGTGTTGGTGTTTAACCCTGTCCCACATGCAAATGACTTATAACTTTAAATAACATTATTGCAGTCTACTTTTCAAAACGGGAAAACATAATTCATACTCAGTTCCATTTATTTTTAACTATTTCGTAAAAATGTTAGTTCACACGAATATTACAAAGCACCTTTATGACTTTAGATATCAATTTAAAAAAAATGGACTAGACCCAGGGATCATGAATAATTAAAATTAATTGCGCGCTAAATGACCTTAGCTGTCGATGCGCAATAAAACAATATACATTCATTTACCTAAGAACGAAATAAAGGCATTTATGTTTTGTTTTCGTATGATCAATATCTACTCTGTTCACACATTACTATGTTAATAGGGAAAGCTTATGTCGTGTGAAAGCAAGAACTTAATTAATCTATATCAGTCCGCAAACAAGAAAGGAATTCGAAAAAAATATTTGAAAAAACCTTAACTTATCATTTATTTTAGTTTAATTAGTACATATCTGTTTTTTTTTGTCTAAGGTCAGGATCGAGTGTAACATACTGTAACGTGCCGGGCTAAAGACGCAGAAGATTCCTTCAGCGAAAAGTATACTCAACCCGGAAGGGGTCCACTTGTCTTATATATGTAACCCTAAACTCCATCACTTCGAAACGGTGATGTAAATTTGCATATCAAATGCAACGTACACCGAACGTTTTCGTTACACTACTTCCCACTCCGAGAAGAATTGTCCCGAGTCTTGGCCTGGGAAACCCATGGGTAAGGCAACACCGGTATGGCAGTTGTCTTAATCCAACCGCTGCCACCAATGTAACGTGCCGGACTAATGACACAGAAGATCCCTTCAGCGAAAAGTATACTCAAACCTGAAGGGGTCCACTTGTCTTATATATGTAACCCTAAACTCCATCACTTCGAAACGGTGATGTAAATTTGCATATAAAATGCAACGTATACCGAACGTTTTCGTTACACTACTTCCCACTCCGAGAAGACTCGTCCCGAGTCTTGGCCTGGGAAACCCATGGATAAGGCATCTCCGGTATGGCAGTTGTCTACATCCCACATCTGTCACCAATGTAACGTGCAGGGCTAAAGACGCAGAAGATCCCTTCAGCGAAAAGTATACTCAACCCTGAAGGGGTCCACTTGTCTTATATATGTAACCCTAACCTCCATCACTTCGAAACGGTGATGTAAATTTGCATATCAAATGCAACGTATACCGAACGTTTCGTTACACTACTTCCCACTCCGAGAAGACCCGTCCCGAGTCTTGACCTTGGAAACCCATGGGTAAGGCAACTCCGGTATGGCAGTTGTCTTCATCCCACCGCTGTCACCATTTGAAACGTGTACCGGCGTTAAGCCATCGCGGGTCACCCATCCAGGTACTAACCGCGATGAACGTTGCTTAACTTTAAGAATAGGTCAACCACTCTACCAACGTCGCTATACAAGCCGGCTTCTACGACAAGGCCGTAGCAGTGGTATCTACACCCATACCCCGTTCCCGTTACAAGACTATGAGATTTCCAGGGAAGAAGGCATTGAAGGCATTGAATAATGTTCTGATCTCTTTTAACAAATGCCAGTTATTTGTAAACTAGTAATAAATATAATTGGAAACTGACTCTTACCATGGTTGATTAATTAATTTGAGCTTAACATTATTTTCAATAGAATTTCAATTCAACTAACATTTTTCCCCTGGCTTTCTAGACAAAATACTCCACACAACAATCTTCCAAGACAACTGGCTTCCTTTGCATGATCTGAGTCAATGTATAATCTTGAGACAAAGATGAAAACTCTATGCTTAAAGACTGAGTAAACTGTTCCTTTTGACAAATAGTTTAAAAAATTCCCATGTATAAGATATTTCTATATGGTATGACGATATAAGGGAAATTGGTTCAATTCTGTTTATGAATAGAAATTCCCCATATCATTCTTTAAACTATTTACCTGATATGCTGCAATTTCTCCTTTTGCCACAATGTTTCAAATTCTAATAATTAATTATTAATAATATAAACATTCGCTTTCCCTTTTTTTAAACTTAACATTGTCAATTTCATCTACTGCAGGTTTGATGTATGTTGGAAAGGGTTAAGTTTAGCCCCTTGAATGATGTAAATTATTTGATGTCTGTGACTAATCTGAATACATTGTCGGAATGGTGCAATTGGTCCAAAATGAACACTATCTTTTTATCCAACAATATCTTCAACAACTGATTATGTATACATGTACATGAAATATGTCGTTTGACAATATGGATAGTGAAGGATATGATCAGACCTTGAAAATAATCAACTTCTCAAAGTCATCATTTTCTGATTGTTATTGCTCAATTATAAAAGCTTTTGAAAAAGGGTACAGGGAGTAAATCTCTGTTTTCATGTTTTCACTAGAAGCCTGGATAATAATGTGATAAGTGTTTAAGTAAGACAACTCTAATTATTCTCCACAACATAATGGGTTCATGCATAAATTGTTAAGTTTAGTTAACTACAGTTTAGGTTTGAACTTTTAGCTGCAGTTCATGAACATATGTGAATTTCACTACCAGTATGTAACATAAAGTATAAGAATTTATTTGATACAATCAAGAATGTAGAGTACAATTCTAGATTCCTGATACAATGTTTACCAGTTTTTACCATTTTTAATGTATAGATTAGACAATTTCACACAGAAACAATGGAATTAACAATACATTACACAGAAAACAGAAACATTTCTGTGGTATATCAGTTATATCAGAGGACAGAACACTTATGTGAGGTCCCCGGGTGACTTAATACTGACATTAATTATGAATATCCTCTAAGTTTGTTTTTATCATAAAGCCTTTTCTGTTGAAAAACAGACTAAGTTTTATTAATTTTTCAAACAAAATGTTTATATATATTTATTCGAATAAAAAGTATTTTGAGTGTTTATAGAATTTAAAAAGAGATTGATCCTCTTTAGCTGCAGGTTTCAATGTTCAGTTTGTTGCTACATTATTTTAGTTTGATATATATATAGATAGTGAACATTGCCCTGTTTCGTAGATGGACCTAAATCGGTGACCTTAAAAGGCTTTTTACTTTGCATTTGCTCTTCAATCGCCAAATCATTTCAGTTTGCTCTTCAATTTGATTTATATGGCATCATTGGTTGATGTGGTCTCAAGTAAAACAATATTGTTGTCAGTAGCTTTTGAATCTTTTGTAAATATAGTTAAATAACATACATGCATCTAGTATTTTTAATAACCTAGTGAAAATAATGTTGAAATTCTTAGTAACAGTTTGATCAAATCTGATATTAGAGTTTAATCATTAAACAAATGTTGGATAACAAAAAAGATGAATCTACTTAAATTCAAACGGTTGAAAGAAAATGTATGTGTCTTACTGATGGCCCTGAAAGTGTTTTCCTCTCTATCAGGTTGGTGGATATATGGCTTAAGACATTTACTATGTATACCCAAAAACCAGGTTGCACTGAATCTGTTCTTACTTTCATAATTTGACAAAGATTAGGTCATACACATAAACTGTACAATTTAAAAAAATGTAAATTACCGGTTATGAAGTTACTTTTTCAGTCCAGTAAAACCGAAAACAAAATGGCCGAACAAAAGTTCTATGGGGTTGAGATTTGATATGTGAAAAACAGTAAGATTGGAGTGAATTCTCGTTTGTTTATCTCTTATGATGTCTTTGTACGGGTTACCTATAGTCGTGTTTCGGCTCGAGCTTTCACACGTATAAACATACTCTTAAAAGAAGCTTCTGTCAACTTGTGTATATTCTGAAAAGACAGCATTGATACAGGCTCATATGAATCTGCTCTGTACAGACAAACCGACTTGTACATTGCTCATGCCCTGGCTTTTATAATAATTGTGTAGGCATAAACAGTGTAGAAGACCTTTATGTACGTGTCCGTTAAAATGAATTTAAAACTACTACTACTACTACTAGTACTAGTACTACTACTACTACTACTACATCATACTTCTAATTCTACTACTACTACTACTACTATTATAATTACTACCACTACTACTACTACTACTACTACTACTACTACTACTTTTATGAGTATTACTACTACTATTACTACTACTACTAATACTACCTCTTCTACTACTACTACTGATACTACTACTACTTATACTATTACTACTACTTCTACTACTACTACTTATACTACTACTTCTACTACTACTACTACTACTACTACTACCACTACTACTACTACTACCACTACTACTACTACTACTACTACATTGACCTCTTCTACTACTACTATAACTGAAACTGATACTACTACTACTACTACTACTACTACTACTACTACTACTACTACTATTACTACTACTACTACTACTACTACTACTTATATTACTACTTATACTACTACTACTACTACTACTACCACTACTACTACTACTTCTACTACTACTACTACAAATGATACTACTATTACTTATACTACTATTACTTATACTACTACTACTAATACTACTTCTACTACTACTACTACTACTACTACTACTACTACTACTACTACTACTACTACTACTACTACTACTACTACTCCTTGTACAACCACTACAACTTCTACTACTTCTACTATTACTACAAGTATTACTACGACTACGACTACTACTACTACTACTACTACTACTACTACTACTATGACTACTACTTCTTCTACTACTACTACTACTACTACTACTACTACTACTACTACTACTACTACTACTATTATTATTATGACTACCTCTACTGCTACAATTATTATAATCATCAACTATGATATAAGATTACTATATTAAAATAATAATGCTGTATCAATATGAATTAATATTTAATAAAATCCTGACCTTACATGGTTTGACAACTAGAATGTCCCTTTTAGTAGTTGTTTAAAATCCTGTCTATATATAAAACAAATCTTATTTCATGCCAGTTTTTAATTCACTTGAGTAGTGTTGTATAACTATTTTCCACATACAAAGTTAAATGTGGAGCTTGGAACCTGTGATGCAGCAATGATACATCAATCCATTGTTCGTTTCTAAGTAGGTCAAAATGTTAAAGACAGTATTGTTCAAGCTTCACAATGAGTAACGTTCGATTCAATTTGAATTTTTAACTTCCGTAATCGTATACCTCATATCTTATATTTGATAGTAGTCTGTAAAAAGGAGACATGGCTAATGTTGGAGCAATGTCTCCTTTGTTCATAATGTTATACAAATTCATCCGTTCCAAGGAAGTCTCAATTTGTATGCCTGAAATGCTATTTTGCAATTCGACTGCTTATAAAATATTTAAACAAATACAACGTTAACATATAGAAGTATGAGTTGAAAACATCGGGGGGCATAGGAGACATTGCACATTTTCGAACAGCTTCTCCTTTGTCCAAAGTGTTATAACGATTCGTCGGCTGCAAAGTACTTATTGGTCTATTATATTGTATCAAATGTACATAACGCAAATGTTTAGGCGGTTGTCAGTCGAATCGGCCAATCAAACACAGTTTTTAAGCCTTTCCCACATATAGACGTTTTCTGACGACTCTGCAGAAGACGACTTTTGAAAGAAGAAATTGCTCATAATCTTTTATACTCTTTTCTATGGAAGCGTCCTAGTGCCACAGTCTGTAATATTTTTGAGAGATATTATCTCCTAATTAGGAGATACTAAGTCATAATTAGGAGATACTAAGTCCTAATTAGGAGATACTATGTCATAATTAGGAGATATTAACTCATAATTAGGAGATATTAACTCATAATTAGGAGATACTATGTCATAATTAGGAGATACTATCTCCTAATTAGGAGATACTATGTCATAATTAGGAGATACTATCTCCTAATTAGGTGATACTAAGTCATAATTAGGAGTTACTAAGTCCTAATTAGGAGATACTATCTCCTAATTAGGAGATACTATCTCCTAATTAGGAGATAATATGTCATAATTAGGAGATACTAAGTCATAATTAGGAGATACTATCTCATAATTAGGAGATAGTATCTCCTAATTAGGACTTAGTAGATAGTGTATTAGCCCTGAACCAAGGTGAAACTGTTACTTTGCAATTTCTTCTTTTGTCACTATGTTTTCAAATGGCCGTCTGCTGCAGAGGCGTCATAAATCGTCTATATGAGGGAAATGGTTAAGTCTTGCAGGACTTAGATAAATAATACAAAATCAATTTTGCGTAGACTCGGGTAATAAAAAAAAATGTTGTAAAATGGAGAATACCATGCGCACATACTTCCAATTGGGGCTTGGATATTCTGATATAATTGCCTGTTTGGCAAAACATTATATAAGTCTTAGGACGTTAAAAAGAATTTTAAAACGTTTGAATTTGTTTCGCAGAAAAAACTACAGTGGTATAATTGAAGTTTCATTGTTTGTGTTATCTTGAAGAGTTCGTATGACGCTCTCCGGGATGACACGATGTACCAGGAAACTTACGAAACTAGCTACCGAATTCGCCATTATAACAAAGGGGCATAAGCGCACAGCCACGTTTATTATTTGAAAAGTATCTCCTAATTATGACTTAATATCTCCTAATTAGGAGATAGTATCTCCTAATTATGACTTAATATCTCCTAATTAGGAGATAGTATCTCCTAATTAGGAGATAGTATCTCCTAATTATGACTTAATATCTCCTAATTAGGAGATAGTATCTCCTAATTAGGACTTAGTATCTCCTAATTAGGACTTAATATCTCCTAATTAGGAGATAGTTTCTCATAATTAGGACTTAGTATCTCCTAATTAGGAGATACTATCTCCTAAATAGGACTTAGTATCTCCTAATTAGGAGATACTATCTCCTAATTATGACTCAGTATCTCCTAATTAGGAGAAAGTATCTCCTAATTAGGAGATAGTATCTCCTAATTATGACATAGTATCTCCTAATTAGGAGATAATATCTCTCAAATATATTACAGACTGTGGCACTAGGACGCTTCCATACTTTTCAATGATTATAATGTTTCATTTATAGAGGTTTACAATATTTTAACCAGATGTTTTTAAAAAAATGTCTGCTGTAGAATTGTAGTATGTGGGAAAGTGTTAAACTAGCAAACAGGTTAACATTATTATTACTTGGAGACGCATTTTCACGCATCTGCAGCAGATGACTTTTAAAAACATTCTGGCAAGGACCAATTACACATTTGCCATAATATTTTCAACTCTATTCAATAGTTAAACGGAAGATACGCCTCTCGTACCAAAGGTCCCGGGTTCGAATCCCGTGATGAGCGGGTTCTGCTTTTGGGGGCTTTCCACACAAACGATGCGCGTACTGGTCAAGTTTCCGGAAGCAGACATCGCGCGCGATTAATATAAGTTGAACGCTTGTTTTGCAATCGATGTAAGATAAATAAGTTTTAACTAAGATACAGTGTGTGTTTAACCCTTTACCTAATACAGAACATACGAGCAAAGCCCCAGTAGCTCAGTCGGTGGCGACGCGGGCTGTCAATCCAGAGGTTATGAGTTCGAATCCCAGTTCGGCCAACTTTCTTTCCGACGTTTGACAAAATGCACTGGGATAAGCGTCATTCGTCTTTCACCAAAGGGCTTACAGTCTATATGGAAAAGCATCCAGTTGCTTGGAAAGTATGTTGTGTGGAGTACTGGTGTGAGAAAGCTAGGAAACACATAAGTAGGTGAACTGGCCGCCGTGATATGACTGAAAAGTTGTACAAAATTGATCAATCGAGCAATATCTCTTTTCACATGATGGTTCCAAAATTACAGATACACATACTGGTTTCAAAATTACAGATACACAAACTGGTTTCAAAATTACAGATACACATAATGGTTTCAAAATTACAGATACCGTAATGGTACCAAAATTACAGATACATATAATGGTTTCAAAATTACAGATACACATAATGGTTTCAAAATTACAGATACACATAATGGTTTCAAAATTACAGATACACATACAGTTCTCTAAAGTGTACAAAACGCCTCGCTCGTGCAGTGGATAACATTGTATCCAACGCACGGGTATCAGGATAAGCTTACCAGCAGCATTGTTAATTCACCAAGAAAAAACCGTGATATGCTTGACTAATTATAGTCTGACAGAAGAAACGATAAACCTCGTAAAATAACAATCATTGAGTCTATAACGTCATGGGTTTACGTGGTGGCCATTACTATTGTTTAACTTTGATTTTCTATAACGTAATCCAGTAATGACCATACACATTGTTTCAATGTAATGCTCTACCCCTAAAGCCTATTTCCGGACACCAATAGTATCATCCTTTGTATATTAGGAAATTAAGAACCTGAAATAGTCAATAAAGCTCTGATAATTAGCTAAAATAGAACGATAACCCTTTCCCAACTGAAAACTATCTAAAATAGACGTTTTTAAGAATTTTTGGCTACGATTATATTGAAAAACTACTGAGAAATGAAAGTACACATATTACACAATAATCAATTTTATAGATTCGTAAACACTAAAACAGGCTGTTTGTAGTTACCTCGCATTGCATTCAAGGTGTTCGACCATCTAGTTTGTGTTTGACAAACTAATGAATCCAAATAAAACAGGTGAAAATCAATCTAGCAAAACATATATTATAGTTTTAGGTATAAAACTGAAAAAGCCTACATCCTACATGTAAACTGATCCAACTCTGTTCCCGTTTATCTGTTTAACTGCCTTGTTTATCGCTAGGAATTCGGTTAAAAGTGTGGCTACATGACATCCAGGTTTAACTTACTACTGTATCTAAATAAAACAGGAGAAAACCAATCGTGCAAAACATATATTATAGCTTCAGGTATAAAACTTTTAAATATAACATTATATCCTGTATTCAATTGATCTAGCGACAGTCGTTTCGCCGCGGCTGTTACAGCCCAGGAGTGAAATCATTACTGCATTTTCTTAATTATTTACTATGACATGGACCTGGAGATTGAACCCTGGTCTCCCGCTTATAATTAAATCCTCAAAACCATATTATCTCTTTACATGAATTATGCTTCACACCATTATGCACTTGGATGGAAAAATGTAATGTTTTGTTTGGATTGAAAGCGATTTTAAAGCTTTATATTACATATTCATATACTACTATATGGGTTCTGGATTTTTCTGAGGTTCTTTAAGTGTCTCCCACTCAACTAGAGTTCAGGTTCTGGTCCTTTCAAGGAAAAAGTGCCTCGCATGTATCGGTGCTATACAACTAAATCATAATTTACTTGTTATTATTATTGAGGCCACTATTACCATCTGATCTTTATGAAACCTTTTCAATTTGTACATCTTGCTGACATTTCAGGTCAAGAACTAGGTCACTATGCCAAATTAAGGGAAAATCCTATTAACATCTGTAAGCCACATATTTGGTTTGAGCATGCTGAAACTTTGCCTGGATGATATCAAGGCTAAGTTGGAATATGAGTCAGGTCCGGTCAAAAACTAGGTCACTAGGCCAAATTGTAGGAAAATCTTGTTAATACTATACAGACCGATTTTTTCGGCTTGAGCATGATGAAACTTTGTCAAAAATGTACGTCTTGATGATATCTTGGCTAAGTTTGAATATGGGTAATTTTTGGTCAAAAACTAGGTCACAAGTCCAAATTGTAGAAAAATCACGTTAACACTATAGAGACCGCATTTTAGACTTGAGCAATTGAAACTTTGTTAGAAAGTTTGTCTTGATGATATCTAGGCTGAGTTCAAACATTTGTCATGTCGAGTCAAAAACTAGGTCACTAGGCACGATTTAAAGAAAATCATGTTAACACTATGGAAGCCGTGTATTGAAGTCTAGCATGTTGAAACTTTACCAGAATGTTTCTCTTAATGATATCTAGGCTAAGTTCGAATATGGCATTGTCAAAAGCTAGATCACGAGGCCAAATTGTAGAACTATTTTGTTAACACTCTAGAAATCGCATTTTTGACTTTAACATGTTGACATATTGTCAGAATATTTGGTTTGATGATAACAAGTTAAATGTTGAATACCGGGTTTGTCTGGTCAAAAACTAGTTCACTGGGTCAATATTGAGAAAAATCATGTAAACAATCTAGATAACACATTTGTTCTCAAATGTTCCTTGGGTGAAACTTGGGTGTCCTAGCCCTCTTGTTAGTATTAACCCTTTCCCACGTGCAAAGACATATCAGCAATTGACTTTGATAAAATATTATCACAAATGTTGAAATAACAGTATAAATGAAAGCACACTTATTGAAAATAGTTGAAAACAGAGTGGCAAAAGGAAAACTTGGTGGTTTGAGCAATTTCTGGCGTTGACTCATTCCTTTCAATAGTCGTCTGCTGCAGAGGCGTCAGAAAGCGTTTATATGAGGGAATGGGTGAACTAGGATTTAATGTAATTCATAGGTCTGGGTTTTGTCATGGAAATGGTCACTATAACATAAAAGAGACGCGTGATTTGGTCACCGTTAAAAAACATCTTTAATTTTCCAGTCGTTCAAGGAAGTTGAATAGTTGAAAAAGAACGTCTGTTTCAGATTTGGCGTTGATCTTCAGGGGATATTTAGGCTCCTCCCTCTCAATATCACTAATATTATCTAATTAAGCGTATGCTGTTGTTGCCCAAAAGATTCATATTAGACGCTCTGTTTGAGTGAGTACCAACATCATAGGGTTAGAGTTTCAGATATAGATTTTAGAACATAAAATACACACTTCATCTTCAGATATTATTATTATTACTGATAATTTACCCATGAAACGCCGCGATATAACTGAACATTTGTTTAACACGTTGTAAAACACCATACAAACAAACAAGTAGAGCTGTAAGCTCTTTCATTATATTTTCAGGTATAAATAATGAAGCACTCGCTCACAGTGGAGAAGTTGTTCAGGTTCCCGTCACACGGACACCTGTATTAGAATAAAAGGGTGCCGATTTACCTCCTTCAAGCATTCAGGAAGCATCATCTTTTAGCGGAAACAGAAATTACATCATACTCACAACGCCATCAAGTACACCGGAAATGGCAGAGAGACCCATCTGCACGATATGCAGACACGGTTTAAAAATGTTCGGAACTTGAAATTCCACATGATAACCCACGCCGGCGTTCGTCCGTACTCCCGTACGTACTGTCCGAAAAGATTCAGTCAGAAAAACGTGCTGGACCAACATTTATTGACACATACAGGCCTGAAGCCGTTCGCTTGTTCGATTTGTTGGAAATGTTTTACCCAACGGGCAACTAATTATAGACATGAACTGGCGCATGTGCGTGATATGATTTTGAAATAAGGGGCAACAAAATAAAGACATGAAAGGATGCACGTGCGTGACATGATGTTGAAGTAAGGGGCAACCTAATATAGACAAGAGCGGGCATAAGTACGCGATTTCATGTTGATATAATACACAACTAAAACCAGACAGGAACAGGTGCACGTGCGTGATATGATGTTACAATATGGTGCCACACAATTTGGACATGAACATGCATGTGTGTTTGATACATGTAAATAAAGATAAACATGAACGGAGGCACATGCACGGTATGATGTATCAAATATAGAAATTAACAGGCGCGCTTGTGCAATACGGAGTTGAAATAAAGGACAACTGAATCTAGACATGCTAGACGTGAAGAACAACTTATTCATTCTGTTTTAACATCCCCACATGGGGACGTCTAACAAAAGCAGTAGAACTAGAACAGGAAAGTAAAAGTCATGATATTGTGGTCGATATTTAAATAATAATGTTATTTAGGATTCGGATTTATTATGTTTTGTTATTAATTTGTCTTATTCTATTTTTGAGACGAAACATGTAGCTTTGATAGCTTACTCTGAGGACAGCTAGAGCCCTTGTGATAACATTATGTCGCATGTGTGACGTGTGTCTGCAACTGTTTGCCTATTTCTGTATGTAAATTACGCCTATGAAGAATATGCATTACACTTACCTGATTCGTATTACGTCCTGACGCATCTACAGCAGACGACTTTTACAAACACTGTGTTTTCAAGTCAATTCGAAGTTTTTAATTAGAGATTTTTCTAATTTTTGCCTAGACGTCTGTTGCAGATTTGTTGTGGTATGTTGGAAAGGGGGTTCACTTCTTTTCATTGACTCGAAGGTTAGAGAGTCTCAAATGAGCGAACAAGGGCGGTCCCGACCCGCTTGTTTCATATATTTACAGCAAAATAATTGGTTGTGTGTTTAATGGTTCATGCACCTGGTATCCAGCATCGAAGACTCAATGTATAGAGTGTTTAAGTCGACAATCAGAGGTTGCCGAATTATACCTTACACAAGGGTCTAAAATGAGCGACCCAGGGCGTCCTGACCCTCTTGTTTCATATATTTACACAAAAAAGGTTGGTTGATTGATGCATGTGGTTTGTACACCAGCACCAAAGGCTCAATCTATAATGTGTAAGTCTACAATCAAAGGTTGCCGAATTTCTCCGTATATAAGGGTCTCAAGTGAGTGATCAGGTCGGTCCTGACCTTCTTGTTTTATATATTTACACCAAAACGGTTGGTTTCTCGATGCATGTGGCTGTGTTTTATGTCGCCAATGTTTTAATGCGCTATGGTACAGTGGTAGGCGTCGGGGATTTGAAACACGGCGACACGACGGACATGATTGAGTGTCCATGGGTAAGGCACATTTCCGAGCTTAGTACTGGTAGGTTTACCCAGGGATCATGAATAATTGAACTGCCGCTGTGATATAACTAAAATAATGTTGAAAACCCCAATGAAATAATAATAATAATAATAATAATAATAATAATAATAATAATAAAAGTAAATAGCAATTTGGTGCCACTACAGCGGGATACTTGATTTTTTTTTTAAATGAGTCATTGCTCATAATGAGCAAATTTTCTTTTTTTCTGCAATGTTTTCTACTCGATTATACCTTCATTTACAATTTGTTTTCATACTTTTGCCAATATGATTTCAGTCATCGTTTTTCAGTAATGTATGTATAATCATTAGCAGATCAACCAGTATAGTGGATAATATGCGGGATAACTCTTACCACTTACAGGAACGATACGTCTTACCACGTACATGAACGATAAGTCTTACCACTTACAGGAACGATAACTTTTACAATTTACTGAAACGATTAAGTCAATTGAAAACAGCGTATAAGCAGTTCAGAACGACCGATGCGTTGCTTTCTTGATTGGAATTGGTCCCTGGCTAGTCTTTTCTAAAAGGCACTTAAGTATAAATGAATTGCTAAGCTGATAAAACAAATAAAATAAAAGAAGATGCAGAAATTAAGCGATAACTCTAAAGTAATGTATCAATCCCATTCGACTTCCAGACAACTGTTAATGTATTTGCTAAAGATTTTATTGAAAACGGTTTTAACAGAAAACATTTAATTTGAGAAGTGCAGTTTATTTTACAATAGCTGTTTTTGTTGTTGTAAGATGAATGTACATCTAAAAAACCATTTAACAAGTCAGATATTTTTAAACGAAAGATGTAGCAAAAGATAAAGATGTAGCAAATAAAGCTGTTAAATACATTTGTAATACTCATTAAAAGATATAAACGCTCCTTGTTCCATGTTCTGTTAAAATCATGTGAAGAAGTCGCCATTTCCGTGTGACGTACTAGTGGGATTTATGACTTGTTGTTCCAGTTTCAACCACGCTCGAAGCCGTCAAATAACCTTTCCGCCGTTGCCTTGTGACGTACTAATGGGATATAGGGCTTGTTGTTCCACTTTGAATACCATTTCCGCCATTGCCATGTGAAGTACTTGTCCGATTTATGGCTTGTTGTTCCAGTTCCAGTTCCAACCACGCTCGTGGCCGTCAAATACCCTTTGCACCATTACCTTGTAAAGTACAAGTGGGATTTAGGTCTTGTTGTTCCATTTCGATCCACGGCCGTCAAATACTCTTTCGATTGTTGACTTCTGCCTTACTAGTGGGATTTAGGGCTTGTAGTTCCAGTTTGATCCATGCTCGTAGCTGTCAACATTCCTTTCCGCTGTTGCCTTGTGACGTACAAGTGTAATTTAGGGCTTTTCGTTCCAGTTCGATCCGCGCTGGTGTCGGTCATGATGAAGTACCCTTTCTAAAGCACATTTCATAGACAGACAGAAGATTTTAAACCCGGGGGAATTAGACAAGTCTTCCTTTTTGGGGTCTAACTCCCCACCCTAGAGCCAATAAATTTGACTAAACCCCCATAGTGGGAGATGCTTTGTGTACTCCGGGTACCGGGATGTAAATTCCGGCCAATGTCTATTTCCCGGGCTCCGAGATCCGGAATCATTCGGCGTGTCAAATTCCCGTCTTCTGTATAAAGTCCCCTGTATGCCCGCAGTCCCCCACCCCCGGGGCAAAATTTTGATAGGTGCATTATCATTTTAAAAAAAATCCATATGTTTCTCCTGATGATATCAAATTAGTCTGCTGCAGATTTTTGTAGTGTTGGAAAGGGTCAGGAACACAACAGAACATACACAACTGAAATGCGGTGTCATAACACAAACTACAGGAATTATTTATATTGAGGGGAATCTGCGTATTGGCAATATTCTTAATTAATTAACTCCTTAATTTGTGTAGTTATGATATATATACAACAGTAATACAGATAATATTTGTTAAAGTTTGTGCTCCACGCACTTGCGTGCATGTTTATATCACTTGTGTGTGTAGTGGGTAGAGCGTCCACCACAAGAGCGGAGAACCAGGAATCGATCCTCACTGGCGACATACGAGGCTCTAGCAATGGTAGTAATGGCTAAATGTTTCAGGGATAAGTATTAGGACCGATGCACTATTGCCAAGATAAGCTTTAAAGCAGTACTGGTCATTTATTTCGGAAAAGCTGTGATATATCTGAAAAACCGTCAAATGCGGCGTTGAACACAATAAAAAACTTCGCAAATTGTCAAGGAAACACATAAACGGCTGATGTCAGGATAGCATTGCCAACATTCCTTGTAAATAACCAGCATGTATAGTGATTTACCTAGGAAACGCCGTGATATGTCTGAACAACTGTCGAATGCGGCGTTGAACAAACTCGCAAATGGTCAAGGAAACAAACACAGCGCTGGTGCCAGGATAAAGTTAGCAGCATTTCCTTGTAAGTCACATAGGAAGCGTTGTGATATGACGGAATTACTGTTGAAGGAGACATTAAACATCGAACAAACAAAGATCCTGTAAATATCACTGCGTTAAGAATACCTATAGAAAACATCATATGGTAAATATACACTATATGTTAAGAAGAGTTATATAAAAAATACCCAGAATTTGATTGTTAAAAAATAATTCCCACTAGGAAATATCATCCATTGGATAATGTGAAAAGTTGTCATAAAGACGTCACCACTCACGGTCTGATATAAAACCGCATAAACACTTCAACATGGTAGCTTCTGTCTTGAAGATCGAAGTATTTCTCCGTTGGTTTTGTGTGTCCAAATTATTAACCCAGTCGCCAATCTAGCAAGTCATAATAGATTGGAATACACACTGTTGTTCTCTACAAATAGACTGGCTAACTCGTAACAATATTTAAATTGCTCCTGAAAAACAAACACACCACACACAGAATAAAACAACATTAGAGATATTTACACTTTATACCGTAATGGAGATAATTTCATTCTTTGCCGTCATGGTGATGCCGGTTCTCGTTACCTCATAGAGATAATTTTATTAGTAATTTACGACGCCTACCGTCCTATACAAATTAACTCAAAATAATCATCTGTTTAAGCATATATTCTACTTCAAATGTGGCCAAGATATTAAATACATGATGACAGGTAAAACATTTAATCGAATTGGCCTTCATAAAGTACTATCTATGAAATAATCCAGAATTTACGGGACATCATTTACGAGTCACACCATCCTTGCTTCCATTTTCCTTATGGGTATTTATTCATCCGTTGCATTACAATGACGTCACAATTACAACACTCGTCAACAAAGGATTTGTTTGGATTCATTTTAAAAATAGAAAACGAGTGATATTAAACGCAAATTATCCTATAAGATTCCTTGTTTTCATTCCTTTGTCGAGTAGGTATTATCTTATCTTATCATGTCATCTAGAATTTTGTTTTGTTTTGAATTTTTGTTTTCATCTAATCAAAACGTAGGAATATTGTGACTGCGCCACTATTATTTTGATGACACCATTTTTGGATATATATGGTACAACACAATTCATACACTGGAAAAGTCGATGTTTACCCATATGACGTAGTGAAGATATTTACACTAAATAAATTAATGCTATTTACTATATATGACGGAACGGAGATAGTGACACTTTACGCAATAATTGAGATATTTACACTTTATGACATAATGAAGATATTTACACTACATGACATAATGGAGAATTTTACACTATTTTCTCTAAAAGACGTAATGAAGACATCTTGGCTACACTATAAGACGTAATTGCTAACTTTTAACTATATGGCGTCATTTATGAATGTTAACTATATTACGTAATGGCGGAAAAATACGTATCTGTTACACCGTACCTTATTTGGAAGTGCGCGAGGTCTTCGGGCCCGTACTTGACTTACAACATTCACAATGCTGGCTTGTTGTTCCGAATTGATTTTCTCTAAAATATTGGCCACAACGGGAAAAAGACTGCTTCTGTCACCCCCAGCCCTGGAAAAAGTGAATGATTGATTGGCAGAAACAGGCAAAACAGTACCTTTATTGAAAATGTACATAGTGCAGAGTTATTATTCACAATTTTATAGTGTAAACTGTAGCAAGATATTTGTCACTCCCACACACTCACTCAAACTCTCTCTTAAGTTTAAATATACATATTTTAATATTTTAACATGTTCTGAAAGTTACAGTTAACACAGTTTTCAATGAATTTCAGCCATATCACGTTGCCTGTGCTCAGTCGATATTTACAATGGTTATACAATCACATTTAAACATATCGTCTTACACCAATGGTTTAAATGGTCAATGTAAATAGGTAGTCAATCATTCGGCAAAAAAGGATGTATGCAAAACTGGTATGGGAAATTCATGAAATACAAGAAAGGTGAATTGGCTGTCGTGACACGGCTGATATATCTGTGAAAACTAATTGATCGCGTATAATGCTGTATTAGGTTTTAACACAGCTTATAACAGTTTTCAGTGATACCACGTCGGCCAGTACTCATGTGTTCCCTGGCTTTCACACACATGGAACAACAGTATTTACAAGCAACTGTCTGCATTTCCCCGTTGACTATTAGCCCTTTGGTTAAAGCCGAATTTTACTTGTCGCATTGACTTGTTTCAAATGTTGAAGTTGAAACATGATTCGTATCTAAGCCAAGCCCTACCATGTCAAATAACTCGTTGAATACTTACAGACAATGTATGAGAACTGGTTCAAGTTGCATGTTTGGTTCCGGAACAGTACGTCTTGATTCCAGGACCAGGTTTAAGAAGGAGCGAGTAGACGACGGCACGGGAGATTCTTCTGGCCAATTCGTATATTGGTAATGTAAAATTGTTTTGGGTTTTTCGGTGCACTGAAATATTTTTAAATTAAGTGATTAGTCGTCTGATTTAACGCTTTTCCGCTTGCATACACATTTTATATTCATCGCAATTTAATATCTGGTAAAAAGGAAGTACAATGTTAATGTAGGAAAAGAAGAAATTCATAGTTTCGAATTTTCTCTACTTTCCAGAAACTGACTTAAACGAAGCTATAAATGTCGTCTGCTAAATTTATTTTGAATATCACAAAACCTGCATTGAAAATGGAATTCATGAGATCAAGTGAAGTTTTCGATGTGGCATTTAGGAAATGATCAAACAATATATTTACTGATTACTCACCACTTCCTGTGCGCACACATTTAGTTTACTCAGTATATATTCAGGAGTGATCTCCCTTTGTATGCAATGGACCCTGACCTTTCCGACAGACAGTTCCTGGTTGACGTCAAGCAGATAGTCGCCGATATCTTGAAGTAACATGGAGTCTCATTACATGATAACCTAGTATGGTACCCGGCGTACTGTAATAAATAACTACGTCTTGCGTGACTCAATGATGGCGACTAGATTGGTCACCTCTCCTTACATATCGCTATAGTCTTGTACCCGGCTTACGATAGTCAATAAGTGCGTCTGGCATGACCCAATAATGGCCATCAGGTTTGTCACCTTCCCTTATATATCATTATAGTCTTGTACCCGGCGTACGATAGTAAATAAGTACGTCTGGCATGACCCAATATTGGCGACTAGATTGGTCACCATTTCCTTATATATCGCTAGTCTTGTTCCCGGCGTACGATAGTAAATAAGTAAGTCTGTCATGACCCAACAATGGCAACAAGATTGGTCACCTCCTATATCGTTTTCGAAAATATAGTAAATTTGATAATATACAACTGAATTTCGTTAATTCTACAGTGGATCTGTACAACTTGATGTTTGGGATCAATACCTAACTAATATGGGAAACTTTCTTTAGAGTTTGAAAGGTTAACCAATTGGCCCAACATATAGTTGTCTCTATAGCACTGTGCTTGCTACACCATGTCCAAAGGGCGCCACCATTATTGGTGTAAGCCTAACACTATCATGTAATGGTTGGGGCATGTTACTCCAGACTATCGATGATCCACATTTGCAGGTTTTTGAAATTCGAGGGAATCATGATAGCATTTGTTTTGAATGATGTAAGATATAGCTGTTCAACTATAAAATTACATGGCGATATAAAAAGAGAAAGGAAAAAAGATATGAATGCATTAGTAACGACATATTAATTTATATGAGTATATGTAATGTATATAACACAATTAAAGAATTAATATAAAAACTCGTATTTTCACTGCGCGGCCTTAATGTACAGTACTGTATGGCATAAGATGAAATCTAAACACTGTTCAATGGTATTAGCTATCATAATAAGGTTTTCAAAGAAAGCCATTATATGCATGAACCCCACGAGCAGGGATATATTTATCGTGTTACCTGGTACACGTTAAAAATGACAAATATATAATATATTGAGATCTATAACTGAGCGTTTATTATATGATATTGACTCTTAAAGAAAACAGGTTATTTGCATGTTGTTTAAGCCTTTTCGCACCGTAAAAGTTTGAGAATTCATTTCACGATAATGTATTACAACCTGGTAAAAGTAAGTCAGTATGACTCTTACCTGTTTGGTTGATATTCCCACTGGGTCTAACGATATGATACAGGAACAGTTCTCCTGTAGTACGAGTCCAAGGAAATCTTCAACCGTCTGTGACAATGGTGTCTGGGCAATTATGTATCTATTTTTCTCTTTGTAACCCTGTTTAAAGAGACCAATAGGGAAAACAGTCGAAACTGTGCTAAAGATCACATTGGAATAGCAATTTACTGTCTATAGCATTGTTTTAGTGTATCAAATAGTAAATTATGTATAAATGACCCGGTAAATAAAGAGAACCTGTGAACAAAGATCGGATTGTTGTCTTGTCCAGGGTTGTCCAAACACACAGGTCCCACTGTATTATATTGAAGTATCGATACGTCGCGAGTACTTGCAAGCTTTCCAGTAAATGGAGATCGAGTATCATAAGTTGGTGATATTCTCCTTATTATTTGTTATACAACTGTTATGTTATCACGCATATCATCGTTTCCATTGCATACTTTGATATTTTTCCTTCTATTTTTCATTTTAAAAAAGGATTCAGTATCTGTCGTTATTGTTTACTTTGATATTATATGGTTTGATATTATAATTGGATCATATAGTAACGATACAAAGCTCTCCCATCCAACCTTTGATGAGTTAAACGACCAGTTAACAATATTAACATAGTTTGTAGATGATACAAAGTGAAATATCAATATGCATATAACACCCCAATCTGGTATATTAATAGCGCTGGCTATGTGGAAATACATACGTATTTTCTAACGTTATACTGTGACGTGTAGGCCAATAATATTAATCGATAGTACATTCGCTGCACTTCTGGCATACGCTATATAGTTGTTTTGATTGTCGTTGACGAAATATATAAATGTATCTCAATTACTCATGACCAAATAAATAAAGAGGGTTTAAATTAATGGTATAATGATTAAACAAATAATTGGTTTAAAGGAAGGTCTTCTGTTTATTTTTGTCCTACTCCGTCCGAAGTTTTTCAATGCAAAATATAAATTGTGTGTACTGAAAATACTGTGAGTTCAAAGGGAGCATCTATATCGTTATTAAGGTACACAACTATCCACGCGTAAATACCAGAATAAGATAATACACGAGTTCGCAATTAAATCCACTGTTAGAAAAAGCCTTACACAGCAGTTTGACGACGTTTCAATTTCGAGTCGAAATCAAGTAAGAAACAAAAATGGCGGTTCGTAAAACTAAATTCTGCACGACCCTAATAATAATAATTGCGCGATGAATCGTAAAAAGTTTTATTAGTTTTAATAATCAAAACAATTCAAAACAATCGTTAATTTTCTAAATGCTCGAAGTGTTTAAAACACACAAAACGACACATAAAAATAGTAAATATATAATTATACAAAAGGTTATTACATGATAATGGGAATCTTTATGTTGGGGCTCGTTCTTTCGGCTGAGTTCTACCCTTTCAAGCTCGGGCAACTGAGTCGAAGGAACTCGTCCAATACAACATTTTACCATACATATGCAATAACCTTTACTATTGTACAAAGAGGAGGAACATTTGTTATAAAATCAATACTTCAATACGAATCATCTTCTATAATAAAACTAAATATATCTGATTGGGAAACGTGTTTTTTTATACGCTGGTTGATAATACTTACGTCAACGTATATGGCGTTGATATAGTCTGACTTAGAATTATGATTATATTTGAATAATCTGGGTCTATGAGCAGCACCTAGACGTAAAGATAAACCAATGCTATGACAGGTTATACAACTTGTACTGAAGAGTTTTATATATCATTTCTTAGTTTCTAGCGTTCGTTTGTTGGTATTCCTAAAATAGGCCATGATCTCTTCCATATGCTTAGCTGGACAATAAAATTTCAATAATTCGGAAAATATACACATTTTTTGGATTAATGAAGAATCAATTTTACTTTGAAAACAACACAAACAAGTCATACTAATGTACGTACTCAATTATGTAAATAAAGGTCAGGATCAAGTTGATTTTGTCAAGCTTTACAAAAAAATAATACTATTACTGCAGTAAATTCCTGCAACTGATGCTTTTGGTAGAAGTGACAACTGATACTTGTGTTAGAAATGACAACTACTGATTATTGTGTTAGTAATGACAACTGAAACTAAGGTTAAAAGTTACAACTGATACTTGTGCTAGAAGTGACAACTGATACTTGTATTAGATATGACAACTGATACTTTTGTTAGAAGTGACAAAGTGATACTTCTATTAGAAGTGACAAACTGATACTTGTGTTAGAAGTGACAACTGACACTTTTGTTGAAAGTGACAACTGATACTTGTGTTAGAAGTGACAACTGATACTTGTGTTAGAAGTGACAACTGATACTTGTGTAAGAGGTGACAACTGATACTTGTGTTAAAATTGACCACTGCTACTTGTGTTAGAAGTGACAACTGATACTTGCGTTAGCAGTAACAACTGATACATGTATTAGAAGTGACAACTACTACTTGTGCTAGAAGCGACAACTGATACTTGTGTTAGAAGTGACAACTACAACTTACGTTAGAAGTAATAACTGATACTTGTGTTAGACGTGACCACTGCTGCTTGTGTTAGAAGTGACAACTGATACTTGTGTTATAAGTGACAACTGATATTTATGTTAGAAGTGATAACTGATACTTGTCTTGGATGTATAAACTGAAACTTGTGTTAGAAGTGACAAATGATACTTGTGTTAGAAGTGACAACTGATACTTGTGTTAGAAGTGACAACTGATACTTGTGTTAGAAGTGACAACTGATACTTTTGTTACACGTGACAACTGATACTTGTGTTAGAAGTGACAACTGATACTTGCTTTAGAAGAGACAACTGATACTTGTGTTAGAAGTGACAACTGATATTTTTGTTAAAAGTGAAAACTGATACCTGTGTTAAAACTTACAACTGACACTTGTGTTACAAGTGACAAACGTTCTTACCAGGAATACTGGCGCCTTTCCTGTTTTTGTATTTTTCTTTCCCATTTTTCTCGATTGCCGTCTTTTCTTCGTCACCATTTAGAACATTAACGGTTCCAAGAAGCTGCAACCAAATTGAATCAAATACAAAATAAACTGTGTGTGGAACTGAATATTTTGATATTTCCCCTTAACCCATTCCAACATTTAAACGCTTTCTGACACCTCTGCAGCGACAACTTTTGAAAACGCCGTGACAATTAAAACTAGCAATTTCTCATTTTGCCACAATATTGTCAACTCTATTCAATAATTTACAATAATCATAATAGTATTAATATTTATATACTAAACTAAAATATATAATATTATAAAAATGAAATAAATCATGTTTATTTAACATTAGAAAATGAGAAAACCTACTTGAAATTGTTCTTGAATCTCAACCGTATTAACAGTACAGAAGTCCTTGCTGGCAATTTGGTCGCATTTATTTGTAAGTGAATGGCTTAGAGCGTAATGCAAGAACTGGTATTGTTCCTGAAACACATTTTACAGCAAATTATTCTCGATTACCTTTTATAGGACATCGTTTGTATGATGTTTTATGCCGTATTCAACAAGTTTTCAATTACATGTATATCACAACATGTCCTTGGTACAAGGTCGTGAACGATTGATTAATTTATCCTGACACCAGCGAGTCGGTCATTATGCTCACCCCACCAATCTTGAGAGCCAAGGACGGAAAGCCATTACTATCATTCCAAAAGTATTTGATATGACTCGACGTTTATAACTGCTTCACTAGGAAAATATACTGTAAAATAGAATTGCAGCTTCACGAATAATAAAAGCCCCCCTTTTCCGGCCTCAAAACGTAAATCTCCTAATTGCCATCCAGCTCACATTTCGGAACAACGTGCTACATTCCGGAACAGGAAAAACAGCAACACTTGAAATACAGCAATTTAATATGGTACAATCTGGTACAGTGCAAAAGTCATAACCAGAACTCAGAGCTCAAAGATAAATGATATAATATTATTATTTTGTTTTATCTTGGTTTTACGCCGTTCTCAACTTCTTTTCAGTTATATCACGGCGACAGTTATTCATGATCACTGGATAAACAAACCAGTACTTGGCTAATAAGTGTGCCTTACTTAGGCCACACCGGACTCATAGACAAAAAACAAAGACAAATGAATCATACCACATTCTGGACCATTAAGACTCGCTGACCTCGTAAACCGAGGACACAGTCGTACACGTCCATATGGTTATCACGCCGTCCTTCTCGGGTGAGAATGTCCAGTGCTATATATGTACCCGTACGACCGATCCCCGCACTGTTGGTAATAATATCATAAAATAAGTATTAAAGATTAGAAAGTCCAGTGCTATATGTGAACCCGTACGACCGATTCCCGCACTGTTGGTACTATATTATAAATAAGTATTAAAGGTTAGAAAGTCCAGTGCTATATATGTACCCGTACGACCGATTCCCGCACTGTTGGTACTATATCATAAATAAGTATTAAAGGTTAGAAAGTCCAGTGCTATATATGTATTCGTGCGACCGATTCCTGCACTGTTGGTAATAAATCATAAATAAGTATTAAAGCTTAGAAAGTCCAGTGCTATATATGTATCCGTACGACCGACTCCCGCACCACTGTTGGTAATATATCATAAATAAGTATTAAAGCTTAAAAGATCCAGTGCTATACATGTACCCTTACGACCTGCACTGTTGGTGATAAATCATAAATAAGTATTTAAGGTTAGAATGTCCAGTGCTATGTATGTACCCATACGACTTATCCCTGCACTATCGGTAAAATATCATAAATAAAAGTATTAAAGGTTAGGAAGTACAATGCTATATATGTACTCGTACGACCGATCACCGCACTGATGGTTATATATAATAAATCAGTATTAAAGGTTAGAAAGTCCAGTGCTAGTTATGTACTCATACGACCGAGCCCGCATGACCGATCCCGCACGACCGATCCCGCACTGTTAGCAACAAAGCATAAATAGGTATTAAATGTTAAATGTTACAACGCAAATGCTATATCATATTACGTCCAATTCAGTGAATGCTTCCTTCAGTACTGTTCGTCACATGTCATAAAAAGTACGATGTCAAATGTTTTGTATGTTACGTTCAATTCAGAGAATAGTTAGTCCGACTTCAGATTTGTTAGTCATAAGTCATAACTGTAACAATGCCCAGTGATATGTATGTTTAGTCCAATTCAATGCATGTTACGTACGACGCCAGCGCTGTTGGTCACAAGTCAAAACTGTACCAATGCTCAGTGCTATGTATGTTTAGTCCAATTCAATGAATGTAACGTACGACTCTAGCGCTGATGGTCACAAGTCAAAACTGTACCAATGCAGTGTTATATATGTTTAGTCCAATTCAGTGAATAGTTCGTCCGACTTCAGGGTTGTTGGTCACAAGTCATAACTGTAACAATGCTCAGTACTATGTATGTTTAGTCCAATTAAATGAATGCTTCGTACGACTCTAGCGCTGATGGTCACAAGATGTACATGCAAATAAAGCATTTCCCTAAACAACATTCATGTAGACCAAAAACTGCAGGTGAACTTGTACAGTATTGTCTTCCCAAATAACGATGATTTCATGCAAAACTGTTGTAGCTACATCTTGAACAAAATGTAGTTACAACCGTTTTGCATGAAGCCCTCGATAGTCGATATATATAGGTTGACTCAGAACACATGTGATCATTATATATTTCATAACTTCTTTTGCAATGTATTCAATAAGGGAAATCCGAGCCGCGATAGCTTAGCCGGTTACGACGAGGGAAATTGATTGACAGGCCGTGAGTTGAAACCATGTCTCTGTCATTTTCTCCGGTGATCGATATAAATCATCTTGACTAGCGTTATTCGTCCTCCATCAATGGACTGATAGGTCTATGTGAGAAGGTCACAGTGTTTTCAAAAGTCCTATGCTGCAGAAGCGTGTGTATGTGGGAAAGGGTTAACCTTGAACACTTCATATTTTTTTATAGCGGTTTTTATTTCAACTGTGTGAAAACGAGTTTTTGCATGGAAAAGAGTTTATTTGAACACTTCATAATGTTTCAAATCGGTTTGTATTTCAGCTGTCTAAGAGGAAGTTGTTAAGAACTACACCTCTCTACAACTTATGTACCTGCAATGTATGACGATTGGGCCGTTGTTAATTTTCGGGACGTGTTCGACAGATTCGCGGAATTCCACGAGCGAGACAACATTTTCCGGCGTCCCTCGGTCTGGCCACGCGGTAAAATGGAAGTGATGGATGCTGGATACCTGGGAGTCCTGAATGAAACAAAATATCATAGGATGTCAATTTTTACCCTTGTTCCGCAATAATCGCCTTTAAAAACATTCGATGACTTTAAACATTATTTGAAGAAGAAGAAGAAGAAGAAAAAGAAGAAGGAGAAAAGAAAAACAAGAAGAAGAAGAAGAAGAAGAAGAAGAAGAAGAAAAAAAAGAAGAAGAAGTAGAAGAAGAAGAAGAAGAAGAAGAAGAAGAAGAAGAAGAAGAAGAAGAAGAAGAAGAAGAAGAAGAAGAAAAAGAAGAAGAAAAAGAAGAAGACGAAGACAATGAAGAAAAATAAAAAGAAGAAAAAGAAGAAGAATAAGACGAAAAAGAAAACCATTGTCTAACCTTTTTCATGGTAAGTTTGGTTACGGTAAAGTCAGCGTATCTTTCATCACTCATGCAATGTACATTGATGTCTCCGTATGTTTTACGTTCTCCGACATCAGGCCAATATTTCTCACATTTCATTTTCTGTAGGTAGATTTAGCCAGAATAAATTACCTTTATTAAAAATACAACCGATCAAATCCGAACTCAATACAAACGATCAAATCCGAACTCAATACAAACGATCAAATCCGAACTCAATACAAACGATCAAATCCGAACTCAAAACAAACGATCAAATCCGAACTCAATACAAACGATTGACTCAAAATGTTGACATTTGGACAACAGTAAGCTTTCCAAATATTGATTTAAAAAGGCAATTGTAGTGACATATATTTAATACATTTCGACTTTCGACTTACAACAATCTTTATAATTTGGTTTTAACGTCACAGAAATGGCATTCATTGTATTTAGGCATATCCCTCATGCAGCAAATATGCAGCACACAACACATCAAAGCAAAAGTGTGCACAGTTTTAATTATGAAAGGTTAATTATTGAAATGAGTTGGAAACGTTGTGGCAAAAGAAAAAAATACTCTTTTTAAGCAATTCCTAAATTGTCACCATGTTTTCAAAAAGTAGTTAGGCGTCAGAAAACGTCTACATGTGGGAAAGTGTTATTGAGGAAGCTGTTCATGAAAGGACACATTGAGCCTTTGCAGTGGAAGAGGTACAATTTTGGTATTTCTGGACAGTGTAGTTTCAGATCAGCATTCACGCCTGCTTCACTTTATCAAAATGTACACAAACTCACAGAATATTCTAAAAAGTGTGCTTAAGTAATATATGAGCGGATGCACGGACTGGTCAGGATCTAAACTGTTCACAAAAGCCAACTTATCAAATAACGTAAGTGTTCAAACTCTGGGCTTACAGATTCCTCCATGAAATTCGTTAGCATGACGATTGTATCTACTTTCTCCTGCCAGACCATTTCCCAGAATTCTACATAACCTTTCATGGATTTATCTGTGGGACCTGTAAAATACAATTGAGCCGTTCCACGCGAAAACAAAATATGTACTCAGCTTTAAAAGCATCGACCCAGATCAGCCTAAGCATACCGCGCAGGCTAACCCGGAAAGACACTTTTCGCCTCCTGAGGATTTTCTGTTTCAGGAATCATTACTTTATAACTCTATCCCCCTGTGACGGAATGTGTCGGCCGAGATTAGCCTCTGCGGACTCGCAGGCTGATTGGGGTCGATACATAACGCCGAATCCATAATGCTGGTTTTCTGGTGGAACGGCTCATATACAGTTGGTATGTATTGCCCCGAAATAAAATATAATTTGTAAACAATTCGCTATAAACGATCTTTGAGATATCATGATCTGATGTTCGGTACTATACATAGAAAGTATATAAGTGATTCGACGAGAAAACACCTACGACATACGCGGTTGTCGACAAACAGGACATCGAAATAGCCAATATCAACTATTAAGAGTGAAAAAGGACCAAGAAAGGATTCAACAACAATCATTACTTAGCGTTAAACACGAGAAGAATAAACAAATGTCAAAAACAGCAGTGCTCAACCTTTTATCTGAAAATTGATTTACTAACAAATTGAGCTATTTTTCCTTCTTTGTGTATGTAAATCATCCTCCGTCATTTAGGAGGAAATGTTCAAAACAGTGTGTGAATAAGCACATTCCCGCTTCTTAGATTGGACACTGATACGGCGTATTCAATGCTTTCCCACATACAACAAATCGATACAAAGGACTTAATCACGTATTGGCAAAAACATGGAACATCTCTAAATGTGAAAAACGACATAAGCGGATGTCGACAAATATGACTTCGATCTAGCGAATATAAACTTACATGTGTGAAATATTTCCACAAAGGGTACTAAATATATTGGCAAAAATATCTAATAATCAAAGCATAATAATTCAATTGAATTACAAACATTGTTACAAGACAGAGAAAGACAAAAAAAGATGCTAAGAAATTGCTTTACCTGATGATGCTATGTACGTCTTCTCAGATTCGTCGAATCCCTGAAATTTTACAATTTACTTGGAATTGGGCCACGCCATATGTAAACCCTATCTCATTGAAACAACTCGTATTCATAACCAATATACGAACATCGAGGCTTTTTGGTATAATTTCACTGAGAGAAGGCAGAGCTAATTGCATATTTGAGTATTGGTCATAACTAAGAGCTTTCATGGACGTGTCTTTAACTAGATGGGTATCAGGGAAGAACATGATCGGAATAATGGTTTCCCTCCTTTGCGTTCAGGGTTGCAAGGATAGCATAACAATCGATTCATCGGTGTCGGTATACATAAGCTCAAATGCCGTTGAAATGGCGTCAAATACCAATTAAACAGACATACACACAAGAGTTGCATTGGTTCATATAATTATTCAAGTTTTCAGCCATAGTCTGTGTGAACATTCCATAGATTGAAACACTGACAGGGGTCCCTGGTTCAATATCCGCTCACATCGATCCTGGCCCTTTTAGATTGAAACAATGACGACTAAATCTTACGCAGCAATGATAACTCTTCACCGACGGTCTTTAATTCCCCCTCGTTAAACGAGCGATGGTAAACAAGACCAAAACATTAAGATAACTTTATATAGAAATACCTGGACATAACTGGCATTGATATAGTCCCCTCCATTCCCAGTCAGCTTCACTCGGGTTGAATCATCTAAAATGAAGACATAAAGTGTTTGTTGTTACTTTTCCGGATCCTGACCATTGTGCAAAAACGTTTATTATTATGAGCTACATATATATTTGTTATCGAATTTAAAATGTTTGGAATGTTCCATTATTTATTATTTGCCTGGACATTTTCCTAAACAATACATGCAAAAAGTCATGCGCAGATACAACACGACGGATAAGAAATTCATATTTCACAGATAGGTACTAACTTAAGTTATGTGACGTCATTATATACGATGTAATGCCATCGAATTATGCTGGAACGTCATCGAAATATACTGTTATATCATTCAAATTGTGAAAGTGTGACGCATTTATTAATGTTATTTCATGTGTAAAATGTTTTAGTAGTACAATACACACGTATCGCTACACCAAAATACTACCTTGTTATAGTTTCATGAATAACAAATAAAAATGTGAAAAGAATATATGCATATAATACAAATATTTGCTCAAATGTCGTAATCAGGTCAACATTGAAGGTTTAAGTAGATTATCTAGTGTTCTGTATGTTGTTGTTTTTTGTTTTCAGACTTAAAAACCAAATACTCCCTACATGTCACAAAACTTACATGGATATATCCCTTTGTATCTGTTCTTCGAGACATTTGTCGGTTTAATAGCGTCATCATACGGACGTATTAGGCCTTTCGGAAGCTTCTTCATAAAACACAATGTACAGAAATACAATAATGAATGAATTTTAAAATAATTTACAGTAACTGAAATAATTTTTTTTTTTTAAAATATGGTACACTGTCTCTACAGTCCATCAATGAGTACAGTTTAAAATAATGTGCAGGACATGAACAAACAAAGTTTAAAATAATGTTCGGTATATATACATGAAAGTAGTCTAAAATAGCGTACGGTACATTAATAAAAACAGATTGAAATAAACGTACAGTACATTGGTACAGCGTCATCATTCGGACGAGTGAAACATTTTGGTAACTTTTACATAAATCATAATGTATAGTAAAATAACAAAAATTTAAGGCAGAAGAACTTTACACATTTGTAATTTTACTGACTAGTGGCCATGTTTTATAATCAATCAGTATGGTTTCTTGAACTCTTTTAGGAGAGGGGCTATTACGAAAATATTCCGGCAAGCAATCTTGAAATCTGACTGGTAGTTTTATAAAAGAATTTCAAAGTTTTGAAATGTTACCATTTCTGATGCCGCAGCAACCAGAGTTATAAATACAGTTTGATTATTTGAATATATTAAGATGGGACAAGCAGAGGTTTTCTTCTAAGTTTTGTTGAAATATGCCAAGTCCTTTAAGAGGAGACGTTGCTTAAAGAAATCGTTACAGACGACGCTCACAGGATGCTCACAAATGTTCACATTGAGCACTTTGTACTTTGGTGAGCTAACAAATTATTAAATATAGTTTAACAGAATATTAAATACAAAAATATTGACAGTCATGATTTAGTAAATAGCGAATCGGGACAGTTTGACTTTGTATAAAGGATTGTACAAAACTGCAAATAAGTGATCCATTCTTGCCCGATTTGCAATAAGCTGGCGGAATAAAAATGTATTCAGTTATCTTATTTAAGTAAAAAATAAACATAAGTCCTGTCATGTCTACTGTATACATTCTAATACGACTCGGTAAGTATTGAACACATAGAAGCTCTAGGAGTTACAACAAATCACTCTGGGCAAGTTGGCGCGTCGATGTTTCGAACAACCAATCATGTATGCAAATTATTATGACATACATGTTTTTTTCATAAAATTTAAAATGTGCTTACATTTGAATGCGCTTATTAATTCCAATATGTGCTTAATCATAAAATAAGTTTGGTGTATTTCATTATAATATATATCAGTGTACGAAGTTCAAAAAGGTCCGATCAATATCTGCTTTTGGTCCTTATAGATCTAAAGCAAATGACGTCAATGTAAATGTTACATATGCACAATAAGAATAATTTGATATCAAAGTATGCATACTTTAAACTCCTTTTCAAAGTTTTCCGTTGATATCGATGCCACGTGATCCCTAAGTGTCTCCACTTGTAGTCGACTCCTAGTTAATCCTTTTATATTGTAGTAGTTCTCGGTATTTGGTGCGTCGGCGTCTGTAATACATTCGATATACAAAAACCGCGGCATAGCGGTAACCATGGCGAACTTTGTCTTTGTCTACAATGGCCTTGACCTCAACCCAAATGACCTCAAAACAATGAAGTTATTCTCGGTCTTTAGTTTTTTATAGTTTCCAATATAGCTGTAACCACGACGCACCTGATCTATATCTAGTAACGTTGCGTTTGGCCATAACCCAAATGATAACCAAAGGCTTTATTTCGATCTATGCTACATTCCTTTCCATACACAAACTGATTTAATGATATAAAAAAGGCAATATGCAACTGTTGAACGGTTGAACGGTTATGAACTGTGTGCCATGTTTCACGAAAAATGTCTAAAAACATCAATTAGTGGTTCGCGCCATCAACTTCAAGTCAGATATTGAGGACGAACCACCAACATACTGTCCAACCAGACGATGAAATGAGACCGGTGTGTTAGTATGTAATCAATTGAACATCACATGTTGTGCCAAAGACTTTTTAAAAATAGTTCGACTCAAGGTAAATTGATTAGTAATTGTAAATAAACGTATTTTCCTCGGATAAGAACGTCCATGGTATAACCAGTAATGTTCTTAGATATATACCTTCGTTAACTAGAGAAAGTCGAAACCTCCAAGTTCTATTTAAATGGCTCTAAGGATGTTAGCATGACTATCTCTGAAATGATCTTCATACTGAATGAGTTTATATGTTCCAATACTCTTTATCTTAACAGACCGCCTCGGTGGTGTAGTGGTAGAGCGTCCGCCTCATTGCGGAAGGTCTAGATTTACCCAGGAAACGCCGCGATATAACTGAAAAATTGTTGAAACAGAGTAAAACACAAAAAAAACCAATTAATCATCAATCTTAACAGAACAAATTGATTTACATGTCGTGAAATTCAAACATGGTATAAGTGAATACATAGTTCATAAAACTACAATAATTATCCCCCTTGGCGGCCATTTTGATAGGTAAATTTACTTTATGTTTAATAGAGAAATATCAAGTATAATGAAATTAAACGATTGCATGTGCAAAAATAATTAAATCAAGATGTTGATATAATCAGATCATACAAGAGTATCAATGACATATGGATGTTAAACTCAATTTCCATGGTGTTTTGAATATTATCACTTTTTTATTTTTAAAAATATTCTCTTTTAATAGTCATCATATTTGCCTATCAAAATGCTAGGCAAGGGAAATAATTAATGTAGTTGTGGGGAACTACGTATTCCAGGGTACTGGTTTCGGGGATGCATCACGAATTGAAATCCTAGTCTTCATCAAAATGGCCGACAAGGAAGATAAATATTGTAGTTGTTGGAACAACGTAATACCGGGTACTGGTTGTGGGTATGCATCACGAATTGAAATCATAGTCTTCATCAAAATATCCGACAAGGGAGATCAATATTGTAGTTTTTGGAACTACTTAATACGGGTAAACAAATCGACGGCGAAGCCGGCGATGTTTCCCGTTAATAGGTAATGTGTATGAACTTTGCAAAACTTTGCTATACCGTCTTTCCAAAAATTGTGTTCATAGTGAATTTTTCGATGCAGTCATGATTCTGCTACGTTTTGATTGGATGAAAAAATATATCGAAACAAATAAACATTATAGAAGAAATATTTAAATATAATAATACGTCCTCGATTAAGGAACGAGCACAAGTAATTTTATGTGTGACCATTTCCGTTTAATAACACTCGTCGTCTATTTCTAAAACGAGTCTAAATAAAAACTCATGAAGGTCTTTTGACATTCCGGAAGTTACGAATCAAAATTCCTGTAATATGACGGCAAATGATGTATACATATCCAAAAGGAAAACGACAGAAATGATAGGAAAGGTTAGTTTGACTTGTCACAAATGTAGTTCCGTAAATTATGGAATCGTTTTATTTGAAGAACTTTATGAAGGGCAAGTTGATTATTTGTTGTACCTGTAATAATAATTTCATGGATTTAAAATCTTGGCCATATTTTAAAGTTAAATATAAGCTAAACCTGATGATGATTTATATTTTCGTTGCTTAGGTCGGCAGGACTCGTAATTGACGTAAACAACTGATCGTGCTGCAAGCAATGGGCTAACTGCAGTTGACGGGGAATTTTTTACCGATCACAATAGTTAATAAATGTTTACCCAAAATAGGTAGCACCTATACTCATATTACAGGGTACTGGTTTTGGGGATAAATCACGAATTGAAATCCTAGTCTTCATAAGATGTGGGATAAATTCAAACCTTTCTGGTCTCCACTGTTATCTTCATCTTTACCGAGTTCTTCAACATTGTCTTCAGGTTCGTCAACACTAAGTCTAGGTGGAATTATTGGCACACCTTTCATATTACCACATCTAAAATCCTCATTCGTGACTGGTCCTTTTGATGGTGTTAACTTAGGCAATGTGCTATGTGCTGAAAGATAGAATTTTTACTTGTGTTTTACGTCGTTTTCAACATTATTTCAGTTATATCACGTCGTCAGTTCACTAACCTATTATCACTGGGTCAACAGTTCTTGAATAGGAAATGTGCCTTGTCGAATGGGCACTTCACCATAACCGCCGCGACTTATCATAAGAAAGAGAGAAATAAGCATGCCAACTTTGGTTGGTTAGTGTTTAACTATGTTTTAAACAATAATTCATATATATATACATTTACACTTTTTTAATTAGTTACGGATCCATTCTATTGTGTTACATTAAGTAAAAGTGTTAATTGTCTTTTAACTTAATTTTCAACAAGTTTGCACATATACACTAGTTTATATACTGACTGGTTCGTTTGATGGTGTTGTGTTAGGCACATATGATTGGTTGCAACTTAAAGCTGTTGGGTGCGTCGTTTTTCGTGAAGCAATTATTTATTGCAAAGGCTTAAAGTTATAAAATTTGCATATTTCAAATAAGAATTCATTTAGAATACTTCTTTCCTTCCCATATAAGGGTGTATTCCTGTAAGAATAGATTCTCGTCATGTATTTTTACAAAGATGTAATGCGTCATTAATACGCTTTTCAATATGGTTAGTTATACGAAAAAAATACATAAATGGTTTTTAAAAGAAATGGTAACAGGTGTGAGAATTTTTTTTTTTCAATAACTCATGAAGCTTTCTAAAATTAAATTTGTAAAATCCTTGGGGGCCGCCATTTTGGATATGTATAAAATGCACATATTGAAAATTATTGTCGTCTAGTTAATCTTTTTTAATAAAAATATAAATTGACATTTAAGGTCATAAAGTGCCGTGTTATTTTCGTTACAAAAAAGTTAAAAAATAAATGGAACTTTGAAATAGAGGACCGCAATTTGACGTCAGAACATAAATTTTGACTGTACCGTAGCCAAAGAACGACGTGACGTCATCTCCGTAACATTTCATTTGGCATAACGTCAAATGGAGCGATGTCGTTTCACGCAAAAAAAGTGGTATGCACATTTAATAGCTATAGATTCACTCATACAAAGTATAATTATTAAATATTGTTGACAAAGGATAACTTTCACATATTGAGCAATTGTATCTTTGGCGACAATCTTTTCCTACGTCGTGTGTTGCAAAGGAGTCAGAAACGTCTCTGTTAGGGACAAGGTTAAGCAGAAATGTGACCCCTTTCATAATTTGTTCCAGTCATATTGACTGGTTGAAAGAGGTAGTTGCCAGATGACATCAGAAAAGGGCATCTACACATATGCTTCTTTACCATAATATAGGTAATTGATTAAGGACCTTAAGCATCTTGGCCCTCATGTTTAAAACTCGTTCATTATAACTGTTATTCATTGATTTTCTGAAGGTCTTTACTTTATTATTTTCTGTTCGTAATAATAGACGAGGAGCAAAACGAATTCCGAACATTTTGTGATCATGCAAAAAACATTAGATTAACATTATTATCGTCTAGTCAATTAAATATAAATCTTTTTTTTTTTCCAAAGTATGCTCTTTAATTTTTATCTATAATCATCTTTCTGTTTTTTCGTAAATAGGTATCACCTATAGATATATTATGACATCGAGTTTTTTCCTAGATATACTGCACAAGTACCTCAAACGTTAGTATTGGAGGCAACTGGCATACGCTATCAAATTCACCAGATTAAAGGAAACACATATTTCGTAGTTAAGTAATTTCATGAAAAGTTTTAGAGAACAAACCTGTAGATTGTGTTTTATCTACATTTTCATTTGCACTCCTCTTCTTGTCCGGCACTGAATACACGTTATCATCTGCGTTGTCATCTGTGTGAATTTAAAGAAAACGAATCGTAGCCCTTTCATAAATACGGACTGTTTATGACTCCTCTTCACAGCAAACAACTTTGGCCAAAGGATAAATTGCTCAGCAATTTCTCATTTTGACGATAATTGTCAACTCTATTCAATAATTATATTTACATTTATAGACAGTTTCTTTATTTGTTATGAAATGTTTTTAAAGTCGTCTGCTGCATATGTGTTGTATGTACATATTATCAAACGCTCCAGCGAGTGCTTGCTAAAAGCTGTTTTTGATTGGCTGATTCGGCTAGCACATGCCAGGGTGCGATGTATATTAGAGCATCCTGCATATAGCCCTCGTCTTTGTTCATAAATATATAGTATAATGAAGTGCATGTATTTTCACCGATACGTAAACGGGTGTCATTTACACCTACACATGCTCAAGGAAGACTGTGGTGAAGTGGTGCAATGGTAGAGCGTCGGCCTCTCATACCAAAGGCCCCGGGTCCAAATCCCGTGATGAGCGGGTTCAGCCTTTGAAATTTTTTCACACCCGCGAGTACTGGTTTGGTCTCCAAGAAACAGATATCGAGCACGATTAATATAAGCTAAAAGCTTGTTTCGCAATTGATGTAAACTAAATAAGATTATAAGTAAATGCTTGTACTAACCATATATCTTTTTTTAGAGGTCAGATATAGGCTCATATTGTGAAGTAATCATATTGAATGTGTTTATAAAAATGACTATTAAGCTTATTTTTTTGTTAATATGAACTTGTTTCCGGCTTTTTTTTTAACATCAATGTGTTCATTACGGGAACTCGATTCGCCTGTCAAAACATTTTCATTGTAAATTACGAAGTAATTCGCCTGTCAAACAACTAACAGTGTAAATTACTAAGAGATTAACCTGTCAAACAATTTAAAGTGTAAATTACTAAGAGATTATCCTGTCAAAAAATATGCAGTGTACATTTCTAAGAGATTCGCCTGTGAAACAATTTAAAGTGTAAATGTTTAAGAGACTCGCCTATAAAATAATATACAGCGTAAATTACTAAGAGATTCGCTTGTCAAAAAATTAAGTGTAAATTATTTAGAGATTCGCCTGTTAAACAATTAACAGTGTTGGTTACTAAGAGATTCGCCTGTCCAACAATTAAGTGTAAATTATTATAGAGAGATTCGCCTGGTAAACATTTGAATGTAAATTATTAATAGATTCGCCTGTCAAACAAATTACAGTGTAAATTACTGAGAGATTCGCCTGTCAGTCAATATACACTGTACATTACTATGATATTCGCCTTTCAAACAACTTACAGTATAAATTACTAAACAATACAATAACACACCGACTGACAACCCCTATGCTTCGATTGTAGAGTTAAAATTCGATGAATCAAGTAATGTGTTTATCATCAATCTCAAAGAATGTGTTTATCTATTACTCAAATAATGTGTTTGTTAACAATCTCAAACAATGTTTATCAACAATCTGAAATTGTTTGTTTAATAACAATCTCAAACAATTTGTTTATTGATAATCTGAACAATTGTGTTATAACTGTAACGATTTTACGTCCCGAGCGGTTATTACATAAAATCAATAAATCAAATTAACAGCTACAAATTTACTTCAGGGCTACCTAGCCTTACGATTAGTACACATGATTATATAAAGGATTTAGATACAAGGAAGGATCAATAATAATAAAACAGAGACAGGTATCAATCACAAAAACTAATTCATATATTGCGTGAACTTGCAATATAAATAAAGGGCGCAGTTTCACTTACTGTTTGACCTGGCTTCTTTGAGGTTATGCCTCAATAAGCCACAGCTGCTCTCTGGCGACTATCAAGTTCACCCTAGCAATCAGGCGAAGCTTGTCAAACCGTTTCACGTTCTCAATACAGCGAGACTGCCTCGAGAGTGAATTTGTTTCAGCAACACCTAACACCCAAAAGCACAGGAGAACTAATTTAAGTCAATGATGTTGCCTGGTCAGAGATTCGGCCCAGACTGATTCAAATCATCATCATATTGGGTTTCTTTACCCTCGCCTTTCGGCATAAAGCCATTTGGCGAGCTGCCATCGTTATCTCCTTTCAACATTTTTATAGGGACTAGTTTTTCAATATTTTTATAATTTTCTATTATTTAATTCTATTTCTGACTTTCGATATTTAATTTCCAATTGCTTAACATTTCTCCCGTTTTCTGTTTTAATAATTGTACATAAGACAAAAGTTTAAAAATATTGTTTCAATAAAATAACTATCTGTATATCAATTGCTTTCCTTTAAAGATTAATATGATTATTTCGCTCTATGTATATGGAAAATATTTTGTGTAAAAATGAGTGGTCCAACAATGGTCTGATAGGGGGCCTCTGATTGGCTCAATTTCAATCCGTTTTTTTATTTGGTCAAGCTCGCCTCCCCCCTCTCAATCAAGCTTGATTGAAAGGAAAAAGCCGAGCCTGACCAAATGTTTTGATAAGCCAATCACAAGCCTCCTCTCGTTTAGTAAATCGGATTTCACCCTTTGCCCGTAAAGTTGCATAAGTTTATGTATACTTCTACACTGGTACAAAGGGACAAAGGGTGGACCGAAATATTTTGTTCAAAAAAGATGCTTGGGTATATCAATCTTAATGGCACAGTGTGGGTAAAAAGTAACATTATGTACAACATAAGTAATGTCTTCTGATAACAACAACGGTCCCAATAAGGTGCCTATAAAAAAACTATATACAAACGTCCACACTGTGCCATTTTTATTTCTAATATTTTAGTTATTTTGTTGTGTTTTGTGTATGAATGCTTGTAGCAATACCGATACGATTTTGGGCCTCCTGAATATCTAAAATAGGGTATGTACAAAAATAAAAAGTGTAATGTCTGTGTTAAGCTAGTGGGTTCTTCGCATATGGTGTTTAATATACATTTAACATATACGCTTCTCCCACTTACCAGTACGGTATAAAAACTTCTTTAAAAAGGGAACTTAAACACTGATTCTGTAAGATAACACAAAAGTGCGACAAGATAAATCATGGTGTAAAAAATCCATAATGAAACAAATCAGATTTGAATCATTTGACTTAACACAGACATTACGCGTAAGTAGAGAGGGGTACGATAGAACACTGTGTTTGTGCCCCGCGCATCCGTCTTTATTAAAATGGAATTTTATGGGTGTGGAAAATGACGTCCCTATCATTAAATAACAATATTTATAAATATATAAGGGGGGGTAAAAATGGGGAAAGACGAGTTGTCTCTCTTCCTAATTTATATGTAACTCTGATTCAAACTGCAGAGAACTCGGTATTTATACTGCTTATCCGCTACGCCACCTAGCGGATTCCCGAGTATTAACGATCTTTACCAAACATTACAAAGAAACCTATAATTAACATACCTGTCTGTATTTATTTATAAGAGAACAAATGGCGGATCTTTAACAAAGGGAGGTAACTACTGTGTGGAGTATTACGGCTAATACATTTTGTCACACTACCAATCGCTCAACAAACCAGAATGTACGGGATATAGTAAATATGGATACATACCTTCAATGTTCAAACTAATATCAAAGGTAACCCTCTCTTCAGGATTTGACTTTTTTCTTCTTAATTAAAAATAAAAGCAAAAAAATAATAACAAATAAATACATAAATAAAATAAATATCATCAAGAAAATTCGCCAACCAATTATTTATGGTGATTATGCTTTAAGAACGTCTTAACAAGAAAAAGAAAAAGAAAAATAACGTTTTCAGCAAATGATATTTCAATGTGTCAATGCTAAAGTATATTATCTCTAGCTGTTTAACCAGTGCTGACAAATGGTGACCGTCTCCATGGTCCGCGCTGGAAGCCAGTGACCAGCGTCATATCTCCTTTGCAGTAATTCCTGTAACAGCAGTTTCACATATTCAATGCAATTAGCTAGAGACACAAGCACTTTGTGTTAAAATGAGCTTTAAAATATTGATATTCTCTTCTTTCTTTTTTTTTAAATGAAAATATCGTACTTGTCAAGGACAAATACGGTTTCAAATATGGTTATGGTACGTCACTGAAATATGATGTGACGTCATTATAATATGATTTCACGTCATTCCGAATGCGGTAGACGGGCGTGATTAACACATTTTTCATTTATATTTGATATTTAAGTTGTGTTATTTCGTTATTAAACATCCAAAAACGTCTTTTTGATTCTCTCTTCAAAGTTATTTATTGTGTATAATACATTGAACATTATGTTGCAGTAGCGATGCATTGCACTGTATTGTCTACTCGAAGTACAATACAAAGCCACGTATAAATACTGCAACATAATATTAATTATGTAGTTTAGGTCTTACCGTCTTTTCCTGAGAAACATGAAAACCAAGACAGCAGCTACAACTAACACAATCATAACAGCACATCCTACTACTCCAACGATGACGGCTACATGGTCCTTTTTCTGGGTGTCCTGTGTTCCTCCTAGAAACAAATAAACATCAGACAAATTATAAAACAACCGTTCTACTTCGTATTTCATTTTCACGTTAGTGTTTATCATGAAAATCAAGCCAGTGATAACAAATTATTTCAAGAAAACAGCGCAGCTGCAGCTACGCTGTCTTTCTAAAAGAAACATCCGTTTACATGAAATGGTACATAGTTAAACGATATAGTCGAATTCATCCATCATATGTTCGAGTTATCGCGAGTCCACTGTATATATACTTTTGACATTCAAATAATGACCTTTCTGTAATCCTCAGTGTTTATTCTAGAAACCTAAAAGTGCCTTTACCAATGCAAAATTGTTGCAATCATATATATAATTAAATACCTGGCGTATTTTCTCTCATAAAACAAATTGTCGAAAAATATTATAATCTTACCATCACAGACACCTGTACTCCGATCACAAATACTGCGACAGCCGGCATCACAAGGTACGTCACACTTATCACCTTTATAGCCCATCACGCAATCATCCAGACAGGTACCATCATCCTGTTGACATTGTCTGCGGCCGTCGTTCCCATTACCACAGTATTCGCTACATTCTATGTTACAGTTAGGTCCGTAATAGCCTGGCTTACAAGAGTAACATGCGCTTCCGTTCTGCCGGTCACACGATGTACATTTTGCAGAACATTGTTCTGTACACTTAGATCCTGTCCAGCCTTCCACACATCCATCGGTACAATGTCCGTCGCTTTTACGGCACTGTCTTATGTCAATTGTCTTTACACAGTTTGAGCTACATTCATTTTCACACGATTGTCCATAAAATCCGGGACTACAAGAATGGCATACGGTTGTGTCCGGTGCATCACACGATATGCAATTCATATTACACTTGTCTGTACATTTTGACCCAGACCAACCATCATCACATCCAAAACTGCATTCTCCATTAGTTACAGTGCATTGGCGAACGCCAACATGTGTAGCACAGTTTACACTGCATTCACTTTCACAGGACGTACCGTAATGATCGAATGGACATGAGTTGCATGTCTCTTTTCTGTCTCGTTGACACGAAGCACAAGTTGGAGAACACGCATCCTGACATCCCTGGCCTGACCAGCCGTTTTTACATCCATCTGTGCAGTCGCCATATACATTACATTTACGATGTAGACAATTAGTATTACATGGAATACATTGCCGATTGTTTAAATGATAACCATTATTGCATTTTTCACAGTAGGTACCAGTACGTCCTGCTATACATGACATGCACTCATATAAACTGTTACATGTAACACATGTTTTTCGACATGGTTGGCAATAACTATTATAATAGTGTCCATCTGCACAACCATCAGTACACGTGTTTTTGGAACATGACCCATTGCGACATGAAATGCAGTCATGGTTACATGTCGGTCCATATGATCCTGTCTTACATATATCACAATGACTCCTACTGGAGCAACTGTAACATGTATGGGGACATTCGTAACACCGTCTATACCATAAAAAACATCCGACATTACATGACTTACATATACGATCATTCGCATGTGTACACTGGCATGCCTGGCCTGAAAAATGAAATAATTATCACATGTTGCGTTGTTCTCTCAATACTGTCTCAATACTGTCTTAAATTGAAATCCTAAGACTAGCAAATATTTGATAACACTCACGATGAGCAACTAATCCAGTTTGAAGACCTATTAATCAATTAATGTTTATTGTATCGGTTTATGGTGTACTTTTTTTAACGGAGCACGTTTGCTTATCCTCCGTATTACGGTTTTCTATAAATCGTGTTCATGAGATAATTTAGTAATTGACTTTAGTGACCTTGACCTTTGACCATTGACCGTGAAAACCAAAATTACACATCTTCTCATAATGGCAAACATGCTATCAAGTATTATCAATTATTACCCGCAGTTTTACTGTATACTTTAAAACTGCTTTAAGACATAATTTGATAATTCACCCCCAATGAACATGCCATTTGATCCCTGGCTCTGAAATTAATCAGGGCGCATCTTCTTGTAATGTGAAACGTGTAAGCAAAGTATATTGATCTTGATTGGTACTGATTCCTCTATGTCGTAACCACAACATGTACAGTACAGTTCACGCGGAAAACGCATCGTCCGCAAGCCACCGCGGACAAATCTCAACGCGGACAATTATTTTGGTCCACGAAGATAGGTGGAAGCCCACCCATCACCGCGATTTGATTTTCTTTACTATCGCGGACGCAACAAGATAGCCCCAGGGGGTTAATAAAATCGATAATCGCGAATTTGCGGTGGAACCATCACGGATTCGCCGTGACATTCCTCTGACTAGATAAGCTTTTTCTCGCCGGAGTTTTTTAATTTTTACTTCATTACAGTACGAATAAATGTTGTTGAAGAGGACAATGTAAACTTGATGTATTCTGTAAACAATACAACTACGTAATAATATCAAAGCGCTGAAGGCACTGAATTTATTTCGGTACATAAAACTGTTCAAACATTTGCCTTTGCATAGATGTGTGATTTATAAACTATGCATTGTTTATAAATATTACAACTTCGGGTAAAAGAATAAATGACGCATCCGTTAAAATTAAATGCCATTTTAGTTGTCTATAAAAATAAATCATGAGACATACATGTGAATATTATATTTAATGTCCAAGTTTCAAAAGACATGTAAAACAAATGGATAACCATTATGGCCCCGACTCACTCATCTAAGTATTTAATACTTTTTGTTTAAAAAATCACCATTGACCAAGGGTTTTTTAAAATCTTACTCAAAAGCTTCCTGCTTAACAAGAGATTTTTCAAGTTTTCACTATAGCCATATAAGGCCAAATAGCCCTGCCCCCCTGGCGGCCATGTTTTTCGACCAATCAACATGGCTTGGAGAAATCTGATAGATGGTCTCCCAATGAACATTTCTACAAAAAGAATTAAAAAATTTGGCCAAAAACTTTCGGATGAGAAGATTTTTCAAGTTTTTACTATAGCCATATTAGGCAAAAAAGCCCCGACCGCTTGCGGCCATGTTTTTCGACCAATCAACTTGGCTGGAAGGAATCTGATAGAGGGTCACCCTAGGAACATTTCTACAAAATTATTTGAAAATCGGCCTGACACTTTTGGAGGAGAAGATTTTTTTGAGTTTACACTATAGCCATATAAGGCAAAAAAGCCCCGCTCCCTGGCGGCCAAGGAACACTGTAGCAACGTTAAATGTCGCACCAACGCTAAATGTCACACTTGACGTTTTATGTTACAAGGCTGAGGCTAAACGTCGCAACCAACGCTAAATGTCGCAAAACCTTCTGACGTTATATGTCGCATCTGTAACGCCAAATGTCGCAAAACAAGGTACTGCCGCTATATGTCGCAACATCAACGCTAAATGTCTCACTCCTTTATAAGCACTCTTTTGTAGTATTACTGTTTCACAATGTACAAATTACAATGTTTCATCTCACTCTGTCCCTTCTTTTTTTAGTTATAGCTCCTGAAGTAGTCATTTTTTTGCGACATTTAGCGTCAGCCTTGCGACATATAACGTCAAGTACGACATATATACAAGATATATATGCACTCTCGTACCATCGATATGGATTCGCACACTTACGATAAGGACTCTCACACAAGCGATATGCACTCTTGTACTAACGATATGGATTCGCTCACTAACGATATTGATTCATACACTTACGATATAGACTCTCACAAAAGCTGTATGCACTCTCGTACTAACGATAATGACTCGCACACTAACGATATGGACTCTAGTAATAGTGGTTCATCAGAATAACAGATTGCGCTTTGTGTTTATACATTCCTTGCGGGCCAATGACTGGCTCTTTCTGCGGATAGCCACATTTTGTGGCTGGTATACAATAGATGGAATATGGTATAAACGTCCAAGACATTTCTTTTGTAAACACATGTACACGGACATACACTGTGACATAACGTTATAACATGTACAATTTTCTTAAGTTTTTTAAAACTGTAAAATTAAAGAAAATTGTACATGTTATAACGTAATGTAACAGTGTATGTCCGTGTACATGTGTTTTCAAAATGTTAATGCGTTCTATGGATAGCCACATATTGTAACTGGTATACAATTGTCTCTCTTGTCACAAACTGTATAAGCTAATACTGGAATAAAAAGTGACACGGAATAAGTAACATGCTTTTTGTTGCCATTCCTTAACCTACTTATAAAAAAGTTTATAAATGTAGCACTTTAACATCCCGTAACTGATACCTTGAACGTTTATACCATATTCCATCTATTGTATACTAGCCACCAAATGTGGCTATCCGCAGATAGAGTAGAGCCAGGCATTGGCCCGCGAGGAATGTGATAACACATCACGGATTGCCTGCACTAACCAACAGCCAGGTCCTGCTATTCATATAATTCTTCTAACACTAAAAGGCGACACAGATATATCACAGAACCGGCAAGGGTTGAGATACAACCGAGGCGGTTGTGTCTTGCTCACAATGTCTTTGAACAATCTATTCACCCGTTGAAGGGAGTATCGCGACGAAGGATTTTGTTTCGAACCAAGGTTAACAATAATATACCAAATCAACTGTGGTAGTTCTACATGGTGCTTTTGATGAACGTGTTTCGGTTTCCGTTTCAAATGTATCATTTCTCACAATCTGTTATTCTAATGAACCACTATTACTAGAGTCCATATCGTTAGTGTGCGAGTCATTATCGTTAGAACGAGAGTGCATATAGTTTTTGTGAGAGTCCATATCGTTAGTGTATAAATCAATATCGTAAGTGAGCGAATCCATATCAGTAGTACAAGAGTGCATATCGCTTGTGTGAGAGTCCTTATCGTAAGAGTGCGAATCCATATCGATAGTACGAGAGTGCATATATATTTTGACTATATGTCGCACTTGACGTTATATGTCGCAAGGCTGACGCTAATTGTCGCAAAAAATGACTACCTCAGGAGCCATAACTAAAAAAAGAAGGGACAGAGTCAGATGAAACATTGTAATATGTACATTGTGAAACAGTAATACTACAAACTAGTGCTTATAAAAGAGTGCGACATTTAGCGTTGATGTTGCGACATATAGCGGCAGTACAATTTTTTGCGACATTTGGCGTTACAGATGCGACATATAACGTTAGAAGATTTTGCGACATTTAGCGTTGGTTATTTACTTCGTGCTCAGGTGAGCTAAAAAAGAAACATCTATCCAAATGAAAGAGTAATTGAAATCATGCATTATAAAAGGATTAAATGCTCCAGAGAAAACCAATACCTGTGCCGTCCGAATTTTACTCTACAGTATACACCTAAGCTGGCCGCTGTTTCCTTTAAAGGGTGTTTAAGCTTGCCAAATCAATTAAGGATGCGTGACCATACACTGTTAATTACCATTGTTTACGAGTGTCATTCCAAACAAATTATAAATGTAACCCCTTTTCCCAATAAACCTATCATATACATGTATGTATTTGTAACTTGCCGGGATGTGTCGATACCGTCATGGTACAATGTGATATATGCACAAATTGGTTTCACAAATCTTGTGTTAATGCACCTGCGGATATTTCGACAACAGATGCGGACTTTAATTGTAACTTTTGTTAATTATTTGGCTATTATAATGATAAGATTAAATTGGCAACATTTAAGTTTTTTACTTATAACAGCCTTCAAATACAACTTTGGTTTATACGACGGTTAAGAAAGGTTATTGGAATTAAGAAATTGTTTAAATAAGCAAATTTTCCTTTTCCCACAATGTTTTCAATATATGTTGCTTTTTACTGTTTACACAACAAGAAAAAACCATTTAACTTATTTGTTATAGATTAGTATTATAGTTGCATATATATATAAATTAAGATTTAAAGTGTTGTATATATATATATACTTATTGTTTATTTGTTATTTAAATTGTTCTGCCCCTTCCAAGTACCCTACAGAATAGAATGTTGCATGGATCATTTGCCTCGTAGTATGGCACATGGAAAACTGTTGAAAGTTACAAAGTAGAAAATGAAGAGGCCCAACAATAACTAGAACTCATGACCCTTCAATCGAGTGTAAAGGAGAGGATATAATTGAAGCAAAACCTATGGCTAGTTACTAGCAACCTATTCTATTCTTGCAATGTTTTCAAATTTCGTCCGCTGCAGATGCGTCAAAAGACATTTACTTGTCGGAAAATCAATCCATCAATTCTCTTTATTGATATCTATAGATATGATATAAAGAGGAAAGTCGTTAAAACACTTTACAAAGAGATTCCATTTCAGCATGATCTCGATTTTTGGTTTATTCTATATCACTGATAAAAGCAATCAAACACATTATATATTTACAAAGAAAACCCCGGATATGATCATATGTAACAAATTATACACAGTTGCCCATCTTTAATTAAACATTTTTTACAACAAATCATAGCGTCCGCAGATTTGCTCTATATTCTATTGCGTCGGCATTTTCCCTCTATATTGCATTTGTCCGCATTTTCCCTCTATAATGTATTTGTCCGCAGATCGCGTCCGCACTTTAGACCCTCCCCCCATACCGTTGTATTTATAAATAGACTTCGACGATCACGATTTCTCTGCAAATGTGTTACTCTCATTTTAAATGCATTTTATGACGCACATATTTGTTTTTTTAATTCTTTATACTATATTTATATGGCCGACAAGGCACAAAGAAAATATTTTCAATTCTGTTTTTATCTACATTTTCAATGCGTGATTGAAAATTCAAATACCGTATCTGGAGCTTAAATCGGAAATAGTTACCCTGTAGCAGTTCACTCATTGAGATTTATAAATCTCTCCGCATTCATGTTTTAAAATACAATGTTTCATTTTATTTCGTAATTCTCTTTGAATATAAGAACCACATAAGAAAACAAAGACGATATAAATATATCATTATTTCAAAAATCGTGATACATTTGAAAAGTAAGAGCAAGTATTGAGTACTACTTTCACGCGTATGAAATTCATGGAATTTTAAATAAGACGAACGGCTTCAGAATTGCAGCTACTAAATTTGTTTGTTCCAAACAAATAAAAACTGTTAATTCTGCCTGAAAGATTAAAATCAATTCTACTCTGTATCAACAAATTGCGTTAAAATGAAAAATTGTCATTTTCAACAATATTAAAGTTGAATCATTTATTTATTAAATTAATAAGAAAAGCTCAACAATCAACAATCTGCCTTTATTAAGAGATTCAAGTACATGTACTGTATATACAAAATTCATGTATTGTAATTTAACAATATTTCTCTCTTACTAAACGAGTTCAAGACATTTGTTATTAAACGAGCCTCTGGCGAGCTTAATAACAAATTTCTTGGATGAGTTTAATAAAACTTTATGAAATGACAACGAATGTCAGATTCTTGTTATCACATGACGAAACACAAAAAGAAAATCAGGTTTTTCCAAAGCTATTTTAATTTTGTCAGTAAATCGTATAACAATGCCACCTAAATGATGCCGAAGTCATACGCGGTCAGAAAATAGTCCCAACATTTAATACTTAATAAACTGTTAACTAATAAAAAAAAAAAGATCATGTAATTAATCATGAAAACACAGAAAACTAAGATATGTACAAGTAAACGGGTCGAATTAGCGTAATTTCAATAGACACTCAAAGTGTCACCCCTGACGTCACACTGCATATACACAAGCGTGTTGACCTTCTAGATATAAACATGTTAGTCAGATTCACTGTCAAAGACGACACGTTTTCGTTTCCTCGCTACTTCTGGGCTGGAAAATGACTAAATACCAGTGTTTGTAGCATTTGCAGAATTTACGTTTTTATAAATGTGCCACCAAATATATTGTCTAATGCACCCTGGATCAGTCATTTTGTAAACATACGCGGATGAATTCACAAATAGTGATTCGGTCATCTTATATTACACTCGTTGTATATAAAGTAATTGGTATATAATATCGGATACAAGCAACGTCATGCCATAATCATATGTACGATATGGCCGCACCTTAAACGTATATTACGTTCTAAGTTCTATTACGAAACTTGACCTTAACGGAAACAAACACAATCTTCCATTGTTTTTCGAATAATTTGCTGAAATGGGATGAATTTTTAGCAAGTTGGTTCATAAAATAATCGCAATTTGTCAACAAACGTGACATGTACATAATCGAAAAAAATAACCCTTTTAATAAAAGTAAAACATTTTTACAGGTACAAATCGCGGTGGAATCGCGGTGATTTCATTATAGATAAGAAGCTCGAATCGACGAAATGTCATTCGCGGTGATTAAATTAGCCCGTCGGCGGTATTGCAGTGATCATCCGCGATGAAAAATATTTGTCCATCGTGGGATCGCGGAAAATGCGTTTTCCGCGTGAGCTGTACTGTACATGAACACACACAGACGCACACCAGGGTAGCTAAATCCCCACTAGAGCCATACGAGGGGTAATAATTAAGGTTACCTTTGATATCAACTGGGAACACACAAAGCAATCCACAAGCAATTATCTTCCAAGTCAGGCAGATCTTCATTTTTGAAATATTTTAATAAAGTAGTTCGGGACTCATCTGTACCCAAAGTGTCTTATCTGGAATAAAATGACATTTTATAATTTCTATTGACGTTATCATTACTACTGTGATGCAGACAATAATGGCGATCATCAGGTGCATAATAACACTGGACTCAAACATGAGATAATAAAACAAAGATCGTTTAACGCGAACCAATTCCCCGTCCTTTGAAAACAGCGTTTTAGCAGTTCTCAGACGAGCAATTAGAACTGCTCCTGTGCAATTTACTTGAATTAATTGTATTACTATCTTGCTTTACCAAATTAAGCTGTAAATACATTAATTTAACAGATAACGAGAGATACCTCAACACGTCCCTAGCTCGAAGTAATGTATGGTTCAATTTCAATATCATTATTAGTATTATAACGATTCCCCATATTGTTTTTATATATACATTTTTCTTTCTTTCTTTCTTTCTTTCTTTCTTTCTTTATTTTCTTTCTCCTATCCAATCGTTGTCCGAGCGATATCTTGTGAACGAATGATCAGATAATATTGAAACATAGAACATATATAGATGGCATTTTTGAAGTTGTGCACCTTGCAAAAGTTAAATTATAACTCTGGGCCACTTTGTTGCAAAGTTATCTCCCCTTGTTCAATATTTTAATAGTGTAAATTTTGTCCAGAGCAGAACTCATAAACTATCTGATGGAATTGATTGAAACTTGGAACATAGATAGATGGCAATGTGAAGTTGTGCACCTTGCAGAGATCAGAACTCATAAACTACTTTTCGGACTTGTATAACTCAAAACCGACAAGTGATAGGACTTGAAACTTAGTACATGTGTTCCTAATCAAGTAGAACTACTTTCTCAAGTGTATTAGCGCATGACCGAATACTCGTTTCTGATTGGTCGATTATTCGGACTTGTATAACTCAAAAACGACAAGTGATAGAGACTTGAAACTTAGTGCATGTGTTCCTAATCAAGTAGTACTACTCTCTCAAGTGTATTAGCGCATGACCGAATACTCGTTTCTGATCGGTCGATTTTCGGACTTGTATAAGTTAAAAACGACAAGTGATAGAGACTTGAAACTTAGTACATGTGTCCCTAATAGAGTGTGGGGAATCGTTCGTAACTGTTGCTACAGTTACAATGTCTAGTTATTATTGTTATTATTATTAGTATTATTTCTAATAGAAGTAGTAGCAGTAGAAGTAGTAGTAGTAGTAGTAGAAGTAGTAGTAGTAGTAGTAGTAGTAGTAGTAGTAGTAGTAGTAGTAGTAGTAGTAGTAGTAGTAGTTGTAGTAGTAGAAAAAGAAGTAGTAGTAGTAGTAGTAGAAGTAGTAGTAGTAGCAGTCGTAGAAGTAGTAGTAATAATAGTAGTAGTAGTAGTAGTACTAGTAGTAGTAGTAGTAGTAGTAGTAGTAGTAGTAGTAGTAGTAGTAGTAGTAGTAGTAGTAGTAGTAGTAGTAGTAGTAGTAATATTAGTAGTAGTGGTATTAATAGTAGTAGTAGTAGTTGTTGTAGTAGTAGTAGTAGTGGTAGTAGTAGTAATATCCCTTTTCATAGTTGTTGACAATCCAGTTTAAGTAGTCATAATGTGTGTGTTTATGCCCGTTTTCAATTCACTTGAACAGTGTTGTATAATTATGTTCCTTTTACAGAGTGACAAGTAGTGCTTGGAGCTTGAGATGTCGCAATGCTTCTCTATGAGTGACGTTCGATTTAAAGCAGACGACTTTTAAATAACATATGAAGTATACGATTGAGGAAGTTAAAAATTCACATTTAAAAAAAACTTTGATTAGCGAAAAAAGTGAAAACTGAGAAACTGATCTTGTTCCCACAATATCTCTCTTAATACTAAATCAAACCCTATGTTGTCGGTTCCCAAGAAACTCATCTCATTGATACGATTCTTTTAAGTTCCCACAGCAAAGGGTTTTAAGGTTTAATTAGGAAATAAAGAACCTGAAATATTCACGTTATCTAAAGCTGTGATCAATAGCTAAAATGGAACGATAATGCTACGTTTACACTAGGCCACGATGTCTACGATCTCCACGATTTGAGAGAATCGTGATGAGCGTGGGGAGTCGTGGGTCGAATCGTAGTGATCGTGAGGGAACGTAGTGGAATCGTAATGATCGTAAGAATCGTGATAACATTTTTGGCTGTCAAAAACTTTGCCACGTTTATGCCGATTTGGCGCCAAATCTTGAGAGAGCTTGATAGAACGTGGGAATCGTAGTAGAGCGTAGTAGACCTTAACAGACCTTAACTGAGCGTAACAGAACTTGATGCGCCATCGTAGGGGATCGTAATGAACTTGGAAACACAATTCCTTCAAGGTTCACTAAGATGTCACCGCGTTTCTGTCACGCTCTATCACTCTCTACTACGATTCGTCAAGATACATTAAATAGCAAGAGTAATTATATCACTCTGTGACATACATGCTCCGACACGCTCTGATAAGTTCCCGCACGGTTCCCACGATGTGTATCCACGCTCTGCACGCTTCATTACGTTTGCAACACTGAACAAGGAAACATCTATATTTTTTGGTAGTTTAAAAATATGCCAGCCAAATGAGGAAGGAATGACTCCTTTTTATACCCAATCGTGGTGCAAGCGTGGAGATTTTGCTCAAATCGTGGCCATAAATCGCAGGAGATCTTAACAGAACTTCATGATCGTGAGAGATCTTAACATAACTTAACGGAACGTCACAGAACGTGATAGCATATCTTGACGATCGTAACAGAACTTGAGAGAACGTGATGAAAATCGTGGCAGATCTTGACCAGAGTCGTGTTGGCTTCGTAACAAAACGTACTGAGAGCGCAGGAAAGCGTAGCAAAACGTAGAAAAAGAAAAACTGATACATTAAATCGTCGAGCACTACGATTTGTTTAAATCGTGGACATCGTAGATATCGTGGCCTAGTGTAAACGTAGCATAACCCTTTCCCAACAGAAATAAATCTAAAACGGACGACTCTAAGAACTAACCGGATGTTAACAAATCCAAATGTGACGTCATTGTATGGGGCCACCAGTAAAACACATGCAATTTTCTTTCAACAGGGTGAGTTTCTAGTAGATTCATCTATTTTTTTTATCTAACTCAGATAAGATATTGGACAAAATTGATACAAAGAATTTCCACATTATGTACACTAGATTATATAATACTCTGTATGTATGTATTCAAACCACATTTACAAAGGATTCAAAAACTATTGACAGCAATATATTCATACTTGATACAACAACAACAACCAATGATGCTATAGAACTCTTCAGATTGAAGAGCAAATGCAAAATAAAAAGGTCACCGATTTAGGTCCGTCTACGACACAGGACAATGTACACTAACTTTATCAAACTAAAATATATAAACATTTTGTTTGAAAAATAAAGAAAACTTAGTCTGTTTTTTAACAGAAAAGGCTATGTTATAAACACTTAAAGGCAGTTCATAATCAATGTAAGTAATAAGTCACCAAGGGACCTCACATAAGTGTTCTGTCTTCTGATATAACTGAAATACCACAGAAATGTATCTGTTTTCTGTGTAATATAGTGTTAATTCAATTTTGCTGTGTGAAATTGTGTAATCTATACATTAAACATGTACACAACTTGTATACATTATATTAGGAATTTAGAATTGTACACTACATTCCTGATTGTATCATATCTATTATTATACTTTAGTTTACATACTGGTAATGACATTACACATATTTTCATGAACTGCTGCTAAAATTTAAACCCAAACTGCAGTTTAATGGCAATTTAAAACACCTGGTCTAACAAGAGTTATGAGTTAAAATCTCAGCAGGAACATGTTTTGAAACCATTATGTCATGGGGAATCATCTGAGTTGTCTTACTTAAACACTTATCACATTATTATCCAGGCTTCTAGTAAAAGCATTTTATGAAAATCGTTGCCAACGTTGCACACAGGGTGATCACACAAGTTCACATTGAGCACGTTGACTTTAGTGAGCTAACACATTATTATCTATAGTTGAACTGAATGTAAAATACCAAAATATTGGCAGTCATGATTTAGGAAATAGCGAATTCGAACAGATGAATGTTGGTAAAGGAGTGTACAATATATTGCCTTACAATATTACAATTGTATTTCTGTAAGAAGCGATTCTCATCATGTTCTGTGTATTTCCACGAAGGTGAAATGAGTCATTAATATGCTTTTCAACATGGTAAAGTTATATGACATCGGGCTTTTCTTAGATATCCAGAAAAAGTACTTCCCACGTTATTACTGAAAGCAAATGCTATCAAATTCATCAGATTAAACACATATATCGTAGATAAGTAATTTCATAAATTGTTTTAGACTTTAGCCAACACACCTGAAGATTGTTTTTTTTATCATCATTCTCATTTTCACTTATCTTCTTGTCCGGAACTGAATACACGTTATCATCTGTGTGGATTTAAAGAAAATGAGACTTTATTTAAAATACGGACACTTTTTAACCTATCTTCAGACAACAACATTTGAAAACATTGTGGCCAAATGGTAAATTGACATTATTATCATGAGCAAGTTGTCATTTTCTCCATAGTGTTTTCAGAAGTTGTCTGCTGCATATGCGTCAACAATGCTAGCTCGAAATGCTTTTAACCTTTCTATGTATTTCCTTGAGTGATTTAAAGCAGCATATCAGGTTAATAGTTTAAAGAATGAAATTGGTATCATCCTACAGAATTGAGCTCATTTCTCTTCTATAGACACACAATATTGAAACGTTTTATACATGGGACTTTTGAAAATATTTGTCAAAAAGTACAGTTTTCTCAGTCTTTATGCATAGTGTTTTTATCTTTGTCTCAAGATTATACATTGAGCCAGATCATGCAAAGATAGCCAGTTGCCTTGGAATATTGTTGTGCAGAGTATTTTGTCTAGAAAGGCAGGGGGGAAATGTTAGGTGAACTGAAATTTCATTGAAAATAATGTTTAGCTCAAGTTAATCAATCAACCATGATAAGAGTCAGTTTCTAATTATATGTATTACTAGTTAACAAATAACTCATACTTGTAAAAAGAGATCAGAACATTCTTAAATGCATTCTACTGTTGTTTTCCATCAACATCCCTGGAAATCTTACAGTATGTTACACTCCCGACCTTATAAAAAATAAAACAGATATCGACTTATAAAACTTAGATACATGATGAGTTTAGGTTTTTTCAATATGTTTTTCAAATTCCTTTTTGTAACTTCTATAGTTTGCCTATTCATTTGTTTATTTCTTGTTTGGAGACTGACACTGCTTAATTAATTGTGCTTGCTATAACAATACCTAGGCTTTGTCTTTTTACATATTATAGAACAATACTGAATGATCCGTGCCTGGAGATTATTTTACAGTAAACTACGTTAATACAAAATAATCAAAATTGTAGGGAGTCAGTATAGCATGGCTTTATACAGTCACAGTCACAACTGCCTCAAAACAACTGAACATGTTAGTTTTCCATTACATAGGTGAAAGAATACATGCACTTTTTTTTATTCTTTCGAATTCTTAAAAGTGTGAATATTCAATGAGCAGATTGTAGAAGTTGTTGATTTGAAGGAACTTATAGATCGGTCGGTGGTACTTTTTACTATGTAGTGTTTTTCACGACACACAATTTCTATTGATATTTATACCGTCCTAGCGATTTTGAACCACGATGCGAATGAATCTTGAAATTAAAAACATAAGGGCTGTGTTGTGTATGTGTGGCGACATTAAATGAAGAAACAGCTGAAAAACTTAGTAGAATATTTAATACTACAAAGATTAACTTAAAATGCATGGGTTATATAGCAATAAGTTACACTAAGAGGCGTCGCTTTGAGTGGATACACTTTCATCCATGAGTTCATTTGTTAAAACAATATACACAAAACTCTCTCCCTTCAAATGTAAAGTCATCACTTCAAATTCAATTTTGAAATCACAATCAATATACACCTGATGAACGTATGCACATACTGCTTAAATTTGTTCCGATTGTGATTAGCCATTAAGTTCCAATGTCAAAGATGACACCAATTAATATAATCATTATCGTTTAAAGAGGTACAACATCCGAACCTCGTCGCCAATTTGTTGTGTATGTGTACAAAAGTAATGAAGGAATAACCATATAGCTTAGAACAATATTAATACTACAAAGATTAACATGGAATACATAGGTTATATAGAAATATGTTACAATAAGGAGGCGTGGCTTTGAGTGGATATACTTTTGAATCATGAGTTAATTAGTTAAGACAATATACAAAGCATTCTCCCCTTTCAAATGTAAAGTCGTTGATTTTCAAATTCAATTTTGAAATCTTAATCATAATTACACATGTGGAAGGTATGCACATACTGCTTTAATTTGTTTAGTTTGTGAAGGACATCTGAGGAAGGAATGCACATACTGCTTTAATTTGTCTATGCATGTTGCGCGTGATCAAGTCATGTTGACAGCGTAGAAATACGTTTTATTTTTTAATCATGTAATTCGTATATTTTAACATAACATTTCTGTCCAGATCTTTCTTTTTGGTAAGTGATGTCGAATCAAATTAGTTTTCCGGCTTCATATGCCAACAAGTTACCGCGTTTTGATTTTTAGACCAGAACTATTTTGCGGTTCGAAAGTACCGACATGGGTATTAGCCGGCAACAGTCCATTAATTTTAAACAAATATTCCACAGATCATCCACATTCTTTGAAATTATATACGATCTACAACTACCAAGATATCTGCATGAATCCGAGATGGTTTTCAGAAACGGAGATCTGATATAGAAAGACAGATGTGAAGTAATTCAATGCCGATATTGTTAAACACTAGTCTAGATTCCACTCTGAAAAGTATGAGTGTCTTCGGGTTTCGCCTGCTATAGTAATTGGCTATAACGAGACCCTTGCTTAATATAAAAATACTACCACTCCTACTATTATTAGTATCAACTAGGATGTATGATAACTATAATAATAAATAATAATGCTTTACCTATATGAATACATATTTTGTTTAAATCCTACCTAACATGGTTTGACAACTAGAATATCACTTTTAATTGTTGTTTAAAATCCTGTTTAAGAAGTAATTATTCGTGTGTTTATGCCCGTTTTATTTCACTTGAATAGTGTTGTGTAATTATTTTCCTCATACATATACATAGTGACAAGTGGTGCTTGGAGCCTGAGATGTCACAACGCTTAACAACGATGACGTTCGATTTAATGTGAATTTCCAACTTCCTTAATCGTATACTTCATACGTTATTTAAAAGTCGTATGCTTTAAAAATACTTTGAAGTGCGAACATTGTGAAAATGTCGAAGCAAAATTGGAAAATATTGTGTGCAAAGGAGACATTTTCCTTTGGTCATTATGTTATATAAATTCGTCAGTTGTAGTCAGAATGTGTAAGCCTGATATGCTATTTTGCAATTACAACTACTAAAATATTTAAACAAAAACAACATTTTTATATAGATGCATGATTTGTAAACATTGGGGGCAAAGGAGACATTACTAATTTTGGAGCAATATCTCCTTTGTCCACAGTGTAATAACAATTCGTCGGCTGCAGAGTACTCATTGGTGTAAGCCTGATATGCTTTATTATAGGTCGTATGCTTTCAAAATACTTTGAATATGAAAAACGTGTAAATTTTGCGGAGCATAAGTTGAACATATTGTGGGCAAAGGAGATATTGCTTATTTTGGCGCAATTTTATCTTTGTTCATAATGTTATATACATTCGTCTGTTGCAAGGTAATCACAATTTGTATGCCTCATATGCTGTTTTAAGAGTCGTCTACTTGCAAAATAATTTGAAAATAGTAAAAGGTAAAAATGTCGAATGAATGAGTTGGAAATAGTATGGGCAAAGGAGACATTGCTCATATTGGCGCAGGTTCTCGTTTATTCATATGCCTTTACCATATATAGACGCTTTCTGACGACTCTGCAGCAGACGACTTTTGAAATCATTGTGACAAAAGAAGAAATTTCTCATAATCTTTTAAACTCTATTCAATGATTATAATGTTTCATTTAAAGATGTTTACACTATTTTATAACCGGAAGTCGTGAGCTGCAGAGGTGTTGTATGTGGGAAAGTGTTTAACTAGCTAGCACACACCTGCGCTGTAGGTGTGTTAGATACAGCCTTTAACAGTGTACTACTTGAAGATGCATTTTGCCGCATCTGCAACAGATGCCTTTTGAAAACATTGCGGCAATGAGCAACTATACGATTTGCCACAATGTTTTCAACTCTTTGCAATAGTTAAATGGAAGATACGTCTCTCGTACGAAAGGTCCCGGGTTCAAATCCCGTGATGAGCGGGTTCTGTTTTTTTTTTCACAAATTGGCGAGTACAGGTTAAGTTTCCAGGAAGCAAACATCGATCGTGATTAATATAAGCTGAACGCTTGTTTTACAATCGATGTAAACTAAATATGTTTAAACCAAGACTCACTGTATGTTTAACCATTTACCTAATACAGGTAAACGTTGTCCTTAAGAAACAAACGAGCAGTATCAGTTTTTTACACACTGATTTCAAATTACAGATATACATACAGTTCTCTAAATCGTACAAAACGCCTCATTCGTGCAGTGGATAACATTGTAATCAATGCACGGGTGTCAGGATAAGCTTACCGGGAGTTTTGGTAATTCACCAAGAAAATACCGTGATATGCTTGACTAATTATAGTCCGACAGAAGAAACGTTGAACCTAGAAAATTGATAATCCTTGGATCTATACATGGGTTTTAGTGGTGGCCATTACTAGTGGCAAACTTGGATTTTCTATAACGTAAACCAGTCATGACCATACACATGGTTTCAATGTATTGATCTACCCCTCACGCCTATGTCCAGGCACAAACAGTATCATCCTATATACAATATGGGAGAAGTTCAAATGCATGAAGCGGATGTCACCTTTGACGCCATCCTGAATTTCTCAAACTGCTCAAGGGTGACCAAAGTCGATCCGGTGAATTCTGAAGGAGGACACCTAGGACTATACAAAATCCGATGAAAAAAATAATATTTCTAGGTTCAGTTAAAAATTTATATTTGGCTACCGGACTATTAGGTTTCAAACATCTTTCAGTGATATCACGGCGGCCAGTTCATGTATCCATGTGTTTCTCACAATAGTACTCCACACGACAGTTTGTCTAAGAAACTTGCTGCTTTTCTACATATAGCCTACTGTCAGTATGTGGTAGCCGAATGACGCTTGGATTAATTACTTTGTCAGACATCAGAAAGAATGTTGACCAAGCTTGGGTTCGAACTCACAAGCCATGGATTGACAACCAGCGTTGCTCCAGGGGCTCGTCGTGACATTACTGAAATACTCTTAAAAGCGGCGTAATGTTAATCTACCATATGATAGCACCGTAGTCGCAGTTATGATGCTCAAATGTCTATCACTAGTTGACTTTTCTTATTAAACATAACATATGAATACATCACGAAACTGAATAAACATCAATTTATTTAATACAATTAAAACAATCACTCGAACATGCCGATAACTCGAAGTAATACATCTGTAACATTCAACTTCGAGTTATCGAGAGTCCAATGTAGTTAACCTTTTAACATCAAAATAAAACATATATGTATTACATGTATTAAGTATAGTCTATCAATCACCCGTAGACGTCGATAACTCGAAGTAAGTAATCGGTACCATTAAAGTTCGAGTTATCGAGAGTCCACTGTTGTTTATTTTTTAACACCAAAATAAATAATATATTTATCATATGTATTTAGTATAATCTAGCGAGCACCCGAACGCGTCGATAACTCGAAGTAATGTATCTGTACTATTCAACTTCGAGTTATCGAGAGTCCATTATTGTTTACTTTTTTAAATCCACATACTAAGTCAGCTTGACTTTAAATCTGTCTCTTCTTTCCCACAATAATTTTAAATTGGTCTCCATTTTAAACTTTAAATCGTTAACATTTCTCAATCAGATGTTTTCAATTTGAATTATTTCCGATCACTGGAACAAGCCAATAACTCGAAGTAATTTGTTTGTCGACTTCGTATCACAGATAGTCAACTGAAGTTATTATTCTAACACTAAGGGAATAATGCTTGACGACAATATCACTGTCTCCTTTTTCCACAATAATTTTAATTTTAAATTTCCAACATTTTCACAGCTAATTCATCTGATATGTTCAATTTATAAATGTCTATTAGAGGAAGCAGTAACCCGGATACATTCTTTCCGTATCACAGAAGTCAAGGAAACGAGGAAATTTGTAGATATATGACACATTAGTTCAGAGGTCGAGAGAAGACTGAGTCACAACACTTTAACTTTACAGCATTACTCAAAAACCGTTCAACATTTTCATAATGAGCAATAAAAGAGAACATTTCAGTACCCTTGGCGTTGTCGTCTGCGTCGTCACAAAGCTTTAACCTCATAAGCCATTCAATATCTTCAAATGAAACTTGTTACACATGTTCCTAGGCAAAATAGGCATGTCTTTAACAAGTCAAATAATTATTCAGAATGCCCTCTTTTCGACTTAAAAAAGAGCAGTCGAGCGTTGGCGTTCGCTTGTGGCGGCCTTGTTGAAAATATATTATGTAAGTAAAGTAACATCTCAAACTTCGGACGTAAATATTTAAAATATAATTTAAAATAGTGTTAGAAATGGATGAATTACATAATATTTTCAGGTTAATTTAATAATTACTCTTCAATTTTTTGACACCCGGCCGGGTAGCTCAGTTGGTAGCGTATCTGACTTGTGATCTGTAGGTCACGGGTTCGATACCCGGTTAAGGCGAACATTCTTTCGGGCGATTTTTCCCATTGCCTCTCACCTCTGATTTATGTGAGAAAGTAGTCAGTGGCTTCGAAAGAATGCTGTGCAAGTACTGGTGTGGGAAAGCCAGGAAAACATGGGTAGGTGCACTGACCGCCGTGATATGACCCAAGCTGTTGAAAGCGGCGTTAAACTCCAAACAAACAAACAAAAAAAATCAATTTTTTGACAGTCAAAATTATAATAGGAATTAAAGCATTTTATTCATATTGGTTTTCTAATCTGAAAATCTTATAAAATGTCATATCCGGTAAACTGTTTAAAGTTGTTGTTGTTTTTTGTTGTTATAGTTCAACAATATTGGCCTGATCATGACTATTTTTTATAAAGATACGTATTAATTCTTTCATCAAAATCATTGTTTGTATCTGATTTGTGGAGCTGAGCCCTGATAACTTTGTGGATAGAGACGCAGGCCGTTATCCCTGGGTTTATGAGTTTGAACCTTAAGCTCAGCCAACATTCTTTCCAATATTTGACAACAAATGTCAATGTGACAAGCATTATTGGTCTTCCACCAATGAATGGGCTTACCGTCTATTTGGAAAAGCAGTCTGTTGCTTGGAAAGATTGTTGTGTGGAGTACTGGTTTAAGAAAGCTTTGCAATGTAAAACATTGTGGCAATAGGAGAAATTGCTCGTTATGAGCAATTTCTCCTTTTATCACTATATTTTCTCATCCTAAACCAAATGACCGAATTTAACCAAACTTCACAGGAATGTTCCGTTTGTGGTTTTATTGCAAAATTGTTCAAGGATTTTAATTCAATAGAGACATAGAGAACTACTGTATTATAAAGAGGGCAAAATGTCTAAACTTTAAAATTCTACTTCCCCCGAATCTGCTTGTCAGATTGCAACATAATTTAGTAGAAATCTTCCTTGAGTAAACCACTACACAACATTTTCATTCCGTATCGATTGGTAAAAAAACATGGCTGCGAGGTGACTTCAGAAATAGGGGTAAAATGACATTTTTTTTTTTAATTAGTTTTTTATCAAAATTGTTGTATAATTTTGTTTTAAGAAGTAATGTTTTGTTGAAAGACATAGCTCTTTTAGGAACTGTTATACCAAGGTGGTCCAAACGTTATTTTACAACTTTTATTTTGTCAATGGGATCTCAATTCAACGAATCGTCAATAATATTTAAAACATTGTGGCGAAATTGTTCTTCTGCAGATGTGTCAAAATGCTCTAGGAAGTGGGAAAGGTTAGCATTAAATCACTGTAGTCCGTTGACCATTAGGAATTTGCTATGGCAGTGTTGTTAATGTTGAGATAAATAGTCCCGTTCAGAGATTCTCGTTGAAAGATAAATAGTCATTTTAAGAGATAAATACTCCCGAGATAAATAGTCATGTTGAGAGATAAATAGTCCAGTTAGGATTACCTTTGATATCAACTGGGAACACATAAAGCAATCCACACACGATTATCTTCCAAGTCAGGCAGATCTTCATTTTTGAAATATTTTAATAAAGTAGATCGGGACATAAGAGTCTTATCTGGAAAAAAGTGACACTTTATCATCTCCATGGACGCTATCATTACTGTTTAAATTATTATCATACTATGATGAAGACAATTATGGCGCTCATCATGTGCATAATAACACTGGACTCAAACAGGAGATAATTAAAAAAGATCGTTTAACGCGAACCAATTCCCCTAGAACGGAACCGTCCTTTGAAAACAGGGTTTTAGCAGTTCTCAGACGAGCAATTAGAACTGCTGCTACACCAATGTCTTGATTTAATTGTATCACTGTCTTGCTTTACAGAATAAACTTCTTTTTCAATATTTTTGCGGATATGTTTTTAAAGTCGCCTGCTTTTAAAATGTGTGGTATATGGGAAAGCGTTAATTGATCACAGTGAAGGGTAACAACTCGTTAACATATTTAAAATCAAGTTATTGTCAAAAGAAAATGGACAGCGGGCTCGTCGGTAAACCATTCGGATGTTGCTCTCCAAAATAAAGGTCCATGGTTCGGATCCCGTGATGAGCGTGTTCTAGGCATTTCCACTAAAACGGCGAGAGTACTGGTTAAGTCTATAGGAAGCTAAAATCTAAGCTGAAAGTTTGTTTCGCAATCGATTTAGAATAAATAAGCTAAAACTAAATAATTTGATAAGGTATCTTGATGAATGTTGGTTTAAGTCTGTCTCGCTCTATAGAGATTGACATCACACCATGAACATTGATAATGGTACCGTGTCTACACAACTGGACAGCAACCCATGAACACTCACGTAGGTACCGTGTCTACCTGATTTCGAGTGTTAGTTTATCTGCGTCGTGCTATACACAGCTGAACAGCAGCCAAATAACACTGATGTAGGAACCGTGTCTACCTGTTTTCGAGTGAAGTGGACCACCGACTTATGTAATTAAGTGTTCGCGATCAGTTACGTTTCACAAAAATAATAATTATTTGTAATAGTAGTAGTAGAAGTAGTAGTAGTATTAGTAGTATTAGTAGTAGTATAAGTAGTAGTAGTAGTAGTAGTAGTAGTAGTAGTAGTAGTAATAGTAGTAGTAGAAGTAGTAGTAGTAGTAGTAGTAGTAGTAGTAGTAGTAGTAGTAGTAGAAGTATTATTATTATTATTATTATTATTAGTAGTAGTAGAAGTAGTAGTAGTAGTAGTAGTAGTAGTAGTAGTAGTAGTAGTAGTAGTAGTAGTAGTAGTAGTAGTGTAGTAGTAGTAGTAGTAGTAGTAGTAATAGTAGTAGTAGTAGTAGTAGAAGTAGTAGTAGTAGTAGTACTAGTAGTAGAAGTAGTAGAAGTAGTAGTAGTAGTAGAAGTAGTAGTAGTAGTAGTAGTAGTAGTAGTAGTAGTAGTAGTAGTAGTAGTAGTAGTAGTAGGAGTAGTAGTAGTAGTAGTAGTAGTAGTAGTATAAATAGTAGTTTTAGTAGTAGTAGTAATAGTAGTAGTAGTGGTGGTGGTAGTAGTAGTAGTAGTAGTAGTAGTAGTAGTAGTAGTAGTAGTAGTAGTAATATCCCTTTCCATAGGTTGTTTAAAATCCTGTTTAACTATTCATGTTTTGTGTTTTTGTGTCCGTTTTCAATTCACTGTAAAAGTGTTGTGTAATTATTTTCCTCATACAGAGTGACAAGTGGTGCTTGGAGCCTGAGATGTCGCAACGCTTCACAATGAGTGACGTTCGATTTATTGTGAATCTTTAACTTCCTTAATCGTATACTTCATATGTTATTTAAAAGTCATCTTCTTTAAAAATACTTTGAAGAGCGAAAAACGTGAAAATGTCGAAGCATGATTAGAAATATTGTGGGAAAAGGATACGTTTTTCTTTGTTCATTATGTTATATAAATTCGTCCGTTGTAGTCATAATTTGTAAGCCTGATATGCTATTTTTCAATTAGTCTGCTTTTAAAATATTTAAACAAAAACATTTTTTTTATATAGAATCATGAGTTGAAAACACTTGGGGTAAAGGAGACATGAGTAATGTTGAAGCAATTTCTCCTTTGTCCACAAAGTAATAACAAATCTTCGGTTGCAAAGTAATCATTGGTGTAAGCCTGATATGCTTTATTAAAAGTCGTCTGCTTTCAAAATACTTTGAAAATGAAAATGTGGAAATGTTGCGAAGCAAGAGTTGAACATATTGTGGGCAAAGGAGATATTGCTTATTTTGGCGCAATTTTAACTGTGTTCATAATGCTAAATAAATTCGTCCGTTGCAAAGTAATCACGATTTGTATGCCTCATATGCTGTTTTAAAAGTCGTCTTCTTTCAAAATATTTTAAATAAAGAAAAACGTGAACATGTCGAATGCAAGAGTTGAAAATAGTATGGGCAAAGGAGACATTAATCATCTTGGCGCAGTTTCTCGTTATTAATAATCCTTTCCCATATATAGACTATGCAGCAGACGACTTTTGAAAACATTGTGACAAAAGTAGAAATTGCTCATAATCTTATCAACTCTATTCCATGGTTATTAGTCGCCGGGCAGAAGCCCGCGACTTCTATTTTTAATAGGTTTTCGGAAATCACATGGGAGGGGGGATTATTATTAGAAAGAAACACATTTAGATGTCTTGAACATATTACAATTATACAATACAATACAATTCTTTATTGCCTCCATGTTTGGAGATATCGTAGGTTAAATTTTACACTACACAAATAAATTATACAATTTCAATAGAAAAAAAAAGAACAAATATATTAACATACAGACAAAAAAAGAAAAGACAATTACTGACTACTATATAGGGTTATATATACAAGTTCGGTACTAATTTACATTAGTATTAAACTATCAATGCTTAACAGCAACCTCAAACATAGTGCGTTTAAGCCTGATGTTGAACAATACTGGTTGTTGTTGTGACACAGTTAAATTGGCGAATACAGCTGGACACAGCGACTCACAAAAGTGAACGTGAGCTGTAGAAACATTCTGTTGATATTCGAATTGACGACTGGGGGTAGTGGGGCGCCCATGATGCGGAGTACCCACTCAAAATGGTCTAGAGCATAAAGCTCGTTAACAAATCGAATATCAAACAGAGAAAGCATTTTCCGTTTGAGTTCAAAGCGTATCACTCTTGTGCAGCTGCATTCGTACAATAAATGAACTAATTCCTCTTGGGATAGCATGCCACATTTGATGCACGTAAATTGTGCTAGTGTAATGGGCCTTGACCATAGTTTGACCATAGTTGTCATAGTTGATCTAAAGGCACTCAACTTCGAAACTTTGTAGACGATGCTAGGTTCGATCCCTGGCTGTAACACTTGAACAAACATGTACTCTTGATTCCTGGTGAGGCGTTGTACCCATAAGGAATACTCACGCATACCAATCGCTTGGCGAACTGTATTCTTCCATGCTGATTTAGTGGGCAGTGAACTATCCCGGAAATAATTGTTCAATATAAAATTTAAGTTGTATTTTGCTATTATCCTGCAGATATCCGGGATGAACCCAAGCTTGACAGAGCGTTGGTCGTTTAAGTACATTAAATATTTACTAACAAATATTTCTTTTGAAATACAATATACAGGGAGACAAAGCAATTTATGTAGGAACATTAGTTTCCGCTTTTCGATTTCACTGTCTATCCTGTAAAGCCCAATCATTGACTCAGCTATGTCCGATCGCGTTCTAACTGAAAGTCCTTGAATCTTCTTTGCAACGGAATGCTGAAAAATCGTTAAGCTATTGTGATCAGTTTTCGTTATATTATTCCAAAGCTCAGATCCGTACAAAAGTGTCGGTCGGACTATCTTGGAGTACAGATTGGCGGAAACCAGTGGGTTTACACCTTGCGGATGAAGACCCTGACCAACCATTGCAAATAGAGAGTTGCGAGCTTTTTGTATACGTTCTTTTATACGGACCGATAATTTCATCCTGGAATCATGGGTTATACCCAAATGGACAATTGTTTTCACCTGCGTTAGAATTTGTTCTCCATACATTATATATGCGCTGGAGTCATTTCCTTTCTTACTAAAAACGATAACGTTAGATTTGTTTACGTTTACCTCCACTCTCCATGTTTTGCAATACCGGTAGACAATATCAACCATTTTCTGTAACCGTAGGGGGGAAATGGCCAACAGAGATATGTCGTCGGCGAATGAAGGGTTACTAACAGGTATGGACATGACGTTAGTGCCTAGGTTACTGACTTGTAATGACGCTACAAGCTCATTGATGTAAACTAGGTATAGGAAAGTGGACATAACCCCTCCCTGGCGTACGCCGCGTATTACATTGAACGTACTAGACGTTTGCTTAGCGTAACGTACGACACTTTTAAGACCGGTATAGGACGCTTGTACAATCCTAAGGAGTTTACCCACTAGTCCCATTCGGCCGAGTTTGAGGAACAATGATTTGTGTCTCACACTATCAAAAGCCCCCTTTTGATCAAGAAAGGCGACGTAAACGTCACTTTGACGTTCAACGTTGTAAAACACAGCTTCTTGAACATTAAAGGCTGTGGTCATACAGCTAAGCTGTTTCTGGAACCCATGTTTTTGAGGGCAGGGGAATATTATTTTAGCAGACGCAATATATGTGTTAATTCGAATAAGAAGTATATAGTATGCAGAGTGCTGCTTTAAGACAAGAAGAGCACTTTACTGTCAGCGCAAGTTCTAACGGCGGGACTGCCTTGTAGCAAATAAGGCCGTTGTTCCACGCCCGTAAGAAAAAAAATAAAAGTGTTCCACTCCATTGTGTTTTTGTTTTTTTCGACTCCCGTGACAAGGGCTTGTGCTCCCCGTAATACACGCAGAAGACTCGAGTAGAAATCCGCCGTAAAGCCGTTGTTCAACGCCCGTAAGACAAAATATAAAAGTGTTCCACTCCATTGTGATTTTTTTTTTGTTAGACAAGGGCTTGTAGGCCCAAGTGCTCCCCGTAATACACGCGGCAGACTCGGGTAGAAATCCGCCTTAAGGTCGTTGTTCCATTCCCGTAAGATTTTTTTTCCAACTTTTGAATGTCGAATGTCGTATGTCGTGCCAGCACGACATTCGATTTTTTGATTTTTTTTTTGTTTTCAACTTTTGAATGTCGAATGTCGAATGTCGTGCCAGCACGACATTCGACATTCAAAAATTGAAAAAAAAAAAAAATTCAAAAAATGCTGGCACGACATTCGACTTTCGACATTCGACATTCAAAAGTTGAAAAAAAATCTTACGGGAGTGGAACAACGACCTTAAGGCGGATTTCTACCCGAGTGTGCCGCGTGTATTACGGGGAGTACTTGGGCCTACAAGCCATTGTCACGGGAGTCGAACAAAAAAAAATCACAATGGAGTGGAACACTTTTATTTTTTGTCTTACGGGAGAGGAACAACGGCCTTATTTGCTACAAGGCAGTCCCGCCGTTAGAACTTGCGCTGACAGTGAAGTGCTCTTCTTGTATCAAAGCAGCACTCTGCGTATGGCTGGGGAAATGTGCGCTGGGGCCGAATTTGCAATAAGGCAGTCCTGCCGATGAATCCAGCGCAGAATGCGAAGTCCTCGGCTTGTTTCGAGGCGTATGGCCAAGGAAATGTACGCTGAGGCCGAATTTGCTATAAGGAAGTCCTGCTATTTACCCAGGCTGACGGCGAAATCCTCGCCTTGTTTCCAGACAGCACTCTGCGTATGGCTCGGGAAATGTGCGCCGGGGCCGAATTTGCTACAAGGCAGTCCCGCCGTTAGAATCCGCGCTGACGGCGAAGTGCTCCCCTTGTTTCAAGGCAGCACTCCGCATATGACTGGGGAATTGTGCGCTGGGCCCTGATTTGCTACAAGGCAGTCCCGCCGTTAGAACCGGTGCTGCCGGCGAAGTGCTCTCCTAGTTTCAAGGCAGCACTCCGCATATTGCTGGGAAAATGTGCGATGGGTCCTGATTTGCCGTATAGCATATGCGGCCCAGGCGCGTAAAAGAAGGTTCAGCGCTTCGCCGTAAGCGCGCGTAGACTGCGGGACCTGCCTTATAGCGTATTCGGCCCGGCTCACATTTCCGCTACTAGCAGCCGAGTGCTCGCATAAATCAAGGCTCAGCACTTCCCCGTAAACGCGGGTAGACTGCGGGACCGGCCGTATATCATATGCGGCACCGGCGCACATTTCCCCTACTAGCAGCGGAGTGCTAGCGTAAAACAAAGCTCTGCACTTCGCCGTAAGCGCGGGTAGACTGCGGGACCTGTAATAAAAATAAAAGTGTTCCACTCCATTGTGATTTTTTTTTTCTTCGACTACCGTGACAAGGGCTTATAGGCCCAAGTGCTCCCCGTAATACACGCAGCAGACTGGAGTGAAAATCCGCCTTAAGGCCGTTGTTCCACGCCCGTAAGAAAAAAAATAAAAGTGTTCCACTCCATTGTGATTTTCTTTTCGACTCCCGTGACAAGGGCTATCGGCCAAAGTGCTCCCCGTAATACACGCGGCAGACTCGGGTAGAAATCAGCCTTGAAGGCCGTTGTTCCACTACGTTGATTTTTTTTTGAATGTCGAATGTCGTATTTTTTAAAGTTTTAATTTTTGAATGTCGTATGTCGAATGTCGTGCCAGCACGACATTCGTTTTTGAATTTCCAATGTCGAATGTAGACTGCAGGGCCTGCCTTATAGCGTATGCGACCCCGGCTCACATTTCCCCTACTAGCAGCTGATTGCTCGCCTAAATCAAGGCTCAGCACTTCGCCTTAATCGCGGCTAGACTGCGGGACCGGCCGTATATCATGTGCGGCACCGGCGCACATTTCCCCTACTAGCAGTGGAGTGCTAGCGTAAAACAAAGCTCAGCACTTGAATGTCGAATGTCGTGCCAGCACGACGTTCGGTTTTTTTTTTCAACTTTTGAATGTCGAATGTCGAATGTCGTGCCAGCACGACATTCGTTTTTTTTTCCAACTTTTGAATGTCGATTTTTTGAAGTTTTATTTTTGAATGTCGAATGTCGAATGTCGTGTCAGCACGACATTCGAATTTTTTTTTTCCAACTTTTGAATGTCGAATGTCGAATGTCGTGCCAGCACGACATTCGTTTTTTTTTTCAACTTTTGAATGTCGAATGTCGAATGTCGTGCCAGCACGACATTCGTTTTTTTTTCCAACTTTTGAATGTCGAATGTCAAATGTCGTATGTTTAGCTAACTTCACACAGCTTACTTCTGGTCCGTTTTATCCTGACACCAGTTATATATCGGCGTTTGCTGGGTTAGTTACCGGTATGTATGGTCCATTTTATCCTGAGACCAGGGAGTCAGCCATACTGCTTAATCCACGATTATGAGCGCCAAGGAGGGAGAGTCAATTATACCAGTCTGAGACTTTTTATAAATGTCTGCTTTATAAATGTTATAATGATCTCGAAGAATAAAACAGTTTTAACCTAATATATCCAACAATGCTTAGATATGGCTTCGGAAGAACGGAAAGAAGGACATAAAATATCCCATTCGCCTTTTGTCAGGAGATAATAAAACACCGGCAATTTTATTAAAGCCATACATAAATTTCGTGCGCTCGTATATGTATATTTATTTATCTGAACCAGTCTCTCTCGGAATCGATCCCAAGTCTGGCGGTCAGTGTGGAGTGCGTTTGGGCAACTCACATTTCCTAGCCTTGTACTGGTTTGCTTACATAAGGAGGATGAATAAGTAAACTGTCGCCGCGATCTAACTGAGATGATATTGGAAACGGGCGTAATGCCAGAATAAAACAAAATAACAAAACAGTAGTTGTCCTGTAAACCCGTCTTTATTTCATCGAAACTGAACTATTTTCTTGGTCGTCCAATGGTTTACACGCTGAAATTTCAATTCATGTGTCGTGCCAAAATAACTCAATCAGTGCTATCGTTCTAGGGTCAACAGGGCTTGACCATTAATTATTTGTGATGGTGGTCCAGTGGTTAACACGCTGGATTGTCAATTTATTTTCGTGCCGATCTAACGCAATCAGTGCTATCGTTCAAGGATCAAATGGGCGTCACCATTGATTATTTTCGATGATTCAAACCCGCTCCACTTACCATACTTCCTCTCGCTAATACTCCAGGCAACATTCTTCCCAGGCAACTGGGGTGTATCTAGATTGTCCTTACACATCACACAATTTTACGGCCGTGTGATGGATAAACGCTTTAACTTGGTTTGGCTAGCACTCGCTGAGTACTCGGTGTGTTAGGACAATCTGAATACACTCCTGGCTACGTGCCAACATATACCCTTTGTAGTTCATTAATAGGAGATAAATAACGTGATTTTCAGTCCATTAATGGGAGATAAATGACGTGATTCAAAATGACCTTCGTCAATCATCGGAACCAACTTAAGCCGGACTCGGGATTCGCACTCACAGCCCACGGATATATTGCTTTCTAATGATTAGGACTTCGTTGGCAATACCGTTAAGAGGGCAAAGAGACAGACAGTCACCAATGCCAACTGAATTAAAAGAACGCACACCTTTTGATTAAAACAGCCATGATTTAAAACAAGTGTTATACCAAGCATTGTTTAAATATATAGAAATGACTGTTTCAAATTGACACATTACAGTCTTCTTTTACCATTTATGTACATAGTCCACTCAGGGAGTGAATGCATTTTTCTCACTGTACAGTTATGTACCGAGTCTGTATTAAGTTGTTAGCTAGCCTATCGAAAGCTACAGACCGTCAACGGGCTTTTGAGATGTACTGGTCAAAGCCTTCAACTTGTGGGCGGGAAAACCACAGTATTTAAAGGTTTTAAAGTGGCAGTAGTTGCTTCCCTCCTTTGCTCGCAGGATTGCGAGGAGGATATCACTATTGACGCACTGGTGTCTGGATAAATTTAACAGCATTACTTGTAATGATTCCCGTCGTGATATAACTGAAATACTGTTAAAAATCGTACATCCGTCGATATATTGGAATACAGCGACGGATGATGGAAATGCATTTTGAGTGTTTGCACATCATGATGCCGCTTTACTAGAAGTTGACCACTGGTCCGGTCAATTACAGTTTCCAATACTCATAACAAATGCGTAAAAGTTAAGTTTGCTTGAAGCTCCGACATAGTAGAGAAGTAAGGAATGGGGCTTTACAAGGCGTTGGAACGACATCGTGCAATTTTGTATTATGCAATGACGTTCCCATTACAGTTAAGAAAGCCAGCTACTTATGTGACAAAATTATTAAAATTACCGGACTAGGCATATCACAAGTATATGGTTAGAATGATGTGCTGTATTGTTGGCCGTAAGCCTCATTCCTGACTAAAATCGTGTAACTTACAACTTGTTACTCACGTGGAGGTACTGTTCAGATCAGACTTTTTGGGCAGAATAAGAGTCGAGAATGGAGTGATAGACGGACCCGGGCAGTCCGTCCTAGTACACATGTGGGCATATATGGTAGTATGGATGGTGTCACGTAGAGCTATAGGACAAACTGGGCTAGTGGGAAGTTAATATTGTGGTAGACAAATACGACACTAAACTGACGTATACTGTTGATATTGTTAGATGTTTGATGTGTCAGTATTGAAGTAACTTTAAGATATCGTGTTAGTCACAAGGCCTTGTTGAACTTTATAAATTGTAACACAATGTAAAATACTAGAGACATACGAAAACGGGCCAGAGAGAATACGAGATAATATTACAAAATGTTATTACAAAATGTCAAAATAGTAGAACGGGCTTTCTTCTTTAGGCATACATGTAACGACTCGTGTTTAAGGTTTCAAGTAATACCCCCGGATAACTGCATGTTCTGCTACTGATTCTTTCTGATTGACTAAAGACTAAAGATCCTAACTTTCCACCGATGGACTGAACAGTGTATGTGAGCTAATAGGAAGGAACACTGTTTGGATTGACTTATACAAATTTAGTTTGGATACCTCCACTGATATCGCGCTATTGCATAGGGATAGATCGGTACATGCTAATCCAAACTGGCAGAATTGTGCCCGTGGAATTTTCAGAGACTACATACAATACTTTCTATACCCATGCTGTAAGACCGCTCTCGTATGGAGATTAAGGGCGCCCCTAATACCTGAAAGTGGAACAGGTTTAAAACAATTATAGTTAGTATTGTTCTAAACTTTGCCTAAAACTTACTTTGCTTGAAATGAAAATAAATTCAAAATCATCGGTAGTTTGACAGTTCGAAATAACGCTAAACGTTTTCTGTAATGTAACATTTCATTGGCTTATAGCATTTGCAATCCAAACCAGTGAGAGATTAGCATATATCCGTCAGATAGATATATGTCCAACGAGGAACCAGTTTAATATAAATTGTGCTGCAGTGAAACCGGCCTTAGCGTATCAACTCTGTCGTCTGTTCATACCACGTTGGCTTGGTTGCAGGACATGTGCATGGTAGATGACACATTTGTTCCTTGTAGGAGTTAGTCATATACTTCTTATTGCAAGGAGGAACGAGAAGGCAAACAGGCATGAATAGGAATCTAGGAGCAATACTTTTACTAGACAAAATATACATGCATATGGACTTTAGGAGGAACAGTAGTATTTCAAGGTAAACAGACATGATAAGATCCATAAGTATTATAATTTCAAGGCAAAGATACATGATAAGTGACATTTGCCGGATCATTTTTATATAATGTATAATTTATTATTCCATTTTGTGTGTACAAATATTTATTCTCATGAGACATCGATCGTGATTAATAAAAGCTGAAATATGTAAGATAAAACTGTTTCAACTCAGTTTTAAAGCGATTTCTACATCTCCCGGTTTGTACAGGAACAAAAACATAAGTTGTATACGATATAAGGGTTTCAAGATTCTTATTTAGTTGGCGTTTATATAATGTACATGATGAAATGTAGGTTCTCGTGCTAATACGACCCTTTGCTTATACTAAAGACATTAGTAGTTTCTCGAGCATATGCGATATAATGATACAGGTAACGTAACAGTTAATTGGTATAAACATATTACGTCATTCAGTTGCAGGCAATTAATAGTTAGTACTCTAATTATTAATTATAGACCTTTCGTTCTGTCTTTTTCAAAACTCATTTTTATAAAACAAATCACCAGTTTGAGGAACGGGATGTATGATAATATATGTATGATAATATACATCAGTGCAGAAAGCTCAGCTTTTAGGGCGTTTTAAGCCGCTTTCAACAGTTTATCAAATCATATCAAGACGTTTCCTTGGTAAACTATCGGTACTGCTGGTATACTTATCAAGACATCGGTGTATCAGTCGTAATATTATCCCCTCAATCCTGTGCGCCAAGGAGGTTACATGCATCAGTCATAATCTTATCCCCTTAACCTTGTGCGCCAAGGATGTTAATGCATTAGTCGTAATCCCATCCCCTTAAACGTGTGCGCTAAGGAGGTTACGTGCACGCGTCGTAATCGTATCCCCTCAACCCTGTGCGCCAAGGAGGTTACATGTATTAGTCTTAATATTATCCCCACAGCCCTGTACGCCAATGAGTTATGTCACTACAACAGTTTTCAAAGTATTTGGTATGACCCGACTGGTAATCGAATCCTGGTTTCACAGTTTAACCAATTAATCAACAGAGCTTTTAATACAATGGTCAAGATTTCGATGCCACGTGATCCTTCAGTTTGTCCACCTGTATTCGACACCTAGTCAATCCTTATTTATTGTAGTAGTTACTGGTATTTGGTATTTCATAGTCTGCAATGTATAAGATTAACAAGAAACGCGGTTTAGCCATTAAGCCTGAATTTCAACAGTGACCATAGAACATATAAGCCTTCCCGCGAGAAAACCAACATTGTGGACTCTGAGTAAAGAATCGACCCGGATCAGCCTAAGCATGCCGCGAAGGCTAACCCGGACAGACACTTTTCGCCTCCTGAGGATTTTCTGTTTCAGGAGTCATTACTCTTTACCTCTGTGCCCCTTAGACGGAATGTTTTCGTGGTCGGCTCATATGATCTATTTATAGTAACGATGACAATGCCTTTATTCCTATGACTCTCCGTAAATAATTCCAGTCTTCCTTTCTATTTAAGCTACTTTCTTGTGAAATTGTATAAACCTTAGTGAGGCGATAGAAAATTGCGCTACCAACCACAAACTTACCTTCGAACCGCAGAACGACTCCCCCATACTTACCATGTTAACACAAAATGAAATATCTAGACAAGACGGAAACGTCTACAATCTGTCTATGGGATAATTAATCGTTACTGGTATTTGTTGATTCAGTTGTTTTTGTTAAATAGAATGATCGAACATTATCTTTTAATCACATATCCGTAACTGTCAATAAATGTGATTTATTACCCCCACGAACTGATTTATAAATATAACAAAGTCATAATTCTAGGGAAAATTACTAAAACGTCTGAATGGATAGTAAAGTCATGCCCATCACCGATTCATGATTATCATTTGCATTAGAGTACCTGCAAAATAAACAAAGTAGTTTGTTCCACAAAAGTCCATATACAATGAGGACTAACACAACAAACATAATTCAAGTATATACCCCGATTTGCATTGTGTGGATACAATAATTCCAGTATATACGCCGAAATGCATTGCGGGGAAACAATATTTACAGTATATACCCCGAAATGCATTGTGGGGTTACAATAATTACAATATATACCCCGAAATGCATTGTTGGGATACTATAATTATAGTATATACCTCGATATGCATTGTGGGGTAACCATTACGCAACGCGAATTAAAATGCTATTCTTGGAACAACGTAAATTCAAACCTTTGATGTCTCCATAGTCAACGTCGTCGTTTTTATCGATTTCCTCATATACTGGTCCTAGTGATGGGGTTAAAGCTGTGTAATGATCTGAAAGAAAGAAACATAACAATGATGTCTTATATATATACCTTCTCAATTCGTGACTGGTCCTAGTGATGGGTAAAAGTTGTGTAATGAGCTGGACGAAAGAAACATAACATTGATGTCTTCATATATAACTTCCCCATTCGTGAGTGGCCCGTGTGATTGGTAAAAAGTTGTGTAATAAGCTGCAATAAACAAACATACATTGATGTCTTCATATATACCTTCCCCATTCGTGACTGGTCCTTGTGATGGGTTAAAAATTGTAAATTGAGATGAAAGAAAGAAAAATAACAACGATGTGTATAATATATATACCTTCCCTATTCGTGACTGGTCCATGTGATAGGGTTAAAGATGTGTAATCAGCTGAAGGAAAGAAACATAACATTGACGTCTTCTTAAATACCGTCCCCATTAATGACTTATACGTTTATATTGTTAAAGTAGGCAATGAGAAGACAGAAAGAAACATAACACCCTTGGTTGACTGGTCTTAGTGGTGGTGTTAAATTAGACAATGAAGAAGATGTTGTTTGCAATTGGGTGATGATATTAGATTAAGTAAAGCAACCTATTAGGGTTCCCCCTCTGAAGATTTGTATCTGTTATGAAGTCTTTGTTCATTTGAAAGACGCTTTACGACGCCTTCAAAAGTATTTGCTAAATATAGACCAGTTTAGTAAAACCTAAACACAAGCAGAAATACACGATTATTCTTATCTTTGTCAATAGTGTGCGCTATTCCGGAAACAATGTCAATATAACACTAACTATTCCTTAACCCTTTCCCACATATAGACGCTTCCTGACGCCTTTGTTGCTGACGACTGTTTAAAACATAATGAACAACTTCTTCTTTAGCCACAATGTTTACAACTCTATTAACATATTAAAAGAATATCTTTTATATATATTGTTATTGCCTTATCGTGCCCATATGTGTTCAAAGGCGACCGCTGTCTGATGTTTTGTATGTGGAAAAGGAAAGTTAACTGTGTAAGGGCGTGTTAAATGTCATTGCTGACGAAATCAGTTTCAAAAATAAATTCCATGGGATAAATGTTAACCAACAGACCTGTAGATTCTGTTATTCTATCGCTATCTGTTACACTGACGATGTAAGGACCTGAATAAAAAAAGGTTTGTATAATGCATATACAGTCAAACTTGTTTTAAGCAGCAATCCGTCATACGGTAAAGATGTAGCTGCTTAATACAAGTCAAAGAAAAACGAAAATGTTGTTTGGGTTAATCTTTAAAGTTACTACTTAATACAAGTTGGCTGCTTAGCAGAGATGACCGCTAACACATGTTTGACTGTACTATGAGAACTACGTAGTTATTTCCTAACTGTTTGATATGACATGATACTGAATTCTACATATAAATTAAGGGGTAAGACATGGTGTTACGATTGATTTATTGATGAATGGATGGATTGGTTAATTGGGGTTTATTGTCGATTCCAACAGCTGTTATGGCATATCACGACCAGTTCACCAACCCATGGCTTTCTCAAACCAGTGCTCCAAATAACAGCTTTTCCAAGCGACTGGCTGTTTTTCCACTTATACTTTTAGCCCATTGGTGGAAGACAGATGCCGTTTGTCACACAGACTATTGGTAAAGGTCACATAGTATGTTGGCCGGGCTGGGATTCGAGCTTAGAACTCTTGGATTGACAGCAAGCGTCGCTTTCGCCTAAGGTACTATGGCTCTTTCAGTATTGACTTAAAGTAGGCGCTTCCATGTTCAAAATCGGGTGACTCCATTTTTCATGTTATACGAGTTTTGGAATATTTTGATACTAAAAGGCAACAAATACAGATTCAGTTGAGACAGCTAACTCAAATGAATCTGTATTGTTTGCAAAAATTCAATATTGCTATTGACGCTGAAAGAGTTAATATTCATTCATAAATGCGAGCAATTCTAACCGACTCCCTACGTTAAAACTGTTTTACCAATTACCCGATATGCATAGTTCCGTTTAAAGTATTGCCCGGTCGTGTCAAATAGTACGGACAATAGAAGTTAAATAGGAATTATTTCAATCGAATTGCTGTTTCCGTTTTTATTAGATCCAACGAAGCCAAATCTTAACATCCCACAATACTTATGTTCTATTCTTAATTGATTGTCATTGTGTTTTCCAACCAAATCTAAAGACTCTGCAAAACTGATATTGTATTTTTAATTGCTTTTACTGTGAATTCCGCCAATTTAAGATATCGCCAATTCAAAATATTAACAAATCAGTCAAACATTTAAAAGGCAGTAAATGTAAATACATACCATTATCTGTCGGAGAGTTTTCATATGTAACACTCCTTTCAAGATCGGACATGTTTCTTCTGAAAAAAACACCAACAAAAAACATTAGATTACCAACATTATGAATTATTTCATCGCGCCGTTTCCAATAGCATTTTGATTCATTACAGTACAGAACTCTTTTTGGAGATTAACCAGTACTATGACATGTGCATTGCTCAAGGACACTAAATCTTGCCTTGTTTGAATAATGCGCAGTGTTTCAGACGGTAGAGAATTAAATCTTAAAAGTCTTCCCATCTTAAAGACAGACGGTACTGACAAAGTCGTCTGCTGCAGAACCGTTATAACAACGTTGACTGTAACAGACCATGTATGTATGTTTGTAGAACATATAGACGGACAGTAAAGACTTTCGTGAGATTGTGCGTATGTAAAGGCTTGTCTGAATATACACATGTATGACCACAAATCGCCTGACGAAACTCATGTAGATGTATATGTAGCCAAGTTATATGTACAATGTATAAGAGGACACGTATACAGATTTTCTATACGACTATCTTTTATTGCGACGTGGTAGAGCGTTCGCCTTTGGACTAAGATGTCCACAATTCGATCCCTGGTAAGGTCGGATCTTTTAAGAATCTTACATATATATACGCACAAATGTTGGGATCAGGTTAAAGTGGTCAAGTTATGGTTTTGACAAAGTCACCCTTTCTGTAGGAATATGAATACCAAGACTGCACCATCGATGACACACCCGTGATCGTGTGAGTTTCAATGAGATATTTATATAAACAAACACTATGGTACTACTACTAATAATAAAACAGATATAATAATAATAATAATAATAATAATAATAATAAAAATAATAATAATATTACAAAAATAATGATAATAATAATACAAATAATAATAATAATAATAATAATACAATAATAATAATAACAAGTGTAGTAATAATAATAATAATAATAATAATAATAATAATAATAAAGATTATTAGAATTATGATAATAATAAAACGTGTCTGAAGTCATACCGACTTCTCTTGACGAAAATGAAAACTAAGACTGCAACTATAATTAACACAATAACGACGATCGATCCTACAGCTCCTCCGATGACGACATATTTTCCCTGGTTACCGCTTGTTTGTCCTGGAAACAGATATAGATCAAGAGAAAACTCAAGTATCTGTCTGGCTTAACAAAATATACGATGTTAAAAGTATGTGCAAGTGTTCACCATTAAATTAATAATTAATAATCAACGACGACTGAAAAGTTTGCGCAAATGTTTATATTAAAATAAAAGTAAACTCAGCAACTCTGAACGCCAAGTAGGGAATGACATTACTACCATTCTTAAAGATAAAATTAATTAAAATGTCAAAAACATGGGCAAGGTTTTACGATCAAAATAAGATTTATTGATCAACAATGACCTTTCGTGACCTAAGGATACGACGTCAAACGAATGAGCCATGTTTTACGAATTTCTGAATAAATTTAATATATCAAAGGGTTCCACGGTTCATTGAAACAAGTATTGTTATTTTATAAATGGCGTGTTTGATGTCATAGAACGATGTTAAAAACTAGTTTTCAGGAAAATAAAGAATTTAATCTTACCATCTGGGGAACACAGAAGTTGCGAGCAATCAAACAGACATTCTCCAGATAGCTGATGACATACATTGGATCCGTTACCAGGATCGTAGCAGGTGGCGTTACAAAGGTGTTGGCATGACGGTCCGAAGTTTGTCGGCTCGCACGCCTCACATACACCTGTTTCCCGATCACAATCACTGCGACAGCCGGCATCACAATGTACGTCACATTTATCACCTTTATATCCCATCACGCAATCAATTAGACAGGTACCGTCATTCTGTTGACATTGTCTATTGTCGCTCATATTACCACATTTAGCGCTACATTCCATGTTACAGATAGGTCCGTAATAGCCTGGCTTACAATAGATACATGCGGTTCCATTCTGACGGTCACACGAGGCACAATTAGGACCACACGCATCATTGCATGTCCAGCCTGCCCAGCCATTTTCACACCCATCTGTGCATTCGCCACTGTTATCAAAACATGTATCATGTAGACAATTGGTATTACATTGATAGCATTGCCCATTGTTAAGATAATAAGCACCAATGCAATTTTGGCAGTAGGAACCAGTACGTCCTGCTATACATGACGTACAACTGACATTACTGTTACATGTAACACATTGCTTTGGACATTGTCGGCAATTACCATCTCCTGCATAATGATCAAATCTCTGTCGATAGTATCCTGGCTTGCATACATCACAATCATTTTGACTGGAACAACTGGTACAGTTTGGCTGACAATAGTAACACCAGCCGCTTTTTAAATAACATCCGACGTATGATGTATGATGTATGTAACATGACGTACATTCACCATCATTAAATAAACACGGGCATGTCGGTCCTGAAAAACGAAATCATTGTCACATGTTGCTTTGTTCTTACCAAACTGTCTTAGATTGAAATCTTCAAACTAGCAAGTATTTGATAACATTCACGATGAGCAATTAATCCAGTTTGAAATCCTATTTAATCAAACAATAAGTATTGTATCATATTATTTTCAAGGGAAAACGTTTGCTTATCCTCAGTATTACGGTTTCTCTAAATCGTGTTCACGAGATAATTTAGTAATTATCTTTAGTGACCCTGACATTTGACATTGAAAACCAAAATTGAACATATTTTAATAATAACGAACATGCTATCAAGTATTATTAATTACTACCCGCAGTTCTATCCTTTTTTACGACATAATTTGAAAGAAATCAACCCAAAGACCTTGCCATTTGACCCCGGTCCCCGACTTTACTTACAGCTCATCTTCTCGTAATGTGGAACATGTAATCACAGTATGATTATTCTCAGTGGTACGGATTTCTCTATATCGTACCCACATCATGGACACACACAGTGCACGACAGGGTAGCTAAATCATCTTAAAGCTATGCATAGGGTAATGGTTAAGGTTACCTTTGATATCAACTGGGAGAACACACAGCAATCCACAAACAATTATCTTCAAAGTCAGGCAGATCTTCATTTTTGAGGGCTTTTACTCATCCGTACCCAAAGTGTCTTATCTGAAAAGATAATATGATATTTTATCATCTTCATTTACGCTATCATTACTACTTTCATTATTATCATACTATGATGATGACAATAAAGGCGATAATCATCCGCATTATGTCACTGGACTCGTGATAACTCAAACATGAGATAATTCGAAAAGATCGTTTAACGCGAATCAATTCCTAGAACGGAACCGTCCTTTGAAAACAGTGTTTTGCAGTTCTCAGACGAGCAATTAGAACTGCTAGACAAATATCGAGGGATTCCTGAACACGTCGTCGTCGTCGTCGTCGTAGTAGTAGTAGTAGTAGTAGTAGTAGTAGTAGTAGTAGTAGTAGTAGTAGTAGTAGTAGTAGTAGAAGTAGTAGTAGTAGAAAGTAGTAGTAGTAGTAGTAGTAGTAGTAGTAGTAGTAGTAGTAGAAAGTAGTAGTAGTAGTAGTAGTAGTAGTAGTTGTAGAAAGTAGTAGTAGTAGTAGTAGTAGTAGTAGTAGTAGTAGTAGTAGTAGTAGTAGTAGTAGTAGTAGAAGTAGTAGTAGTAGTAGTATAAGTAGTAGTAGTAGTTGTAATATCAGTATTATTATTGTTATTATAAACAGCAGCATCAACATCATCAACATGCTTCTTCTTATTATTATTATCATAATAATGGTCGTAATGTGTATTATATGGAAATGCATTTCGTGTTTAACTTTTTCATTCTTTAAACACACTCGTGTATCCATTAAAGTGTAAAACATACACATATTAGTATACACCATAAAAGTATGTTAACAGATAAACAAAATGTTTACCATAAACGGCGATATTCATTCAATCATTGTTAAAATGATTTGAATTTGTGATTCCATTTAAATGAATACCTATATATAAGTGTTCATCGTTTATATCTATTATATTATTATTCATTAATAATTCTTTATAACACTCATATTAATAAATATTTAGTGACTCTTTACAATCTCTAGGGATTGATAGTTTACACAATAAATATTGTTTTACATGTTTACAGTAATTTAACCTGTTCTTAAGCAAAGGGTACATGTTGGCTTTTGTTGACCGTGTAGAACCAGATCTGCCTGTAAATCCGCATAGAAATATATCTTTAGGTGTTATCTATTAACGAAAAAAAAAAAAAAAAAAAATTAAACAGCACACTGTGGCAATAAAAGTTGATTTTTAAAAGTATTTGACTAGACAATGATAACGTTTATGTCATACTTTAATTTGAAAGATCACAACATGTTTTGGATTTGTAACTATGAACATACAATAATAAAGTAAATCAGTTCAGAAAATTTAGAATTTAATTGACAATGAACGAGATTTAATCATGAGGGCCAAGATGACTGACCCTTAATCGATCACCTGCATGATGGTATATAAGTGACTGATATAATCGGGGGGCTTGGAGGTGGGGTGGAGGGGGGGGGGGGGGGGGGGAGGTGTGTAAAGGGATATAGTAGGATCATTTGTTCATCTCAGCCCGTTTCTGAAGGCACTTCAACTTCCTTTTTAAACTGGTCCATATGACTGGAACACAAATTGTAGGGAGTCACATTTCTGGTTAACCCTTTCCCTTATACAGACGTTCATTTCAGCCATGTTATGATGCCACCTGGCGACTACCTTTTTCACCCAATCAATATGGCTTGAACGATTTTGTAGAGGGTCACCCAAAAATCATTTCTAGCAAATTATCTTGGAATTCGAACAACGGATTCACAGGAAAACAATTTTAAAAGTTTTGCAATTTCCACCCCATTCTGATCCGCAGCAACCCAATTTATATGTAGAATAAAACAAAATGAACTATTTTTGATGAAGGTCACCAAAATAACATTCATGTTAAGTTTGGTTAATATCACATCAGCAGTTTTAGAGAAGAAGAGTTGACCGTTTGACGTACGCCGGACAGTGAGTGATCACCATGGAACACATTGAGCCTTCGGCTTGAAATTGATCTTTAAATAAGTAAATGTGAAATATTAAAGGTCAAATCTTAACTTTAATTGCTGTAGATATTGTGAAAGAAAACTTTACACACACAAATTTGAAAAGTAAACTTTTATTTCTGATACAAAGGCATATCGAAGCATTTGTTAAACCATTTTCACATACAAGGAATTTGCCGATGATTACTTTAAAATGATCATAGGCCGGAGAAAAGCATGATAAATCTTTATGTAAGAAAATGCAAATCTTAGTTTGAAAATTAAAAACATTTCATCATTAGAAATGTCTGTGTTTATTTCATCGGATACATCAGAAGTATTCTGTAAGTGGTAAGGGTTGATCCTTTTCTACATGTAGAAACTTTCTGTCGCCTCAGCAGAAGACATAATATGAAAACTTTGTGACAAAAGGACATATTGTTCATGATGAGCAATTTCCCCTTTTGTCACAATGTCTTTACTCTATCAAATAATTACACTTTTCATTAAGACATTTTTGGTTCTCTCTTCTAGAGACCCTTAAAGAAGTCGGTCTTCGTGCCTGTCCGTTTGTTTGTTTGTAAAATGTTTGTGGCAAGCGTAGCGCCAAAACTATTCAACGGATTTCGACCAAACTTTTAGGGATGAAGGGTCTAGGCTCTAGTTGTTCCTTTTGTAGTATGGTCGCCATAGAAATCACCGTTGCTATGGAAACGGTCGAAAACCGCAGTTTTTTGAATTTAGAAACCAGTCGGTGTGCATTGTGTAGCCCATCAGTTGCTACATCGAACGATCGTCCCGATTCTTGATCCGTCTCTTCGTTTGGCATAAAACCCCAACAAAGCTAACAAAGTAGGAGACACAGTCACACACTGATTAATCCTTTCCCTCATACAGACGATATATGTCTGCAATGCAGCAGACGACTTTTGAAAACATCGTAACAAAAGGAGAAACTGCTTAAAACAAACCGTTTCTTTTGCAACAATGTTTTCAACTCTGTTCAGTAATTATACGTACATTTATAGAGCTTTTCCGTGTTTTTGTCCGGATGTTTCCAAAGTGGACTGCTGCAGATTTGCTGTATGTAGGAAAGGGTTAATACAGTCATATTTCTTTTTGAATAAGTGTAGTCTATAACCAACAATTAGAAGAATTTGTCTTTTTATTGTTTTGCAAAGAAAACTCGATATTTTATTAATACATATCATGTATTGTGTTGTACGAAATTGCAATAGTGCGAGGTCTACGACTTCACGAAATCTTTTAAAGCATGTCAGTCCGAAAGCTCATTTCTCATATATTTCCTTCTTTGTTCAACCAGGAATATAGAGTATTTATTCTAAGTTCTTGCTTCAACCATTTATTGCATGTAAATGTGTCAGTTCGAACAGAGCCATATAAATAAATGTTTGTTAATGTCTCTGGTTGGGCGTTTCGAAGGAATTCTTTTTCAGTCAGGAATGAAGGACTGGCATATTTGTGAAAACTGCCGTTTCCCCGCATATTATATGTTGCGAAAGTATTATAGGCTTACTTACCAACACTTTAGATGATGGATTTCTATTCAAATAGCTCAACAACTTCAAGATACGCCTCTCTAATCGTGATATGTAGAATACAGTGGAACACGGACAGTATTAGCTCTTTACTGTAAAGTGACGTGCGTCTACGTTACATTGAGCGAGACGCTTCTGTAAATTAGATTGATTTATTGTCGTCTTCTTTACCAAACGGGAAAACATAATTCATACTCAGTTCCATTTATTTTTAAATATTTCGTAAAAATGTTAGTTCACACAAACATTACAAAGCCCATTTATGACTTTAGATATCAATTTTTATAAAAATGGACTAGACGACATAAATGTTCAATCCGTTTGACAGACCGCTTTTTATATATATGCGCATGCGTGAAATATGGCGGTCGACATTTTTGAATCTCTTGTGAAACAAAATGAATAATAAAGGATTATAGGCTTTACATGGCTTGAACTGATATACTGTAACGTGATGTGGTGCTAGGAACGTTTTGTTCAAATATAGAACGCATTTGTTGGACATTTAAGTGTCTCTATGGGGAATAAAACAAAGAATAAGAAATCTTCAACGAAGCGGCCATTGTCATCTCCGGACGTGGTGAGTAGTTTACCAGAAAAGCGTATGCAACATGAAGATCCTAGTGTAAGCATGAACTCACATACCATGAATGAACAATTAACGGTAAACCAGAATGGTTCTTTTCTATCAAATAGTCAGCAACATCAATTACCGATGGCGATGTTTCAGACACCGACAGCTCTACCTGCAACACAAGTCCAAGCTGCGTATTGTTCGTCAACCCAGCCGGTTGCTTATCAGCAAGCTGCTTGTAACCAACCAACATACACTCAGTTATATACACCACAGCAGCAGCAGCAACCACCCATGCAGGAGAGCCCACAATTGTTACAAACCAATGTTTTACTGAATAGAATAGAAAGTAGACTAGACCAAATAGATTCAAAGTTAAAACTATTGGATTCTCTTGAGAGAAAAATTAACAGCATAAATGATAGAGTGTCTAAAATTGTTGATAGAGTAGATTCCATTGAAAAATCAGTTGTAGATTCAAACTCGGCGGTCAGCGAGCTACAAGCTAGTAGGTCGTATGACTCGCAAACATGCGATGACATTAAAAAGTCACAGGACAGCGTACAGTTTCAGATGTCAAAATTAGTGAAGGATAATGAACACGTAACAAAACAAATGAGAACCGTTTGTGTGGAAAGAGATCAGTTGAATGAAAGGATGTTAGATCTACAGTCGAGATCCATGAGGGATAATCTGTTATATTACGGAATACCAGAATGTAAGGATCGGGATGAACGCTACCAAGAAAAGTGCGAGGAGAAGATCAGAGTCTTTTGTACAGATTTACTTCAATTTTATAATATGGATCAAGTGAAAATCGATCGTGCCCACAGAATAGGTCGTTATAAACCAGATAAAACTAGGCCCATAGTGGTAAAATTCAACTTTTACCAGGATAAGCAAAATATCAAACAATCTGCTTTTTTAAAATTGAAAAACACTCAATATGGTGTAAGTGACCAATATCCAAAACCAATTCAAGAGAGAAGGAAGGAGTTATATCCCGTGATGAAAAGGGCTAAAGATGAAGGAAAACGTGCTGTTTTGTCTTATGACAAACTGTATATTAACGGTGAATTGTACAAACACAGTAGTGCTCAGCCTTCTCGGTCCGCAACAACTCACTCCTATTAGGACAGTGGTATTCGGCATATTTCGTTCCTACAGTGGAATGTAAATGGTCTGTCTAATAAAATAGATGACTCAGATTTTGTGAATTTTGTATCTGATTATGATTTGCTATTATTTTCAGAAACATGGCATACAAAGATGAGCGCAGCTAAACTAAAAATTGAAGGTTTTCTATCATTCAGTTGTTATAGGCCGAAAGGGAACAAAAAGGCTAAGCGTCAAAGTGGTGGTTTGATTGTTTTCTATAAGGAATGGTTAAGTGGAAAAATCGAACTTGTGAACTCAGATGATAGGGGTATTTTGTGGTTGAGATTGCCGAGGAATTATTTTTCCTTTGATAGAGATAGATATTTGTGTTTAACATACATACCTCCCGAAGAGTCTACTGTTTATAAAAACAGAAATTCCAATTTGTTTCAATTTGATTTTTTTGATAAACTGAGTGATGATCTGCTTTTGTATAAAGAGATGGGAGACGTTTTTCTATGTGGAGATCTCAACGCTAGGATTGGATTTAAACCTGATTTTGTAGCCAATTTAGGATTGGATCGATTTTTAGATGTCACGACTTTAAATCAGTTGGATAATTTACCTGTACGAAAGTCACGTGACACAGTTGTGAACAATTACGGTAATAAGCTATTAACATTGTGTAAAGGGCATGATATAGTTGTGGTGAATGGTAGATTTGATGAGGGCCATTGCACTTGTTTTAAACTGACAAAAAACACGACTGGTTCTAGTCGTGTGGACTATTTATTGTTGGATAAAAGATGTTTAAATCTTATGAACAACTTTGATGTGTTAGATTTGAATGAATATTCGGACCATTGTGCGTTAAGATATTCTTTCGAATTTAAAATCTCAAATTGTAACACAAACATGAATGAAAGGGACAATTGCGAAGGAGACCATATAAATAGTGAGGAAGAGAAGATTGTATGGGATAGTAAGAAAACAGATATATTCAACCATTCTTTGCTAACTAATGTAAATGTATTTGAAACTATTTCGCTTCAATTATCGAAAGATGAGATAACTATTGATGAATGTATTCACAGAATGAATGAGTTGATGCTTAACTTGTCGAAACAAACTTATGGTAAGAAATTTAAGAATAGACCTGGGGGTAAGAACACAATTTGTCCATGGTATGACGAGGATTGTAAGAAGTCAAAAGTCGATTTTTTAAGAAGCAAAGAACACTTTAAGAAGAGCCGAACAAATGATAACAAACTTACTTTTTTGAAATTAAGAAATCAATATGCTTATGCAAAACGCCGAGCCAAGAGAAAGTATTTTACAAAAAAGGGGCAAAATTTGTCTGAATTAAGTAAGAGAAATAGCCGTAAATTTTGGAAAACAATAAAAAAGTACAATAATAGTAAACCTTCAGATACTCCATTGTCTGCGCATGATTTTGTAGAGCACTTTGAACGACTATCGAATAACGGCAATTTGTTGGATGTAGCAGGTGAAGAGTCTTCCAACACAGCGTATATACGTATCGACAGCTTAGATAAAACATTTACTATCGAAGAAATTAAGTCTAATATTTCTTTGTTGAATCGTAACAAAAGTTCGGGAATTGATAATATAGCAACAGAATTTTTTATAGACGGAAAAGATTTTATAGCTCCTTATTTAGTTGTCATTTTCAACAAAATTTATGATACGGGTATATATCCTGAGGCATGGACAAAGGGGATTATCGTTCCTATCTTCAAAAAAGGTGAAAAGGATAATCCTGGAAATTATCGGGGAACTACCCTTATAACTACTCCGCTTCCGCCGCTTCCGGTTCAAGACGTGTTTAATTTTCGAGAGGAATTATTTCCAATCGAAATCCAAATAAATCGCTGTTAATAAAAGTGAATTAGTTTAATTTATTGTGCACAGATGAAGATGAATATATAAAGAACCAACAACATGAAGTTTTAGGGAAATAGACATTTTATTTAACTTGTATTTAACAAAACTTTTGTCGCCCAATATTTTCAATTGGCTCGTGCCATGGCCGCCATATTGAACAGATGTCAGTGTCCAAACTAACAAAGGAAATCGGAAAGTTGATTGTGGAGGAGGGTAATAGGCCTACGCATACGCCTAGTAAATCACTAGAAACATTTCTAATTTCTGATAGCAAAGGAAGATTTATCCAAAGAGAAATAACAGAAAATTATTACGGAGAAATCCGGATCCTATCTAAAAGCGGAGCTACCATTGATGATTTTGGCTTTCGCCGTCAATTTCTTACAAACATTAGGCTAGCTACTAATCCTCTGGTCCTGATTTGGTTCGGCACTTGTGAACTCACTACCAAAAATGGAAAATTCATTGAATTAGAGGGCGACGTCTACGAAAATGCAGATAGACTTATAGTCAAGTATCGCTACCTGATATCAGACATCCAACGATGCAATAGACAATCTGAAATAATTTTTCTTAAGTGCCCATACTACTCCATCATTGAATGGAACAGACACAAAGGTTGCAGTGATCTATCCAAATACACAAATCAGGACACAGCTCTTTTCTCTCTAATAGACTATTTCAATCAAAAACTGGACAACTTAAATTCAATCAGAACACCAAACCTATCTCAGGATATAATAAGATCAAGCAAAAAGAAAACGGACTCTCACGTGAAATATACAAAAAATTTAAACCTTTATCTGGACGGCATCCACCCAGGAACTCACCTTTCCAAGCTATGGCTTCATAAAATTTTGAAATTAAAGAATCAAGTGGAATGCAGCCAATCTCGCTCAAATCAAGAATAGGGAAACCCTGTTCTAACAATAACAGTAAAAATAAAAATCTACAGTGGCAAAGGGCAACACTTAAATAATTATCTAACGAACAAGGAATGTTCATAATCTATAAACTAGAATAGGGAAACCCTGTTCTAAAGTTTAAAAAGTTTAAACTCACAACTTGACAAAAGAGTTACAGTGGAATACAACTATATCAAAAAACAAATACCAAGACTAAAATGGAATGTCTACTCAATGAAACGACGTCAATATAGATAATAGGGAAGCCCTGTAATCTAAATCTAACTCTAAATATAAATAGATGTTAACTCAGATCAAACAATGGTTCAATGATAAAGGAAAAAACAATATTACTACAGAAATAGTCAAGACAGGGAAGCCCTGTTTTTGCCTCAAGCAATCAAAAGAAACTAATAAGGGATAACACTATAAAGGCATATCTAATAAGGACTAAGAAACCGCAATAAAGACCATAAAAGCCTATTGAAAATAACATATTATCTTAGACAAACAAGAAGTATTAAGACAATCGGATATTGAAATAGGGAATCCCTGTTTCGATTACAGATAAACAGAAACAAACATGGCAACACCATTTTGTTCTACGCCAATGGCCAGAAATAAGAGCGCTAAAAGAGCAAGAGTCGGAAGCAACACTTGTCCAAAATGTGAAAATACTATTACAGATAAAGAAAGCCATCTAGCATGTAGTGTCTGTGAGTTAAATTATTGCATCAGTTGTACCAACATCTCATCTGGATTAGCAGAAGCACTCAAAGAAGACACTAGCCAAAACTTCAAATGGACATGTAATGGATGTAAACAAAATTTTCCATGCATGACAAGCTTATCCCAAAGACTAAAATCAATCGAAGAAACTACCAACTTCAGATTAAACAATGTGGAAGATAAAGTCACAGAACTAGGCGAACAAATGGACTTCAAAATAAAAACAAACATTGATATAATTAGACCAAACCTAATTGAGGACATCAAAAAAGAAATCAAAGATTCATTACAAATGGATGTAAGACAAGAAATGAGAGAAATTGAAGATCAAAAAATCCGTGCCTTAAATGTAATTGTCTTCAATTTGAGAGAAAGCGACAGTACATCTAGTCAAGTTAGACAAACTCAGGACAACCAAAATTTCAAGCTCTTATGCAGGCATATTGGCGTAGATGACTTGGACATCAACGTATGTTTTAGAATTGGAAAGCCAGGAGAAGGCAAGCTAAGGCCCCTTAAAGTTGTGCTAAACAACAAAAAACAAAGAAAAGACATCATTATTAAGGCTTCTACAATCAGAAATCTTCCAAACACTAATATACTAAATAAATGTATAATAACGAAGGATCTCACCCCTAGACAAAGAGAAGAAAACAAAATAAGGAGAATCCAACGTTACAAAGACAAACAAAATACCAGAGATGGAAGTTTAGACATAAACCCAAAATACAATAACGAGACTATAAGTGACAAAAATGACCAAACACTTAAAGGAAAGTCTACCTCAGACCTATATCTGACAAGCCCAATTCAAGAGAAATCACAGAATCTCCTCTCATCAATCAAGTACCATAGAGGAAGTAGAGAATCATTAAACAGTGATGACTCCTTCGCTACAGACGACATGGGAGAAACATTTATAGGAGGGAACCTAATACAAGGAAATAATACAATAAATTATTCAGACATCAATGTAGATAAGGCATAGGACGAGTGTTTTATTTTTAACAAAAAGGATGTAAATATCTCTCAAATCAGTGTAATGTACACAAACGCCGATTGTCTTCTAAATAAAATGAGTGAGCTCAAATCACTAATTAAAGATAAACAATATGACATTATTGCAATAACGGAAACCTTCCCAAAACAAAAACATAACGTAAACTACGACTCAGTTGAATGGTGCATCCAGGGATATAACATCTTTTATTGCCCTGATAAAGGACTAACAGAAAGAGGATGTTTAATTTATGTTAAAAATAACTTAAAAGCATTCCAACTAAACAATGTGGAAAACAAGCTCATAGAAACAGTTATAATTGGTATTGAATGTGCAAAAAAGAAACACATCTTATTCTCATGCACATATCGCAGTCCTAGTTCTAGCGACAAATCCGTGCTGAAAGAAATCGAAAATATAATGATACTAAACAACTCAAATAATATCAATTTTGATATTAAAATACACGTGGGTGACTACAATTTCAAGGAAATCAACTGGGAAACAGAAACCACCTCAATGGGACCAGAAAACATCTCAACTTTATTTCTAGAAATAGTACGAGATTCGTTCCAACACCAACTTATCAAACAACCTACTAGATACAGAGGTGACAATACACCAAGCATTTTAGACCTTATAATTACAAACGAACCAGGAATAATCGGCGAGATATCCCATAATGCACCACTCGGAAATAGTGACCACGAAGTTTTAGAGTTCGAAATCCTTAAGATAGACAATGAAAAAGTATATAATGAAGTCAAATTATCCTACTGGAAAGGAGACTACATAGAAATAAACAGAAAATTATCCAATGTCAATTGGAATCGGGTGTCAACCCATGAGGATGTCAATGAAATCTGGAGCAGTTTTGCCGATCATTTATCAAATATTACTAGAAAACACATACCAGTGTGCAACTCTGCCCCCAGAAAATTTGACACTCCATGGATGGACACTCAGACACTACAGGCAGTAAAAAGAAAAAGAACCATGTGGAAAAAATTCAAGTACAGCCAATACCCAGAGGCCAAAATAAAGTATGACATAGCCAGGAATGAGGCTAACTACAAAATCAGAAATGCAAAAAGATGTTACGAAAAATCAATCGCTATGAAAATGAAGACAGATTCAAAAATATTTTGGAAATTTGTTCAGTCTAAAACCAAAACCAAAGAAAAAATACAATCAATAATAGACAAAGAGGGAAACATCCATACCGATAATAGGGAAAAGTCAGAACTCCTTAACACATTTTTCGAGAGTGTCTTCACGAAAGAAAATAATGAAATACCAACCTTTGCTGACAGAACCGCTTATAGACTAGATACAGTAAAATTCACAGAATCAAGAACACTTATAAATCTATCAAAACTGAAAGAATCAAAATCACCAGGATACGACTCCATGCACCCAAAAGTTATAAAAGAAACAGCACCACAAATAAAGACCCCATTAACTAACTTATTCAACCAATCAATGAAAGTTTCCATTGTACCAACGGAATGGAAACGAGCAAACATAATGCCTATCCACAAAACAGGACCCAAGAACCTTGTATCAAACTACAGGCCAATAAGTTTAACATCAATTATAGGGAAGATAATGGAAGTAGATATTAGGGATGCAATTATGAAACACATGGAGTCAAATAACTTATTTACAAATCACCAACATGGATTCAGGAGTGGCAGATCATGCCAGACCCAACTCTTAGAAGTCATTGAAGATTGGACTTTCAACCTTGATATAAAAAACAAAATGGATGTCATATATCTAGACTTTCAGAAAGCATTTGACACCGTACCGCATAAACGATTATTACAAAAACTAAAAGGATATGGAATATGCGGAAATCTACATAAATGGATAGAAAATTTCTTAAGTGGACGTGAACAAAGAGTAGTCCTTAACAACTCACACTCAATGTGGACGCCGGTAATTAGTGGTATCCCTCAAGGAAGCGTCTTAGGACCAATTTTATTCACAATCTACATAAACGACCTCCCGGATGTGGTAACCAACATAGCCAAACTTTTTGCCGACGATACCAAAATATACTCGGTTGTTAACAACACCAAAGACAAGGAAAACCTCCAAAAGGACCTGAACGAATTATCAAAATGGTCAAATACATGGCTTTTAAAATTTAACAATAACAAATGTAAACATCTCCATCTAGGACAAGATACTAACTACACCTATCACATGAGCGGCAATATAATATCAACAACCACAGAAGAAAAAGACCTAGGTGTCATAGTGGACAACAAACTAAAATTCAGCCAACACATAAGCTCAAAAGTTAAAAAAGCAAACCAAATATTAGGCATTATAAGAAGATCATTTTCGCATTTGGATAAAGATATGCTACTAGTCCTTTACAAGAGCCTGGTGAGGCCACACTTGGAATACGGAAGCTCAGTTTGGTCGGTAATTAACAAAAAGGAAGACCTACTCCTAGAAAATGTCCAAAGAAGAGCTACTAAATTAATACCGTCACTCAAAAATAAAGAATACCAACAGAGGCTAAAAGAACTTGGATTACCTACATTACAGTATAGGAGATTAAGAGCTGATATGGTGGAAACATACAAGATTTTAAACAACATCGACAAAGTAAATATTCATAAGTTATTCCACTTTCATCAGACTAACACAAGAGGTCACAACCATAAGTTGTTCAAATGCCACTGTAGATTAAACATTCGAAAGTATTTCTTCTCACAACGAATTATAGTACCATGGAATAATCTGCCTGATAGCGTCGTAAATGCAAAAAATGTAAATAACTTTAAAAACTTGCTAAACAAGTGCTGGAATGATCCAGTTTTTAAATTTGTGCCATATTATGGAGAACCGGAAGCGGCACAACAAAACAAAATCCAAAATGGACCAGAGAGGCGGAAGCCTAACACGGTCTCGACAACAAGGTAAACAAGGTAAAAATAAGTACACTGGCAAAATTATTCTCCCTGTGTCTCAGGAATAGACTCAATAAGTATTGTGAAAGCGAAGATGTTTTTAATGATTTCCAATTCGGTTTCAGAGAAAAGAAAATAACTGTTGATTGTATTTTTATTCTGCACTGTATTATACAAAAAATTCTGTCGTATAATAAACAATTGTTTTGTGCTTTTATTGATTATGAAAAATGTTTTGACACTATAAACAGAGAATTATTGATACAAAAGCTTATAACTTCGGGATTAAGTTCTAAATGTGTTACCATGGTAAAATCATTATATGCTAATGTTACATCATGTATTAAGGTTTCTGATAATGCAAAACTGTCTGATTTTATAAACATTTCAGTGGGATTGAAACAAGGTGAGCCTTTGTCACCGATATTGTTTATTTTATTTGTTAATGACATAAGCGAGTCTTTTAATATTGATAATTTAACAGAAAATGACATAGAATACCTTTCTATATTTATCCTTATGTTTGCGGATGATATGGTTCTTTTCACTACGGATAAACATAGTTTACAAATCCAGTTGAATAGTATTGCGGATTACGCTAAAAAATGGGGATTGAAAATTAATGTTGGTAAGAGTAAAATTTGTATTTTTGAAAAAAGAAAGAAAGTCTGTGATTTTGAATGGTCTATTGGTGCTGACATTTTAGAAGTAGTGGATCAGTTTTGTTACTTGGGGATTAAATTCTCTAAAACAGGATTAATGCATAATGCTGTTAGTGCTTTGCATGATCAGGCACTAAGAGCTATGAGTAATCTTTTGTTTTTATTTAAAAAAGTGAAAGTGGATATTAAAACAAAATTACTTTTATTTGATGCAATGGTTTCACCGATTCTACTATACGGAGCGGAGGTTTGGGGTATATACTGTCTAAATGCTGTTGAAAAACTACACATTAAATTTTGCAAAATCATTCTTGGAGTCCGAACACAAACCCCGAACTTCGCTGTTTATGGTGAACTCGGTCGATATCCTTTGACGATAATAGCTCTCGAACGATCACTCAGATATTGGTTAAAAATTAAAGATAATACAGATAGTTTAATGTACACAGTATACAGTGAGCAAATTATTATATCAAATCGCTCTAACACTTTCTGGTGCAATAAAGTGAAACAGAAGCTTGATGATTATGGGTTTTCATATTTACTGAATTCTGATAATACATCCAGCTTATGTTTTAAAACCATTCAAAGACGCATAAGAGACACTTTTATTCAAGAATGGCTTAGTTCTATAAATAATTGCTCGAGATTAGAGTATTACTGTAAGTTTAAGAATTGGTTTGAATTTGAAAATTATTTAATGAATTTAAAAAATGAAAAACTTAGGATTAAATTTAGCCAATTTAGACTATCAGCGCATAAACTTGCAATTGAAACTGGACGATTCGAAAATATTGATAGAGCGAACAGAATTTGTAAACTTTGTAATTCAATGCAGATTGAAACAGAATATCACTTCCTATGCATTTGTCCGAAATTCAATGATTTAAGAAAAAGACTCCTTTCTATAACCTGGCCAACTGTTACCCAATTTACCAATATACTGGCATCAAAAAGAAGAAAGACGCAAGTCAATACGGCAAAAATTATTAAAGAAGCTTTGGAAATGAGAGATTTAAGTTTAGAAAATATAGTCTAATTATTTTAAAAATGTATTACTTTTTCAGCAATATAATATATGTATATATTTTGTCTAATGTATGTATAGAATGTAAATATTTATCATTGTCATATTTTCATGTATCTATTGTTTATGGCCAATAGAATGTGTATTTGCCGAATGCCTAATAAAATTGAGTTGAATTGAATTGATATAACCACAATGGTGACTCCAATGGATTTAGGGAGTTTCATTTCAGAAAGCTTCATCGGTTATGAAACGAAAAAATCTCACACCTCTAAAATGCATTTATGTTTTGTTTTCGTATGATCAATATCTACCCATTAATATGTTAATAGGGAAAGCTTAGGTCGTGTGAAAGCAAGAACTTAATTAATCTATATCAGTCCCCAAACAAGAAAGGAATTCGAAAAACATATTGAAAAAAACCTTAACTTATCATTTATTTTAGTTTAATTAGTACATAAGGATATGCATTTACTGTTTTCAAAAGTTAAAGAAAAAACATTGTTGAATGTGAATTTCATGTGTTATTTCACTGCCAAAAGTTTGATCAATTAAGAACTGTATTTTTTTTTGATTGGTATGCAGGTGACACCAACATTGATGATTTGTATACATTGCTTCAAAACGACAATCCTGATATCATAAACAAACTTTCATATTTCATATATATGTTAATGAAAACATGATAAGGACATCATTCTCAGTTATATACTATTTGTTAAATAGAATGCTTTGTACTATGGGCCGGTGGCCTAATTACTTTCAATAAAATATTTGTCATTGTCATTGTCATTGTCATATCTGTATTTTTTTTGTATAAGGTCAGGATCGAGTGTAAAAGACTATGAGATTTCCAGGGAAGAAGCCATTGAAGGCATTGAATAATGTTCTGATTTCTTTTAACAAATGCCAGTTATTTGTAAACTAGTAATAAATATAATTGGAAACTGATTCTTACCATGGTTGATTAATTGATTTGAGCTTAACATCATTTTCAATAGAATTTCAGTTCAACTAACATTTTTCTCCTGGCTTTCTAGACAAAATACTCCACACAACAATCTTCCAAGACAACTGGCTTCCTATGCATGATCTGAGTCAATGTATAATCTTGAGACAAAGATGAAAACTCTATGCTTAAAGACTGAGTAAATTGTACCGTTTGACAAATATTTTAAAAAAGTCCCTTGTATAAGATATTTCTATATGGTATGACTATATACGGGAAATGGGTTCAATTCTGTTTATGAATAGAAATTCCCTATATCATTCTTTAAACTATTTATCTGATATGCTGCAATTTCTCCTTTTGCCACAATGTTTCAAATTCTAATAATTAATTATTAATAATATAAACTTTCGCTTTCCCTTTTTTTAAACTCAACATTGTCAATTTCATCTTCTGCAGGTTTGATGTATGTTGGAAAGGGTTAAGTTTAGCCCCTTGAATGATGTAAATTATTTGATGTCTGTGACTAATCTGAATACATTGTCGGAATGGTGCAATTGGTCCAAAATGAACACTATCTTTTTATCCAACAATATCTTCAACAACTGATTATGTATACATGTACATGAAATATGTCGTTTGACAATATGGATAGTGAAGGATATGATCAGACCTTGAAAATAATCAACTTCTCAAAGTCATCATTTTCTGATTGTTATTGCTCAATTATAAAAGCTTTTGAAAAAGGGTACAGGGAGTAAATCACTGTTTTCATGTTTTCACTAGAAGCCTGGATAATAATGTGATAAGTGTTTAAGTAAGACAACTCTAATTATTCTCCACAACATAATGGGTTCATGCATAAATTGTTAAGTTTAGTTAACTACAGTTTAGGTTTGAACTTTTAGCTGCAGTTCATGAACATATGTGAATTTCACTACCAGTATGTAACATAAAGTATAAGAATTTATTTGATACAATCAAGAATGTAGAGTACAATTCTAGATTCCTGATACAATGTTTACCAGTTTTTACCATTTTTAATGTATAGATTAGACAATTTCACACAGAAAAAATGGAATTAACAATACATTACACAGAAAACAGAAACATTTCTACTACTACTACTACTACTACTACTACTACTACTACTACTACTACTACTACTACTACTACTATGACTACTACTTCTACTACTACTACTACTACTACTACTACTACTACTATTATTATTATTACTACCTCTACTGCTACAATTATTATAATCATCAACTATGATATAACTATATTAAAATAATAATACTGTATCAATATGAATTAATATTTAATAAAATCCTGACCTTACATGGTTTGACAACTAGAATGTCCCTTTTAGTTGTTTTTAAAATCCTGTCTATGTATAAAAAAAATCTTATTTCATGCCAGTTTTTAATTCACTTGAGTAGTGTTGTATAACTATTTTCCACATACAAAGGGAAATGTGGAGCTTGGAGCCTGTGACGCAGCAATGATACATCAATCCATTGTTCGTTTTTTAGTAGGTCAAAATGTTATTAAAGACAGTATTGTTCAAGCTTCACAATGAGTGACGTTCGATTCAATTTGAATTTTTAACTTCCGTAATCGTATACCTCATATCTTATTTAATAGTCGTCTGTAAAAAGGAGACATGGCTAATTTTGGAGCAATGTCTCCTTTGTTCATAATGTTATACAAATTCATCCGTTCCAAGGAAGTGTCAATTTGTATGCCTGAAATGCTATTTTGCAATTCGACTGCTTCTAAAATATTTAAACAAATACAACGTTAACATATAGAAGCATGAGTTGAAAAAATTGGGGGCAAAGGAGACATTGCTCAATTTGAAACAGCTTCTCCTTTGTCTACAGTGTTATAAAGATTCGTCGGCTGCAAAGTACTTATTGGTGAATTGTATTGTAAAAAACAACGACGTATCAAATGTACCTAACGCAAATGTTTAGGAGGGTGTCAGTCGAATCGGCCAATCAAACACAGCTTTTAAGCCTTTCCCACATGTAGACGCTCTCTGACGACTCTGCAGAAGACGACTTTTGAAAGAAGAAATTGCTCATAATCTTTTATACTCTTTTCAATGATTATAATGTTTCATTTAAAGAGGTTTACAATATTTTAACCAGATGTTTTTTAAAAACGTCTACTGCAAAATTGTAGTATGTGGGAGAGTGTTAAACTAGCAAACAGGTTAACATTATTTTTACTTGGAGACGCATTTTGACGCATCTGCAGCAGATGACTTGAAAACATTGACGCAAAGACCAATTACACATTTGCCATAATATTTTCAACTCTATTCAATAGTTAAACGGAAGATACGCCTCTCGTACCAAAGGTCCCGGGTTCGAATCTCGTGATGAGCGGGTTCTGATTTTTGGGGCTTTCCACACAAACGATGCGAGTACCAGTCAAGTTTCAGACAGCAGACATCGTGCGCGATTAATATAAGCTGAACGCTTGTTTTGCAATCGATGTAAGATAAATAAGTTTAAACTAAGATATAGTGTGTGTTTAACCCTTTACCTAATACAGAAACATACGAGCAAAGCCCCAGTAGCTCTAACCGATCTAACATATTTAAAATCAAGTTAGAAGACATTGAAATGTTATCTAGACAAAAATGTGGAAATGTATGATTAATGAAAAGAATTGAAAACATTCTGGCTTATGGGCGATTTCTCTTTTTGCCATAGTCTTTTCAAAAGTCGTCTTTTGTACATGCGTCGGCAGGTATGAAAGGATTGTTTAGTATTTGTTAACATTTTATGAACATTTGCTGTAGAATTTCCCATTTGCTTCATAATTAAATCCTCAAAACCATATTATTTTTGTACATGCATTGTGCTTAACACTATTAATACTTGGATGGAAAAATGTTTTGTTTGGATTGAAAGTGATTGTAAAGCTTTATATTATATATTCATATACTACTATATGGCTTCTGGATTTTTCTGAGGTTCTTTAAGTGTCTCCCACTCAACTAGAGGTCAAGTTATGGTCCTTTCCAGGAAAAAGTGCCTCGCATGTATCGGTGCTATACAACTAAATCACTGTATTTCGTTGACCATATGGAATCCGCTGTGACAGTGTTGTTAATGTTTATGTCGTTCGTCCTTCCGTAGTCAACAATTTACTTGTTAACACTCTTGAGGCCACTATTACCATCCGATCTTCATGAATTTTGTATATCTTGCTGATTTCTAGGCCAAGTTCGAATATAGGACATGTCAGGTCAAGAACTAGGTCACTAGGCCAAATTAAGGGAAAATCTTGTTAACCCTCTGGAAGCCGCATTTTTGGCTTCATCATGTTGAAACTTTGCCTGGATGATATCAAGGCTAAGTTGGAATATGAGTCAGGTCCGGTCAAAAACTAGGTCACTAGGCCAAATTGTAGGAAAATCTTGTTAACACAATAGAGACCGCATTTTTTCCTTGAACAGCTTTACACATTTTCAGAAAGTTTGTCTTGATAATATCTAGGCCAAGTTAGAGTATGGGTCATGTGGTGTCTAAAACTAGAGTACTAAGCCAAATTGAAAGAAAATCTTGTTAATAATCTGGATGTAGCCTTTTTGGCATGAGCATGTTGAAATGTCCGTCTTGATGATATCTAGGCTAAGTTTGAATATGGGTCATTTTTGGTCAGAAACTAGGTCACTAGGCCAAATTGTAGAAAAATCATGTTAACACTATGGAGACCGCATTTTAAACTTGAGCAGCTTGAAACTTTGTAAGAAAGTTTGTCTTGATGATATCGAGGCCGAGGTCAAACATTTGTCATGTCGAGTCAAAAACTAGGTCACTAGGCCAGGTTGAAAGAAAATCTTGTTAACATTATGGAAGCCGTGTTTTGAAGTTTAGCATGTTGAAACTATACCAGAATGTTTGTTTTAATGATATCTAGGCTATGTTCGAATATGGCCTGGTCAAAATCTAGGTCACTAGGCCAAATTGTAGAACAATCTTGTTAACACTCTAGACACCGCATTTTTGACTTTACCATATTGACATATTGTCAGAATATTTGGTTTTATAATAACAAGTCAACGGTTGAATATCGGCTATGTCCGGTCAACAACTAGGTCATTAGGCCAATATTGAGAAAATCTTGTTAACAATCTAGAGAACACATTTGTTCTCAAATGTTCCTTGGGTGAAACTCTACTAAGATTGTTGAAAATATTTTGATGATATGATTCGTTAAAAACATGGTTTCTCTTATTAAGTCTTATATAGCACATTCTCAAGTGAGTGATCCAGGTTGTCATGGCCCTGTTGTTAGTATTTACCCTTGCCCACGTGCAAAGAAACATCAACAGTTGACTTTGATAACATATTTTCACAAATGTGGAAATAACAGTATAAATGAAAGCACACTTATTGAAAACAGTTGAAAACAGAGTGGCAAAAAGAAAAATTGCTGGTTTGAGCAATTTCTCGCGTTGACACATTCTTTTCAATAGTGGTCTGCTGCAGAGGCGTCTAAAAGTGCTTAAATGTGGGAATTAGTAAGCTAGGATTTCAATGTAATTCATAGGCCTGGGTTTTGTTCATGGAAATGGTCACTATAACATAAAAGAGACTCGTGATTTGGTCACCGTTAAAAAACATCTTTAATTTTGGAGCCTTTCAAGGAAGTGGAATAGTTGAAAAAGAATTCTGTTTCAGATTTGACGTTGATCTTCAGGGGATATTTAGGCTCATTCCTCTCAATATTACTCATATTACCCTAATAAAGACTATGCTGTTGGTGCCCAAAAGATTCATCTTAGACATCTTATAAATGTTAACTATGGCATTCCCCCCTTGGCGTTCAGGGTTGTGGGGTTCGCATTACGACGGACTCGATGATGTCAGGATAAATGGACCAGTATTACTGGTAATTTACTCATGAAATGCCGTGATATAACTGAACATTTGTTGAACACGTTGTAAAACACCATACAAACAAACAAGTAAAGCTCTAAGCTCTTTTCATTATATTTTCAGTTCCTAGATAATGAAGCACTCGCTCACAGTGGAGAAGTTGTTCAGGATCTTGCCACAAGTCCATCTGTATTAGAATCAAAGGTGACGATTTACCTCCTTCAAGCATTCAGAAAGCATCATCTTTTAGCGGAAACGGATATACCAAGTACATCGGAAATGGCAGAGAGACCCATCTGCACGATATGCAACAAACGGTTTAAAAATGTTCGGAACTTGAAATTTCTCATGATAATCCGCGCCAACGTCCGTCCGTACCCCTGTACGTACAGTCCGAAGAGATTCAGTTAGAAAAACGTGCTGGACCAACATTTATTAACACATACAGGCCAGAAGCCGTTCGCTTGTTCGATTTGAGGGAAATGTTTCACCCAACGGGCAACTAAATATAAACATGAACAGGCGCATGTGCGTGATATGATGTTGAAATGAGGGGCGGCTAAATATAGACATAAACGGATGCACGTGCATGACATGATGTTAAAGTAAGGGGCAACTTAACATAGATATAAGCGGGCATAAGTACGCGATTTCATGCTGATATAATACACAACTAAAACTAGACATGAACAGGTGCACGTGCGTGATATGATGTTAAAATAAGGGGCAACACAATTTGGACATGAACATGCATGTGTGCGTGATATATGTAAATAAAGATACACATGAACAGAGGCACATGCACGGTATGATGTTGAACAAGGGGCCAATCAAATATAGAAATTAACAGGCGCACGTGTGCGATATGGAGTTGAAATGAAGGACAACTGAATCTAGACATGCGCTATATGATGCTGATATAATGGATAACTGTATAAAGTTATGAACAGGTGCACGCGTGCGTTAATGGTGAAATAAGAAACAGACAATATGGACATGAACAGGCGTGCGTGCGTTATATGTATTGCAATAAGGGGCGAATGAACACAGACATGAACAGGCGTGTGTGGGTAATATGTATTAAAATAAGGGGCGACTGAATACAGAAATGAACAGGCGTGTGTGCGTTATATGTTTTGAAATAAGGGGCTACTGAATACAGACATGAACAGGTGCATGTGCGTGATATTATGTTAAACTAGGGGTCAACTAATTAAAGACGTGCACGTTCGTGATACAAAGTTAAAATTTGGGACAACACAAAATGGACATTGAAAGGGGCATGATGCTGAATTAAGGGGCGATACAATACCTGATGCTGAACAAAACCGAGACTTTATTAAGACGTGAAGAACAACTTATTCATTCTGTTTTAACATCCCCACATGGAGACGTCTACAGAAAAGCAGTAAAACTAGAACAGGAAAGTAAAAGTCCTGATATTATGATCGATATTTAATTAATAATGTAATTTAGGATTAAGATGTATTGTGTTTTGTTATTAAATTGTCTTATTTTATCTTCTAGACAAAATATGTAGCTTCCATAGCTTACTCTGATGACAGCTAGAGCCTTTGTGATCACCTTAGGTTCGTCGGCATCCGACGTGTGTCCGCAACTGTTTGCCTATTTCTGTATGCAAATTACGCCTATGGGGAATATGCATCACACCTGTCTGATTCGTATTAAGGGTACATTTTGAAATGTAACATTGCAGAAACAATTATTTCTTCTTTTAAACCCTTTTGTACGTGCATATGCGTTTTGACGCATCTACAACAGTCGGTGCCTTGAGACGTACTAGTTGGATTTAGGACTTGGCGTTCCAGTTCGATCCACGCTCATGTCCGTTAAATATCCTTTACGCCATTGCATTGTGAGGTACTAGTGGGATTTAGGACTTGGTGTTCCAGTTCGATCCACACCCATGCCTGTTTAATACCCCTTCCGCCATTGCCTTGTGACATTCTAGTTGGATTTAAAGCGTGTTGTTCCAGTTCGATCCATGCTCGTGGCTTACAAATACGATTTCCAGTTCGATCAACACTCGTGTCGGTCATGGTGATGTACCCGTTCTAAAGCACATTTCATAGCCAGACAGACAAAACATTTTGTTAATGACGTGTACAAAGTACATTGTGTAAACACATACATATACATACAATATACATGGCACGAAAATACGAACAAATATACTTAATTCGGAATTTATAGTTATCTTGAATGAATTGAACATGAATTATGCATACATTAACAATGAATTAAACATGAGAATTATAAGAACGTTTCAAGGGTGAGCAATGTTAAAATATGGTACTGTACTTTAGAAATAAAACACATTAAACACGTGTAACTACATTTAAAAAGCGGGAAAATTTAAATTGAAATCATGAAGTAAATAATGAGTGACGTATGAATGAATGAATGATTGAGTGGATGAACATTTAATCAAGCAACCAACAGTTTTCTCAGAAGAGTTGCATCTTTGATAAAAGCGCAAGACTATAAAGATTGTTTTTAGTCGGGTTTAATTGCGAAGCAAATTAACGAGACTATTGCAATCGAAGCGACTTTACCGAATGATGACCGTACAGTCGCCAAAAAAAAAAAAAAAAAAGAGTGCGCACTCTATAATTATTCACCAATTTGTATTGACTACTCAAAATAGGCAAATGTCATGTAATAACGCAGTAACTGAGGAAAACATGCCTCTGGATACACACATATTTATGGTTTTAATTCAGTAGATAAGTTTTCATGTTTAACGAATTTATGTTACTTCCGTGATATGGCCGGAGACACTCGAGTCACATACATGTAATCATGCTCAGTACTGGCGAGAGGATCGGATGTCAAGCATTGTTTTCACTTAACCTCTTGGATAAATAAATATCCCGCCGAAAAATATCCAATATGTTTTTTTTGACAAAGGCTTATAAGTTACATTTATTGTTTATGGTGTTAAACGTATCAAAATAACTCTAAGTTGTGGAGAGCCCACGCTGGGTTCTTAAATGCGCATAACAGTATACAAGGGAAACAAATAACAGTATACAAAGGAAACAACTCCTGTTTTCAAGTTAACATAAATAGTTGATATACTGTTGAAGGACAGTTTAATGTATTGTTGCATTTATGCAGGCAATCAAACACATATGAATTCGTGCTTTTAACCTCAAACATATTCAATATACATTAAACAGTTTCTTTTTTATTTTGTATACTGTAAGTGCGTAAACGAAACAAAATAAACATAATATTGACCGTTCGTAACCCTTCACACACTCTTATCCATGTGTCCTTTGTACTTTAAACATCTGTGATTTAATATTTGGCGCGTTCATGTTAACCCGACTTTCAGTACTCCATAGTTCTTTGATTCTATTTCTGTTTTTGACATACAGACTCTTTCTGACGTCTCTGCAGCAAAAGAATTTTAAAAACACTGTGACAATATAAACAAATGATCATAATGAACAATTTCTCCTTTTGAAACAATATTTTTAACTATATTATGAAACTAAAATCTCGTATAAAGAGATTTTTCCATACATTTATCCAAATGAAATCAAAATGGTATGTTGCAGCAGTGTTGTGTGTGGGAAAGGGTTAGGACCACAACAGAACAGACAATACTTCGAGGTAATCTCACATACTACAGACAATATTTACATTGAGGGGAGTTTGCGTATTGGCAATACATTTACTTCTTATTTTTTGTAGTTGTGATATATATATACAAAAATAATACAGATAATATTTGTCATAGTTCGTGCTCCACACATTTGCGTGAATCTTTATATAACTTGTTTGTGTAGTGGTTAGAGTGTCCGCCACAAGAGCAGGGAACCAGGAATCGATCCCCACTGGCGAAATACGAGGTTTAGAAATGGTAGTAATGGCTTCCCTCCTTCGCTCTAAGGGTTTCATGGAAAAGTATTAGGACCGATGCACTGGTGCCAAGATAAGTTTACCATCAGTACGGGTAATTTATCTAGGAAACGCCGTGATATGTCTGAAATACTGTCGAATGCGGCGTTGAATATCATACAAAACTCGCAAATGGTCAAGTAAACAAATAACAGGGCAGGTGCCAGGATAACATTACCAGCATTTCCTTGTAAATTACATAGGAAGCGTCGTGATATGACGGACTTACTGCTGAAGGAGGCATTAAGCATCGAACAAACAAAGATCCTGTAACACTGCGTAAAGAATACCTATAGAAAACATCATATGGTAAATATACACTATATGTTAAGAAGATTTATATACAAAATACACAGAATGTGAATGTTAAAAAATAATTCCCACTAGGAAATATCATCCGTTGGATAATGTGAAATGTTGTCATCCAATAAAAACGTAGGAATATTGTGACTGCACCTATATTCTTTTGATGACACCATTTTTAGATATATGATTTAACAAATGTCTTACACTTTACCTATGGACAGGACAAAATCGCTGTTTATGACGAAGTGAAGATATTTACACTATATGACGAGATGGAGATAGTTACAGTAAATAACATAATGGAGATATTTACTATACATGATGCAACGGAGATAGTGACACTTTACGTAATAATGGGGATTTTAAACTTTTTGACATAATAGAGATATTTTCTCTAAAAGACGTAAGACATCTTGGCTACTCTATAAGACGTTATGAAGACATCTACACTTCATGACGTATTGGATATATTCTAACTATATGACGTAATGGAGAAAACATACGTATCTAATATACCGTACCTTATTTGGAATTGCCCGAGGTCTTCGGGCCCGTACTTGACTTACAACATTCACAATGCTGGCTTGCTGTTCCGAATTGTTTTTCTCTAAAATATTGGCCACAACGGGGAAAAGACCGCTTCTGTCACCCCCAGCCCTGGAAATAGTGAATGATTGATTGGCAGAACAGGCAATACAATACCTTTATTGAGCATGAGTTATTATTCGCAATTGTATATTGTAAACTGTAGCAAGATCTTTCTCACTCCCACACACTCACTTAGTCTCTCTCTAAAGAGTATACATATTCAATATTTTAATATGTTCTGATATTGACAGTTTTCACTGTTTTCAACATAATTATAGTCATTCCACGTCGCCCAGATAACATATCAATAAACTGATACGTTTTCGAGAAAAGTGTTTCTGTCCTCGATAGCTCAGTCGATTCTGACGAGGGTTATAAAACCAATGGTCACGAATTCGAACCCCGATCCGGCCATTTATCCGTTCAGATGATTGACAAAAGTCAATGCGACTTGCGTCTTTCGATTTACACCAAGGAATCCACCGTGGTCGAGTGGTTAGCGTCGAATATTTGGAACCTGGCGTACCGGAGTCGATTCCAAGTCACGGCCTGGCGATCGTCGGGGAGTGCTCTTTAGCAAGACACAATTTCCAAGCCTGGTACTGGTTTAATTACCCAGGGATCATGAATATGTGAACTGTCGCTGTGATTTAACTGTAATGTTGAAAACGACGTAAAACCCCTATTAAACAAATCGTTTTACACCAATGGTTTGAAAGGTCAATGTTGGCAGGTAGTCAATTTGTCGGCAAGAAGGCTGTATGCAGTACTAATATGGGAAAGCCATGATATGCAGGAAAAGTGAATTGGCCGCCGTGATACGGCTGAAATATTTGTGAAAACTAATTGATCGCGTATAATGATTTATTGCAGTTTTACACAGCTCTTAACAGTTTTTAGTTATATCACGTCGGCCAGTACCCATGTGTTTCATGGCTTTCACAAACCAGTACTCCAGACATCAGTCTTTCCATGCAACTGTCTGCATTTTCACGTGGACTATTAGTTCATTTGTAAAAGCCGAATGATGCTTGTCTCATTTACTTGTTTCAAATGTTTAAACATGATTCGTATAAAGCCCCTCCCTGCCATGTCAAATAATGCGCTGAAATACTTACAAACAATGTATAATAACTGGTTCCAGTGGCATGTTTGGTTCCCGATCATTACGTCTTGAATCCCGGACCAGGTTTAAGAAGGAACCAGTAGACGATGGCACTGAGGATTCTTCTGGCCACCCGGTATATTGGTAATGTAAAATTGTTTTCGGTTCTTCAGTGCTCTGAAATGTTTTAAATTAAGTGATTCGTCGTCTGCTTTAATGCTTTTCCGCTTGCATACACATTTATACAGCATACAATTTTAAATCTGATAAAAAGAAATTACAATGTTAATGTAGGAAAAGAAGAAATTCCTAGTTACAAATTGTCTATCCTTTCCAAAAACTGACTTCAAATTTCGTCAACTGCAGAAAAGTTTAATGTAGTCTGTTTAATTTATTTTGAACCTCACAAAACATCAATTGCAAATGGAATGATGTATTTTCAATTCAGCTGTAGTGTTAAATATTTAAACCATAACAACCGAAAGGATGATATACGCATTGTTTTAAAATCTAAAACAGACATTTCCGCTAAATCATCACGATAAAGGTATCGCCCTTTCGGAATCGTGGAGTTCTTTATTCCTATCTCATTTGTTTTATTTTTGATTTCAGGTAGAAATAGCCCCTTTAGAGAGAAAAATGAATCACAATAGCTAGCGTCCTATCAGTCATATGATCCAGTGAAATTTTCGATGGGGCATTAAGGAAATGATCAAACAATATGTTTACAAATTACTCACCACTTCCTGTACTCCCAGAGTTAGTTTACTCAGTATGTATTCAGGAGTGGTCTCCCTTTGTACGCAGTTGACCTTGACCTTTCCGACAGACAGTTCGTGGTTGACGTCAGGAAGATAGTCACCGATATCCTGTAAGTATAAGTGAGCCGCATCAGGTCACATGATATCATAGTCTGGTATACGGCGTACACTATAGGTAAGTCTGGCGTGAACCAACAAGGGCGACCAAATTTGGCAATTATCCCCTTATATTTCGTTATCGCATATATGATGCATTAGTAAATATGCAACTGAGTTTCGCGATCTCTACAGTGGACCATTAACACTTGAAACTACTTTGTTTTAGTTTGAAAGGTTAACTGGTTTGTCAACGGTTGTCTCAATAGCACTTTCCATTTCCAAAGGGCGCCGTCATTATTGGTGTATGCTTGACCCTATAATGTTAGGCAATTATAGATTTTCCATATACGTTGCTGTAATACTCGATCAATATGATATCTATATCTCAGTAATACTTTAGGTGATTTGAAAAAAATATCGCCCTTGAATTTCGCCATTTATCCTTTGTTACGTTTTCGAGACGGCATTGTTGCCTCTTGTTGTACATCGTTTGGCGATACACACATTTTAGAGCTTTTCTCGAGTCAATGTCCCCCATAAAACAAGAATGTTATGTTAAACCTACAATATGCGATGCATTTTTTGACATATTTAAATGTTTTAGAGATTTTTGAGCTTCTATGTCTTCACACCCGGTTATGTTCGCTACCGTTCAGGAAAACGATTTATCCCATTGGGTTTCGATACATACTATATTTTTCCAAGTAGCTTCGTGATAGTTAATGACATATGCTGTAGTATATTTTCTTTGAATATTTCACTCATAACTGCGTTTATATCCAGTTGCTTTGACACCATTTAGATGAATAATTCAAAAGCAACTGGTTGTCTTTGAATTTTGGGCGTTGACTCAGGAATGCTTAGTTTTCTATTTTCAGTTTTCTAGTGAACTTGATTTGATATTCTGAATTCCACATGATGTAGCGCTAAAGGATTAGAGACAATTTAGAAACAAAAATCAATGTGTTTTTATGTTCTTCTGGAACTTGTACAATCGGTAAAAGCGTTATTAAACACTACAGGCTTAATAGGCAGGTTACTCCAGACTTACGATAATCCTTATTTGTAGGTTTTCGAAATCCGAGGAAATAATGATATTATTTGCTTTAAATGGTGTGTAAGATATGTTGATTTAACATAAAATGTATACATTACATGTCAATATAAAAATAAGGACATACATAAATAAAATGATATGCATGCATGCATTGGTAAATACATGTCAATCAACATTATAGGTAAAGGATAACACACAGAAAATATAGTTTAAATGAAACAAATATAGTATTTGTCTGACATAGGAATAATTCTAAGCATTAATACGAGGTGCAGTCAAAAGTTCCCGGACCGACCTCTTATCACAACACATTGACGTCCAATCCTGACGAAAAGTGTCATGTATATATTTCAATTTAAATGAAACTTATTCGAACGATATTAAAATGCATGCATCAGTAATTAGTTAAAGTAATAGTATTATATAATCATAATTATATGAAAATTGCTACGGATAACACTAAAAGTATGAGTTCGTCATAATTTCTTCTTGCATTGAGCTATCAGAGTAAGGCAATTAGAAAATGCATGATACAATGCATAAACCCCGCGAGCCGGGTCATATTTATTGTGTCTTAGCTACACTTCTTTCATACCCCTATAAACAACAACAACAACAACAACATTGTTAGCATGTACCAGGCAGGCTTTATTAGTACAGGACTGAGATACAAATAATCATTAACAGATTCTTCTGATCAAGTCTTAAATCAACATTAGTTATAAAAACCCAGATCTATAAACAATATGAGCTTATTTAATGCGGTCGACTGGCCCAGGAACAACCAGAGATAAAAACATATTTTTGATGAAATAACTCTGGAAACCTGTGTCCGGGCGTCAAATGCCATACCGCGAAGCGCCGGAATGAATGTATATTGTTTTATGGCGCATCGACAGCTAAGGTCATTTAGCGCGCATTTAAATTTTATTATTCATGTTCCCTGGGTGAACAAACCAGTACTAGGCTAGAAAATGTGCCTTGCCCAAGGGCACTCCACCATGACCGAATTGCCGCAACTGGGGATCGAACCCGGGACACCCGGTTTCGAAATCCCCGACGCTAACCACTCGACCACAGCGGATTCCTCGAAGCGCCGGACCTTACTTTGCTCTAGACAAATGCAATACGCACTCCTTTAGTGCGCAGTAATACATTTAGTGGTACATGGTGACTTAACCAAATATAAATATTGTCCCTTTCGACTCTCAAAGGACTTCAATTATTGAAAATAATCGACTTTCATCAAAGGTAATGTATAAAGAAATAACGAAATCATTAATGAAATTGAAATTGAACACGTCTTGCCTGTACGTGACTGACTGGTAGAATGATTTGCTTACACAAACTGCGCACGGGTTTGCTTTGCTTCATCTTCCGGTGAGCGTGTACTAGCTTCAACCACGCGCGTATCAACCCTCTAAGGCGGCTGGTAATTAAAGTTGACAGCCTTAGAGTTTCTATCTGCGAAAGCAAATTGTTCTGCTCATCCATGATAACACGTGGTCCTCTTCTACGAAATTGAACACGTCTTGCCTGTACGTGACTGACTGGTAGAATGATTTGCTTACACAAACTGCGCACGGGTTCACCCGTGCGTAAATATCATACCCACAATTCAAATCACATGTCGCTAAGACAACATTTTCTCTCTATACTTCGCACCGCGAGAAAATACTAGTCTTAGCTACACTTCTTTCATACCCCTATAAACAACAACAACAACAACAACATTGTTAGCATGTACCAGGCAGGCTTTATAGACACCCAAAGTAAGGGCGGAAATAACAGATAAAGATGCGATTACAGATTAAGGCTTTTTGTCACTTCAAGTCTTTTAACTTATGAATCTGCGACATACCCATCTTTGACATGTAACGCTTTGACATACTGTAGGGACAAGCTACATAGTCTCCTTTACATATTACAACAGTATTACCGTAGCGATACTGATCAGTCTTGCCTTTTCTAATAACTAATGTGAAATAATCATCATGAAATGCCACGTCATTACATCGTAATGAACTTATCTCGTCAAACCTTAAAAACCCGTCATAACCTAGCAATAAAAAGCACAAGTCTCTAACAACCATTACATCTACGGAATATGAATATTCGGAACAAACTTTCTTCAAAACATCCGGGTACTTTTTATTTACTGGTTTCGATAAAGTTCGTACTGATACTGATCGGTCATGCTAACTAATGTGAAATAATCATCATGTATTGCAACGTCATTACATCTCAATGAACTGATCTGGCCAAACCTTTCTGTGTAACATGAATTGCTTCTAAGTATCCGCGTCTATATGATCCTTTTTATTTAGTACTTCGATAAAGCTCTTTTAACCGATTCTAACAAGCTTTTGACAAAATTGTTTTCCGTTGGAATGGGAAGTCCCTTTAAGCAATGTGCCCACTTAATACTGTTGTATACATTTTCATATATCATATTGAATGAACATTGTTTGTCAATTTGTTCTGTGAGATATAATAAAACCAGTATCGAAGATACGGGAATTGCACTTCCACCTTTCGACACAATAAAACGCCTCCACTTGTCGAGGTTCAGTATGTACTGTTTTTGTTTGCCGCGTCACTTTTTGTGTAAACTAGTTGTTCTGCCATTTTCTATGTACATGACCAATTTGTTCCGCTGGTATACAACTCGGTATTTACCAACTCATTCACAGTGTCCTCTAAACATAAACCTGAAATAAATAACTGTTATATTAACAATTAGCAATTACTTTTATTGCTAATAGCCCAAATTTAACAGGCCGTCCGTTGATAATTCATTTACTATTGTAATCAGTAACAACTCTATCGACCGTGCGTGGACCCCATCGTTTGTCTAAATATCTAAACAACCGGTCAACAACAGACCAATCATCACTATCGTGACATCTGCTTAGTAAATCTGCCTCTATTATACCGTCTCTTTTTATGATGCCTTCTGAAGCCAAATTAGCTTTACTACTGGGCATACAAAAGGAACAATCTAAAATTGTACTTATCTGACAATTGAAGCTTATACCTCTAGTACAAAGTTACTTTTATTTTCCCTATACTCAATATTACGTTTTAAACATTCCACTGGTGAAATAATATATCTTTATTATACCATCTCTTTTTATGATGCTTTCTGAAGACAAAGTAGCTTTATTATTGGGCCTACAAAAGGAACAATCTAAAATTGTACTTATCTGACAAATGCATCTCTCTCGAGGCTGAAAATCTTTGCCTCTTACTGCTTTCGACTACTATGTTGGTTTTCCCCTGTGGCTGCGGGTTTGTTGATGTGATAGTAGTCTGTGTGCTGCACCATACGTGACATATCGGCGTGTTTTTGTTTGCTTTGATTCATCTTCCGGTGAGCGTGTACTAGCTTCAACCACGCGCGTATCAACCCTCTAAGGCGGCTGGTAATTACAGTTGACAGCCTTAGAGTTTCTATCTGCGAAAGCAAATTGTTCTGCTCATCCATGATAACACGTGGTCCTCTTCTACGAAATTGAACACGTCTTGCCTGTACGTGACTGACTGGTAGAATGATTTGCTTACACAAACTGCGCACGGGTTCACCCGTGCGTAAATAACATACCAACAATTCAAATCACATGTCGCTAAGACAACATTTTCTCTCTATACTTCGCACCGCGAGAAAATACTAGTAACACGTTACAAATTGACAGATATATCATATATCATACCACAAAATGAGAGTTTAAAATATTCTATTGACTGTTATTTGTATGGAGTTTTACGCTGTTGCCGTTAGTATTTCAATCATATCACCAGCACAGCAATCCCGCAACCCTGAGTGCAAAGGATGCTAAATACAAATATCATTTTATAGGGATTTGTTTTCGACCACGGATCGAAAAATGGTCCCTCTCCTTCAGGGCGGACGCTCTTACAACTACACCATCGCCGATAACCTCATAATAAAAATACAATTCAACTAAATATTTCAGTATGATTCTCACCTGTTTGCTTGTAATCCCCACTTGGTCTAGTGATATGATACAGGAGCAGTTCTCTTGTAGAATGAGTCCAAGGAAATCTTCAACCGTCCGTGACAATGGTGTCTGGGCAATTATGTACCGATTTTTCTCCTTGTAACCCTGTTTAAAGAGAACCATGGGGAATTCAGTCTAACGTGTGTTAAAGACCACCTTGGAAAAGCAATTTCCTGTCTATAGCGACCATTGTTTTAGTTTTCCAAAATCTGCATTAATGACTCTGTAAATAACGACTACCTTAGAACAAATACCGGATTGTTGTCTTCTCATGGGTGGTCTTAGTACACAGATCCCACTGTATTATAATGTAGTAGCGATACGTCGCGAGTACGTGAAAGGTCCATAGGAAGTAAAGATCGAATATCACCAGGGGCGTAGCTATGATAAACAGAGTGTGTACGCAATATCTTAAGGGGGTCCGGGTGCATGTTCCCCCGGAATTTTGTTTCCCGTCTTTATCGTCTGTTGTAACTTCTGGTTGCAGTTCAGTGGCAAAATATTACTGATCTTGATGGTGAAATTTGATTTCTAGGAAATTTTGAGATAGTTAAATGTGTTGCGTTTGTAATTTTTCGTCAAATCTATCAAGTCAGATCGGTTGTTTTATAATTACGCCTACCCCATGTCAAGATTTTATTGCAGATTTGAACTTTTTAAAATTTGAGTACTGGAGACAATGCGTACGCAGCTGCGTATTTGGCGTACAGGCAGCTACGCGCCTGATCATAAATCGGTGATATTTCTTTTTATACAACTGTTATGTTATCACGCATCATTTTTATTGTATACTTTGATATTTTTCTTCTATATTCCATTTGAAAAAAGGATGCAGTATATATGTCGATATTATATAAGTATTTGATAGTATATAGTTTGATATTATCGTCCGATCTTTTACACGCAGTGCTAAGGACGGAACATGTCCATAAAGTAACGATACAAAGCTCTCCAATCCAACATTTGTTGAGTTTAAAGACCAGCTAACATTGTCTACACAGTTTGTAGATGATAAAACGTGAAATATTAATATGCATATAAAATTCCAATCCGGTCTATTTATAGCGCCGGCCGTCTGTAAATACATAGATAGTTTATGACGTAATCCCGTGACGTGTACATAAATAATATTGTTCGATTGTAGATTCGCTGCACATTTGGCATACACTATATAGTTGTTTTGATTGTCGTTGACGATCTAAATAAGTGTATCTCAATTACATGTGACAAAATAAATAAAGAGGGTTTTGATTAATGGTAGGTTGAATAAGCAAGCGATTGGTTTAAAGGTAGGTCTTCTGATTATTTGTGTCGTTCTTCGATGTGGAGTTTTCCAACGCAAAAGTAGAAAGTGTGTGTTTTCTTAACTGAACGTACTGTGATGGGATATCTAAATCGTAATAAAAAAACGAATATCCACGCGTAAATAGATACGTAAAAAGATAATACACGAGTTATTGATGAAATATGTCAACCAGAAAAGGGGTCTCATTTGATATGCGTATATGAAAAAAGACCAATCGCTGTCCTTCTACATGAAATATAAATAACCTAGAGGTTAAAGCATCCACTTCTAGATCGAAAGGTCGAAGTTTCGAATCCAAGTTTCGGCAATGGGGTCGTTTCTAACAGTTCAGGCTGTTTAGCCGCTAGCTAAATAAATTATGGCACCAACTGCATGTCTGCAGGTGCAAAAAAAGGTTTGTTGTCATAGGCTGATTGATTTTACTTACGTCAACGTATATATATAGCGTTGATATAGTCTGAATTGGAATTCTGGTTATATTTGAATAATCTGGATCTATGAGCATCGCCTAGACGTAAAGATAAACCCATATAACATGTTGTGACAGGTTTTGTTATACAGCTGGTACTTTAGAGTTGTACATATATCTTAGTTTCTAGACCTGGTTCGTTGGTTCGAACCCCGACTCGGGACAAGGTCCTTCATTATTTTCTCTGATGGTCGACAAACGTCTCAGTCATCCTCTACCAATGAGCTAAATAGTCTATATGGGAAGGAAACTAGTTGCCTGGGAAGATTGTTGTGTAGAATACTGGTTCGAGAAAGACAGGAAAAGCACGTTAGGTGAACTGACCGTCGATATATAATTGAAAACAAGTTGAAAACGGCATTAAATTTGAATCAAACAACTGTCCCTATTTCTTAACAATATTTTAAGAAAAAGTAACGACATATATATATATATACGAATAGATAAACATGGCGAAGTAATTGCTTATTTAACACACATGCACTTATTTATATTTTTGAAATTAAATGAACACTTTTCCACTTGCAGAGTATTTTGAAGCATTGTCACCAGACGATATTTAAAAGCATTGTGACAACAGGAGAAATCGCTTATCACGTGGAATTTCTCGTCTTGTCATAATGCTTTAACCCTATCGAATAATTGTACTTTATTTGATTGAGTTTTTCGATATTTACCCAGATTCTTTCAAAGTCGACTGCTTCTGCATCAAATTTGTTGTACATGTATGTTGGAACAGGTTAATTGTTATTCTAAATATCTTGTCTTAACTATGTCCGCTATATTAAATTAGAACACTCCTTCGCCCCACATTGTCCAGACTATTTAGTGGAGTCATAAGAGAGATATGTATGGGAAAATGACCAGTTCACTCCGACACAAGTTGACAAGATAGGAATGAGTTTGTATAAGTCGTGTGTGAACCGTGTATATCCTGATCAGACAGTGATATAGTACAGATTGATCTTGATCTTCACTGTTCACAAAAACCCAGATGTGTCTTGTCCGTTGGAGATCTGAAGGATTTATTTCTCATTTGCCACAAACTATTTTTTAAAAGTTGTGTGCGTCAAAATACGTCTGCTATGGTTAAACTTTACCTTTCAGCAGACGACTTTTGCGATCATTAAGAAACATAGATCCTACGCGATTTATTCTGTTCTCACATACAAACGAGCATGACGCCTGAGTAATACCCACACTTAAAACAAAAACAATTAAACGGAAACATGTATTCCTTTTACGAAATGTTGTCAACTCTTTATTGAAATCAAAGTTTCAGTTTTTTACAAGTTATGATATTTTCCACGAATATGATTGAATGATTGTTTGGTGTTTTACGCTCGATTTCAACATTTTTTTAGTTATATCACTGCGTTTCCATGGTAAGTTATCGCTACTACTTGTCCATTTATTCTAACACAAGCCAGTAAATCGTAATACTTATCCCGCAACCCTGAGGGCCAACCAAGGTGGGCAGCCATTACTACTGTAGTGTCTGGATGTGGTGGCAAGACATGATTGCCCGGTTAGCTCAGTTGGTTAGAGAACCAAGCTAGTGTTATGGGGATCGTGGGTTCGAGCCCCACATCGGGCGGACATTTTCCCCCTCTTATGTTACTTTAATGGTGTCAGAAGTAAACTGGAATGCGCCTGGAGGTGCTGTGGGAGTTGCTGAGGTTGATGCCTCGCTCCCAAAGGTTAAGAGGGGGAGGAGTGTAGTGTCTGGATGTGGTGGCAAGACATGATTGCCCGGTTAGCTCAGTTGGTTAGAGCACCAAGCTAGTGTTATGGGGATCGTGGGTTCGAGCCCCACATCGGGCGGACATTTTTCCCCTCTTATGTTACTTTACTACCATTTTTGAAGTATTTGGTATGACTCGGTCGGGGATAAAACCTACGACCTCCCGAACCCGAGGCGGATGCTCTACCACTACACCACCGAGCCGGTCCACGTATAGAGAAACGTCTACCACTACACCACCGAGCCGGTCCACGTATAGAGAAACGTCTACCACTACACCACCGAGCCGGTCCACGTATAGAGAAACGTCTACCACTACACCACCGAGCCGGTCCACGTATAGAGAAACGTCTACCACTACACCACCGAGCCGGTCCACGTATAGAGAAACGTCTACCACTACACCACCGAGCCGGTCCACGTATAGAGAAACGTCTACCACTACACCACCGAGCCGGTCCACGTATAGAGAAACGTCTACCACTACACAACCGAGCCGGTCCACGTATAGAGAAACGTCTACCACTACACCACCGAGCCGGTCCACGTATAGAGAAACGTCTACCACTACACCACCGAGCCGGTCCACGTATAGAGAAACGTCTACCACTACACCACCGAGCCGGTCCACGTATAGAGAAACGTCTACCACTACACCACCGAGCCGGTCCACGTATAGAGAAACGTCTACCACTACACCACCGAGCCGGTCCACGTATAGAGAAACGTCTACCACTACACAACCGAGCCGGTCCACGTATAGAGAAACGTCTACCACTACACCACCGAGCCGGTCCACGTATAGAGAAACGTCTACCACTACACAACCGAGCCGGTCCACGTATAGAGAAACGTCTACCAATACACCACCGAGCCGGTCCACGTATAGAGAAATGTCTACCACTACACCACCGAGGCGGTCCACGTATAGAGAAACGTCTACCACTACACCACCGAGGCGGTCCACGTATAGAGAAACGTCTACCACTACACCACCGAGCCGGTCCACGTATAGAGAAACGTCTACCACTACACCACCGAGGCGGTCCACGTATAGAGAAACGTCTACCACTACACCACCGAGCCGGTCCACGTATAGAGAAACGTCTACCACTACACCACCGAGCCGGTCCACGTATAGAGAAACGTCTACCACTACACCACCGAGGCGGTCCACGTATAGAGAAACGTCTACCACTACACCACCGAGCCGGTCCACGTATAGAGAAACGTCTACCACTACACCACCGAGCCGGTCCACGTATAGAGAAACGTCTACCACTACACAACCGAGCCGGTCCACGTATAGAGAAACGTCTACCACTACACCACCGAGGCGGTCCACGTATAGAGAAACGTCTACCACTACACCACCGAGCCGGTCCACGTATAGAGAAACGTCTACCACTACACCACCGAGGCGGTCCACGTATAGAGAAACGTCTACCACTACACCACCGAGCCGGTCCACGTATAGAGAAACGTCTACCACTACACAACCGAGCCGGTCCACGTATAGAGAAACGTCTACCACTACACCACCGAGCCGGTCCACGTATAGAGAAACGTCTACCACTACACCACCGAGCCGGTCCACGTATAGAGAAACGTCTACCACTACACCACCGAGCCGGTCCACGTATAGAGAAACGTCTACCACTACACCACCGAGCCGGTCCACGTATAGAGAAACGTCTACCACTACACCACCGAGCCGGTCCACGTATAGAGAAATGTGTACCACTACACCACCGAGCCGGTCCACGTATAGAGAAATGTCTACCACTACACCACCGAGCCGGTCCACGTATAGAGAAACGTCTACCACTACACCACCGAGCCGGTCCACGTATAGAGAAACGTCTACCACTACACCACCGAGCCGGTCCACGTATAGAGAAACGTCTACCACTACACCACCGAGCCGGTCCACGTATAGAGAAACGTCTACCACTACACCACCGAGCCGGTCCACGTATAGAGAAACGTCTACCACTACACCACCGAGCCGGTCCACGTATAGAGAAACGTCTACGTGGAATCAAAATTTCTAGTTCAGTTCCATCTAGTGATGTGATTCGACGAAAGGGTAGAACACCTTTCAAAGTATATCACATGGGCCAAGTCACAAGAACTTAAAAGTCCATATAAGGAGGGGTATTTATTTCTGTTTCCCACAATTTATCTCTTATTATTAAAGCAAACCCTATGTTGTGGGTACTCAAAAGAACATTGAATCCTTTGAATATCTGTACAATAGTATTTTAAATAAGATTGATATTGCCGTCAATTTCTCGGTAGCTCCTTTATTAATTTATGTATAGCCCATGTTCCCGTAAATACCAATTATATCCGAAAGAAAGAGCTCATGAGATATTTGTGAAGTATATTGTAACAGGTAATTACATTCTGGTTATAACGTACACGGACTTACTGAAATAAAATCTGTTTACAAGTACTCCCAGGAAAAACTAATCATTCTGAATTATTCTGAAGTAGATTGTTATTTTACAAACATTCATATATCTTTATATCTAAATACAATCTCATTGAAATCAGACCAACATACTGTGCTGTAGATATTACAGAGGCCCAGATAAGGAGGGGTATTCAGCTCTTTTCTCCACAATATCTCTCTTATTATTAAAGCAAACCCTATGTTGTGGGTACTCAAAAGAATTGTCTCACTGAGACGATTCTTTTGAGTACCCACAACATAGGGTTTGAGTGTCAAATAAGGATTTTAGAACATGGTTAACGTCCCTTATCTAGAGCTCTGCCGGGTATATTGGATCTGACTACTCCGCATAAATAGAGGATCTTACATGAGTGCTTATTTGCTGTTGTTTTTATGAAACGAGTCGACTGAAATAATATGACGCGAGGCTCCACAGCATAGGGTTAGATGGTCAAAAAATGAGTTTAGAACATGTAATACATCCCTTATCTAGAGCTCTCGGTCACTTTCAACACGTTCGGGAAGTTTGGGTTTTGCGACAAGGTACAAGCCTACGACTCCGTGCACTCAGATCATGATATCTTCTGTTAGCAATCTAGTTTTTAAAGCATCAATTAAAACCCTCCCGCATATGGTTTGGACCCAAAATGAATGTCACGTGGCCTTTATATCAAATTTCGTCGCACATCAATCACGTGTTCGTGGTGAAAAGGAATCCGTCGTGGTCGAGTTGTAGGCGTCGGGGTCCTGGTGGAGTGCGCTTTAGCAAGGCACTTTGCCTAGCCTAGTATTGTTTGTTTTTGGCCTGGGGCTTTGGCCCTGGCCATTGTAGTAATACCATGTTTTCGGAGTTGGCAGCCTGCCAATTGCTGTAAGCACCAAACAACGCATTTAAGGTTGGGACTGCGGGTGAAAAATAGTTCATCATGGATTCAACAAGGTTAGGATCTCCAACATACATATCATTTTGATGTTGTTGGAACATCAGTGAAAAACTTAGGGCGTGAGTACTCCAATATAAGTTTAAGAAATGCTTTAGAAATTAATGCGCAGAGAGGTGAAATATAGACGCTTGTTAACATTATTAACATTGGCGAAGAGGAACGGTAAAAAAGAAAGAAGTCGTGTGAAATATACAGTGGCGGATTAACCGGGGGCTTTAAAGCCCGTGCGTCGAAAAATGAATGGTAAACAAAGAAAAAGCGTGGAAAATGTAGTGGCGGATTAAGCCGAGGCCCATAGGGCCCGTGCCCGACTCCCCCACCCCACGACACCCCGACCCGGTCGGGCACCATACACAGCTGGCGAGCGCCGGGCCGAAATCGCCGCTCAGAACACGGCCGGACTTCGGGTAGACATTGACCGGGGAAAGGCGGCGTCTGGCTGATTATTCAATGTGTCTCGCAGTTTATAAAAGCCGGGTCATCGCATCATTATTCAGATTCCAGTCGCGCTCTTCACAGATGGTAGCAATTTAACACACAGTTTATCACAAATGTGTCAGAGTAACAGTACTACAAGATGCCCTATAAAAGAAGGGAGGACTGAAGGAGAACGAAGAGGGCAGTACCCACAAGAGAGGGAAAGTGGCAGTAAAGGGAATGAGACCTCTCCTCTTCAGCCACCAATGCACCAATAACTATGTTGTAGAGGCAGCGTGCAAACGCAAACCTCTCCCCCAATCATGCTGTGGAGGTATCAACGGCATTTTAGTTTGAATGCTTGTCTTAATAATATCTAAGTCAAGTTCGAATATGGGTCATATTGGGCCAGAAACTAGTTCACTAGGCCAAATTGAAGTGAAATCTTGTTAACATGATGGAGGTTGCATTTTTAACTTGAGCATGTTGAAACTGTATCAGAATGTTTGTCTTGCTAATATGTAGGCCAAGTTTGAATATTGGTCATGTCTGTTAAACAAGAGGGCCATGATGGCCCTAGTTCGCTCACCTTAATTATACAATGTACTAAAATGTAAAACACATCAAGACAATTATTCTGAATGTAACCTCCACAGTCTTAACAAGATTTTCCTTCATTTGGCCAAGAAATCTATATATTTTTTACCTGATATGACCCATATTCCAACATGGACTAGATATCATCAAGACAACATTCTGATAAAGTTTCAACTTGCTCAAAGTAAAAATGCAGCCTCCGGAGTTTGAACAATATTTTCCTTTATTAACCTTGTTTCTGCCTAGATATGAAGCAAAGAATGCGGCTTTTACAGTGTTAACAAGATTTTCCTTCAATTTGGCCTAGTGACCTAGTTTTTTTACCCTACATGATCTATTTTCGAACTTGGCTTAGATATCATTTAGATAAACATGCTCATCAAATGTCAAGCTGATGTAGCAAAAAATGCGTCTTCTACAGAGTTAATAAGATTTTCCTTCAAGCTGGGCTAGTGACCTAGTTTCTGACCTAATATGACCCATATTTGAACTTGACCTTTTATGACAGAAACACAATTGAAAACAGCAATAAGTCTCAATTAATTATTCAATCAGCATTATGTGGACAATACATGGTGCGGACAAAGATCAGACTGAAGGAATGAGAAGACTTGTATATTTCTGCAGCATTGCTAACCGTTGTTATGGTATCAATGGTTAAAAGGAACAGCGAAGATCATTTCTGGCCGAACAACATATAGCACTTTTGTCTGTGTAGAAAATCAATTTCTGATATATTTGCCGAAAAACAACCAACAATAAACTGAACTCCTTTTTGGGAAAACATTGTGGCAAAAGGTAAAACATCTCTTTTAAACTCTTACAATGATTGAACCTTAGTTATAAAGACTTGAGAAAAGTCTGCCTAAATGTCTGCCTAAAAGTCGTCTGCTGTTATAGATTAGCTGTTTGTGGAAAAGGGTTAGTAAGTGTTTTAGGTTCATACAATATCTGCAATTCACATTACATCTCGTACTATATCTAGAGATAACAATTGCGTGGTATTTCAGAAGTTGTTTCATTACGCCAATCATTATCATGCTGAGCTCCTGCAAACAGCCCCATACCTCTAGAAAGTGTAAGTTGAAATTAAGAGAGAGAGAGAGTCC
>JASEVX010000014.1:50741296-50746296 GCA_031761405.1 Serripes groenlandicus | reverse complement strand
CAATTCCTTATCCAATCACTCATCACATCATCCCCAATTCCTTATCAATCATCCATCAATCCATCACCCAATTACTTATCCAATCACTCATCAATCATCCCCCAATTCTATAATAACTCCATCAAATCATACCCAATTACTTATCAATCACTCATACATCATCCCACCAATTACTTATCAAATCACTCATACATCATACCCAATTCCTTATCAATCACTCATCACATCATCACCCAATTCCTTATCAATCACTCCATCACATCATCCCCCAATTCCTTATCAATCCTCATCAAATCATACACCAATTCCTTATCCAATCACTCATCTCATCCATCACCCAATTCCTTATCCAATCACTCCCTCACATACATCCCCCCAATTCCTTATCCAATCACTCCTCACATCAATCCCCCAATTCCTTATCCAATCAATCCTCAAATCATCACCCAATTCCTTATCCAATCACTCCTCACATCCATACCCCCAATTCCTTATCCAATCACTCTCACATCATCCCCCCAATTCCTTATCAATCATCCTCACATCATCCCCCAATACTTATCCAATCACTCCCATAACATCAACCCCAATTCTTATCCAATCACTCATCACATCATCCCCCCAATTCTTATCCAATCACATCACATCATCCACCCAATTCCTTATCCAATCACCATCACATCATCCCCCAATTCCTATCCCAATCCACTATCAATCATCCCCCCTAATCCACCCAACACCACCCCCCACCAACCCATCACCCCCCCAATTCACCAACACTCTCCCCCATACCCACCCCCCCATCACTCTCCCCCTACCCCCCCACAACACCTCCCCATACCCCCCCCCAACCACTCTCCCCATACCACCCCCCCAACACTCTCCCCATACCCCCCCCAACACTCTCACCCATACCCCCCCCCAACAACCTCCCCCATACCCCTCCCCAACCACCCTCCCCCATACCCCCCCCAATCCCAAATATCCTTCTCATCATAAATAACCCCTAACCCCATACTCATCAAATCTCAAATACTCATCAAATCCCCAATACTCAACAAATCTCCAATACTCATCAACATCCTCAATACTCATCAAATCTCCAATACTCATCAAATCTCCAATACTCATACAACATCATCCAATACTCATACAAATCTCCAATACTCATCAAATCCTCCAATACTCATCAACATCTCCATCAAACAATACATACTTCTCCCCACTTCCTAATCAAAACATAAACAAAACCTACCCCAAACAACCAAACAACCACCCCCACCTATCATCAAACACTTTCCACCTACATAACACCAAACCCCCCCCATCCCCCAATCCTCCTCCTCTATCCCTAATTCCCCTCAACATTCCTCAATAACACCCAACCTACCACAACAATCACTTTAACCCCCCCAACATCCCCCTTCCCCCCAACACCACATCTCCCCATAACAACACCCCACCACCCCCCCCCAAATCCCAAAATCCCACTATCATCCACCACACCCCCACCCTTATAACAACCAAACACCACACCCCCCCAAATACTACCTCTCTCCCCCCCACCATCAATCTACATCCACCCTCTCCTCACCCTCATTCCCTACTCTCTCCACACACTACCTACACCAAACCACCACTAATAAATAATAATCACTAACATCTACACTACATCTTTCCATCTACTTCATACATTCACTCCAACTCCAACTCTTCCAACATAATACAACAACTCTTTCTCACACCATAATAAACCTACCACACCAACCACCAAACTTAATAACAATCTACATCCACAAAACCCCATACCCCATATATTACAAACAAATCACTCTCCCAATCACATCATCTACCAAATACAAATTACACCATAAAAAACCCCAACAACCACCATAACAACCTAACACCCCCAACCAACACAATACTCTCTATAACCTATAACAACTCAAATTCAAATAATTCCTTTAAACCCTTTCTATTCAACAAACACCCATCCACCATCTAAATACTCAACCACCCAACCACCAATAATCCTATCCACCACCCCCATCCACACCATCCAAATCAAAACACTCCCACCCACCACCCTATCTACCACCATCACAACCCCTATCTACCTCCATCAACCCCTATTACTACCACCACCACCACTATCACTCACACCACACCCTATCTACCTCCATCACACCCCTATCTACCTCCATCACAACCCTATCTACACCATCAACACCTATCTACCTCCACCACCACCCTATATACCTCATTCACAACCCCATTCTACCTCAATCAAACTATATATCCTTTAAACCCCACTCTCTCCATCACCTACCACCCCTAACACAAATATAAACACAATAACATACAACCAAATTAAACCAATATCAATACAACAAAAATAAACCAAATAACAACAATCAAATATAAAACAATAAACAAACATCCAAATATAAACACAATAACACAACAAATATAACCAATAACTCAATAAATTACTAACATATACCATAATATTAAACATTTTAACAAATCAAATAAAACACATATAAACACTATATCAAATTTAACTATAACAATGTAATTTGAAGATGCTTCTTCAACAAGTTTCAACATATCAGATCAATCACCTACCACCAATGTTCATCAAATCAGGTGCTCAATTCACCTTCCAACATGATAACCTTAAACATGTCGATCAATCACCAACCATAGTAACAGACAAACTTGCTCTCCAACTAACAACATCCAAGTTTACAGTACAATATCTGGGCGATCAATTCACCTTCCAATGTGTTCAGTCATATCGGGGCGATCAATTCACCATCCAATGTGTACAGTCAAATCGGGGCGATCAATTCACCTTCCAATGTGTTCAGTCATATCGGGCGATCAATTCACCTTCCAATGTGTTCAGTCATATCGGGGCGATCAATTCACCTTCCAATGTGTTCAGTCATATCGGGGCGATCAATTCACCTTCCAATGTGTTCAGTCATATCGGGGCGATCAATTCACCTTCCAAGTGTTCAGTCATATCAGGGCGATCAATCACCTTCCAATTGTTCAGTCATATCAGGCGATCAATCACTTCCAAGTGTTCAGTCATATCAGGGCGATCAATTCACCTTCCAATGTGTTCAGTCATATCAGGGCGATCAATTCACCTTCCAATGTGTTCAGTCATATCAGGGCAATCAATTCACCTTCCAATGTGTTCAGTCATATCAGGGCGATCAATTCACCTTCCAATGTGTTCAGTCATATCAGGGCGATCAATTCACCTTCCAATGTGTTCAGTCATATCAGGGCGATCAATTCACCTTCCAATGTGTTCAGTCATATCAGGGCGATCAATTCACCTTCCAATGTGTTCAGTCATATCAGGGCGATCAATTCACCTTCCAATGTGTTCAGTCATATCAGGGCGATCAATTCACCTTCCAATGTGTTCAGTCATATCAGGGCGATCAATTCACCTTCCAATGTGTTCAGTCATATCAGGGCGATCAATTCACCTTCCAATGTGTTCAGTCATATCGGGGCGATCAATTCACCTTCCAATGTGTTCAGTCATATCGGGGCGATCAATTCACCTTCCAATGTGTTCAGTCATATCAGGGCGATCAATTCACCTTCCAATGTGTTCAGTCATATCAGGGCGATCAATTCACCTTCCAATGTGTTCAGTCATATCAGGGCGATCAATTCACCTTCCAATGTGTTCAGTCATATCAGGGCGATCAATTCACCTTCCAATGTGTTCAGTCATATCAGGGCGATCAATTCACCTTCCAATGTGTTCAGTCATATCAGGGCGATCAATTCACCTTCCAATGTGTTCAGTCATATCAGGGCGATCAATTCACCTTCCAATGTGTTCAGTCATATCAGGGCGATCAATTCACCTTCCAATGTGTTCAGTCATATCAGGGCGATCAATTCCTTCCAATGTGTTCAGTCATATCAGGGCGATCAATTCCTTCCAATGTGTTCAGTCATATCAGGGCGATCAATTCCTTCCAATGTGATTCCTGGCTTTCTTGCACCGGTACTCCAGATAATAGTCTTTCCAAGCAACTGGCTGCTTTTCCATATATACTGGAAGCCCAATTACGGAAGACGCATGACGCCTGTCGGACTGACTTTTGTCTAAGGTCGGAAAAAACAGCGGCCAGTTCACCCGTCCAATGTGTAACCTGCGTCCTTACACCAGTAATTAATACAACATACTTTCCAAGCAACTGGCTGCTTTTCCATATATACTGGAAGCCCAATTACGGAAGACGCATGACGCCTGTCGGACTGACTTTTGTCTAAGGTCGGAAAAAACAGCGGCCAGTTCACCCGTCCAATGTGTAACCTGCGTCCTTACATCAGTAATTAATACAACAGACTTTCCAAGCAACTGGCTGCTTTTCCATATATACTGGAAGCCCAATTACGGAAGACGCATGACGCCTGTCGGACTGACTTTTGGCTAAGGTCGGAAAAAACAGCGGCCAGTTCACCCGTCCAATGTGTAAACCTGCGTCCTTACACCAGTAATTAATACAGCAGACTTTCCAAGCAACTGGCAGCTTTTCAAAATATACTTCTAGCCCTTTCGGGATTGACGCTTGTCGCATACACTTTTATCTGACTTTGGTAAGATTATTTGCCGAGCTGGTGTTTGAATCCACACCCCCTGGATTGATAGTTCACGTTGCCACCGACTTAGTTACCGGGGCTCGGCCGTTTTTGTTTTTACTTGAGACTACTCCTAAGATATTCGTTATTGCACTTTTAGAGGTATGGGGCTATTTGCAGGAGATCAGCATGATAATGGTTGAAACGACTTTGAAATATCAAGCAATTGTTATCCGAGCCGTCCCACGAGAAAACCAACTGCGTAAAGTATCGACCCGGATCAGCCTAAGCATGCCATACTTTTCGCATCTTGTGGATTTTCTGTCTCATGAATCATTACTCTATACCTCTTTCCCTCTGAGAAGGAATGTATCGGC